>JAEPBF010000298.1:533881-1133881 GCA_019739055.1 Passiflora organensis
GAAAAATCAGAAGTACACAGGCAGGTAGAACTCATCAGATTGCTCTCGGCAATGAAGAAGAAACACTATCATCCCCTTCCACCTGTGTTGTACAAGGCTTACTGCACAAAAATTGTTAACACAGAAACTAAATAGTAAGCCTAGTACATCGTCTTGCCACACAAGGACAAGTTTTTTCAAGCCACACACGGACTTTCGCATCCCAAACCACACAAGGATAAGGGCTTCCTTCCATACAAGGACAGGGTTCAGCAGTCTTGCCACACAAGGACAAGTCTTCCCAAGCCACACAGGGACTAGGGCATCCCAAACCACACAAGGATAAGGGCTTCCTGCCATATAAGGACAGGGTTTCGACCACACAAGGACTAGATATCTAGTATGCATATGCTAGGGTGCCACCCATATAACTCCCATACCAGTAAGAACCTCTCCTCTCCTTAGGAGCATCAGCGTTTACCCCGAATGTCCATTGGAAAAGAATCCTAACACACAAACATGTACAAGCACACACACGCAAGTACAAAGCATAATACCATAGCAGAGTATCCTCAATCATGTTAGAACACAATTATCATATTCAGGCATTCAATACCTAACTCAAGGGTTTGATATAGCTTATGAGATCCATATCTCAATACGAAATTCATACTCTCACCCTATAATTAAATCGCATGCAATACAACAAGGGCAGGTATTAAAAATATCAAGAAAATAACAGGGGTCTCTGGAGAAACCAATGAGGCGTAGATCCTACCTCTCTTGTCTCTGAACAAGAAGCTACTCCTTTGCCTTTATTTGTAAGACCCCGAATTTTGAGTCCTAGAAGTCCAGAAACTAGTGCAGGTGAAAAGACGATTTTGCCCCTGAAGAGAAGGATGTGTGATAGCCGAAATTGGTAAGATTGTTCAGTAAATTAATTTGCATTTCTGATTCCTTTGGATTTAGGTCCTTGTAGATGGGTAATAGCTTTAGGAACCATCCTTTAAGGTAGATAGTTGCCTTAAAGATTAAGTCCCTAAAAATAGGGAAGGTAATTTAAGAGTTTTGGTTATTTAGTGAATTATATTGCATTGATAGATTGATTAAAAGTAGTAGACATAATGCTACACTCATTGAATATAAATAGGAAGCCAACCCCACAAATTTGTCCCCTAAAACCTTACAAAATTCGTATAGGCTTAAAACCCTATACCTCCCATTAGTCATCAGAATTTGCTGAAATTTTAAACCAGCATAACTCCCTCATCGTTCATTGGATCTCTGAGAATAATAGCTTGTTGGAAAGCTCTATTCATCCTCTTTCCAACCATTTTTTTGTTTCAGTCAGGAGGTTAGTATTTCTTTGTCTAATGTTACTTTGAAAATCGTCGGCCGAATTAGGTTTTCGTCAAATCTTCTTGAACTTAAAAATAGCATAACTCTCTACTCGTTTGTCAGAATCTTGCAAATAATATGTCGTTGGAATGCTCTTTTCATCCTCTTTCCCACCCTATATTAATCTCAGCTTGGATGTAAATATTTCGTTGTTTTGGGTCGAGACGAAATCGTCTTATGCCCTACTTTTAGCAATAGGTTTTGCATAGTTAATTGGAATGGTAAATTCAGGTTGAATCTTGATGAATTCCTGGCTATCACATCACACATCCAAGGGGAAGGCACCTCCAATATCTGATCACTGGTTTTCTGATAGGTTTGGTGAGTGGTATTGGTAAGGAATAGGGTATTCAATTGATTTTTGGATAGGCATGCTTAGTTTGTTTTGTCTTTGTCTGGTGATGATTTAGGTGGTTAAGATTTAATTAATAAAGGCAAAGGAGTAGCTTCTTATTCAGAGACAAGAGAGGTAGGATCTATGCCTCATCGGTTTCTCCAGAAACTCCCGCTCTTATCTAATGTTTTTGTTACCTGCCTTTGTTGTATTGTTTGTGATTGGATTATATGGAGAGAATATGAAATCCGGAATGAGATATGAATCTCCTAGGCTATATCGAACCCCTGAGTTAGGAATTGAGTGCCTAGGGATGCTATTGTTATATGAATTGGATGTGTTGATTGTTTCCTGACATGATTGAGGATACCCTGTTGTGGTATTATGCTTTGTACTTGCCTGTGTGTGCTTGTACGTGTTTGTGTGTCAGGATCCTGTTCCGGTGGCCACGCAGGGTAAGAACTGATGCTCCTAGGGAGAGGAGAGGTTCTTATCGATTTATGGGAGGTGTATGGGTGTTGAACCAGCAAGCTAGCGCTGGATGTCTGCCCTTGCGGGGCAGGATCCCTGTCTTGCGGGACAGGAAGCCCTTATCTTGCGGGATTTGGGGATGCTCTAGTTGCGGCTAAGGGAAGACATGTCCATGTGGGGCTAGTCGATTTGTCCTTGCGAGGATAAGGTGAAAGGCTTACTGATTAGTTTGTGTGTTAACCATCTACCCTTTGTGCAGTAAGTCTTGGACAACACAGGTGGAAGGGGATGGCCTTTTCTTCATCATTGAGTGTGATTTTGTTGTATTTCACCTGCCTGTGTACTTCTGAACTTTCGGAAGTGTGGTCCTCCCTCAGCCATAATCTC
Organism: Passiflora organensis; assembly: GCA_019739055.1. NCBI lineage: Eukaryota > Viridiplantae > Streptophyta > Magnoliopsida > Malpighiales > Passifloraceae > Passiflora > Passiflora organensis. The sequence continues at coordinate 536,451 of JAEPBF010000298.1, forward strand.
GGCCTTAACCTCTTTTGGTTTATTGTTGAATTGCGTGATCCCTTTAGTTGTTTAGGGAATGATCTTATGTGAATTTGGGAGATTTGTGTTTAGGGATTCTATAGATCTTATGATGCTGCGACCCTACTGAGATTCTTGTAATCTCAAACCGTTGTTTTTACCATTTTTCAGGCTTAGGTACATCCTCTATTCATGGTACCAGTGTGTGAGATCAAGGCTGCACGGCGGGGCGATATCGCATCACAAATACTACTTGTTACTTGCGCAAATAACTTGAAAGATTAGACATTGTTCTGGTTTATTTTTAAGCATTCGTTTGGCTTGCTATTTCCGAACTTGATTGATGAATTTCCTGCTGATTATTTGGATCCCTATGGGACTTGTGTGTTATGAACCCAATGGATTGATTTAAGACTTCCGCTGATGATTTTATTTACTCCGTATGTTACCAGAATATGTGTCCAGTATCATGCTCCAATTGATTGATAAGCAACAAAATAAACAAGATTAAAATCGGTATCATATGAGTAGCCTTGTGAAATTCTAATAGATCTTAGGTGTCGTTGAGGCTTATTTGGGTTTCACGGCGGCAATTGTGAGACCCCGTCTTTTTGAGAGTCTAGTCAGCATTCGAATTTAGTTAGATTGTTCGGATTGGTCGATTTGAGTGAGTTGACCCTTTGACTGTCATAGCTGACCTTTTGACCGAGTGATCTGGACATAGTCATAGAGCCTAGGTGTCATGTTTAGAATATTTAGAACGTCATGTCGTTGGTGGTATGTCGATAATTTGCACGACGTGTCGTTTTGGAGATTTAACGTGCATTAGATTAATTAGTCGATTGATGCATTGTTTGAGGTTTGAGTCCTGAGGATATAGCCCAATCTACTCTTTTGACCCGTATAAAGATTTTTGGAGGCCCGTTTTGAGTGGCCGTAGGCCTTTGGGCCAATTTACCGTTCGTGGGCCCGATTTCAGTTTCTCGAGTCCAATTACGTTTTAAAAGCCCGACTTCAATATTTTGAGCTTTTAATTTTTATTTTACCTCAGTTATCATATAATTGGGCTATTTTATTAATAAGGCAGGTTAGGAGAATTTTAAAAAAAAAAAAAAAAAAAAAAAAAGAGGTCAAAGTCAAAGTCAACGGATGAACAGTAAAAAGTCAAAGTCAAAAAAAAATGCAAAATTTCAGAAACACCCCCACTTATTCTTCCCCCTTAGTGCACGGGAGACAGCAGGAAAAAGCAAGCCATTTCCCCCATTTTGTTCCATTTTGCCAAGAACACAAAGCTCCCAAAACCCAAAAATCCTCCCAATTCATTTCAACATCAAATTAAGGAGTGGGTCTTGTTCCAGAACCTAAAACCAACCTTCCTCCTTGAATTTCCTCAGGTATGGTGTTTGTTTATAGGGGTTTTTCATTTATTTAGGTATTATTTTGTATTTTCGGATTTTATGAAGTTTTACTTGATTTCTTCAATTCCTCTTTCGATTTGTGGTTGAATTAGCAAGATTAGATGTCCCTTAACATATCCTGATACCTTAGATTGATTGAAAACATTAATTGATCCATGATTGATCATTTTGGGTATCAATGGCATTTTGGTAATTTCGGGATTTATGTGATTTTGTGAAATTGGATGGAATTGGATGAAATTGGGTGAAATTGGTTGATGCCATTGCTTGAGTTAGGTTGTTTATGTGTTGTAGAGTAGGTTGGTCGAATTAGGAAACCAATTTTGATGTTGGTGGAGCTTGGAATTGGAAATTGAACTTAGGATCGATTGCGTATGTGAGGGAATTTATTATTTTCTTAAGGAATTGAGTGGTTTGAGTTTCTAGAGGTTGAATTGAATAATTTGGGACTTAGAGTGAGTGTTGGAGGAGTCTCGTAGGTTGTTTTTATTTCTGGTCATTTTTCGAGTTTATTATTTTTGGGTTTGTTCTTAGTACGATTTTGTGTGTATGATTGTTTAGGTGGTATTTCAGCGATCGATAAGGGCAAAGGCTTAGCCGTCGAGTCGTCTGCGCGTCAAGAGGTGGGAGACTATGTTTCATTTACATGCACGGAAATGTTTTGGTTTTATTAATTAAAATCGGATATATGCTTGTTTTTGAATAGAGGCAATATGTGCATTGATGCATGACTTTGCATATTAGGTTCATTATGCGTGTGGCATGTTTATGATGCATAAAATATTTTTATGGACCTATATGCATGCTTGTGACGTGATTGAGATACTTTGCGAGAATTAATTGATTTATATTGATTTCTTAAAATGTGGGACTTTTATGCGAGCTTTTGAATTGTTTTTGGATTGCATCATAATCGATTTGAATTATGATATGATTTGAGATCTTTTTCACAATTGCGAAGTACTGTATATTCATATACGATTTCTAGGATTTGATCTTGGAATTGACGATAACAACGCTTGGCCAATGCGGAGGTAAGTGGATGAGCACCCTTAGATAGAAGGGTATTCCCTTGCCTAGGAGTATAAGGTGGTGAGTATAGGCCTTGTGACGGTGTGAGTATCAGGCTATACATGATATGCCTTCGGGCTTTGCGAGTTGTGCGTGAGTTGGGATTTGTGTGATAGTGCGTTTTCTCCACATTTCCCTAGGACAACACTGGTGGCAGGGGATTTATATTTATTTGAAAATGTGTATTTAAATTAGCCACCAGTGGGCTTCCGATTTCCCTTTGGCCCGGGTTATCAGGCGAAGCGGTTTTAGTGGTCCTCCCCGAGAGATTTTGGCATAGTAGCCACGTGTTTGAGACTTTGAGATTTTGTAATATTTGGACTTGTGCTCGACATATTGGTTTATGATTTCAAACTCATTCATACGTAATTGATTTTATTTATATGAGTTCGTTGCACGATTAGCATCATGGATTAAATGTGATTTTATTATTAAGCATTATATTGTTTATACTTGTTTTCGTATGTGCCTCTATTCCACCGGAATTGTTTATGACGCTGTGACTTTCACTGAGGTCCTTGAGATCTCATCCCCCTCTTGTTGATATTTTTCAGGACTAGGTCGAGAGCCTGTGTAGCTGACTTATTTGTGAGGTCGAGATTTCTGGTTTGTCTTAGGGCTGGACTACTGCATATGACACGTTTGAGAACTCGACACTATCATTATTATTTTGGATTTGTGTATGCTTGCTTATCTTGTTTGCATACTTGTTTATTGAAACTGTGATCCCTTATTGGGTTTGGGTTGATGCATGTTATTGGACTTATTTTGATAAAGTATGTTTGGGGCCGTGTGGCCTGTTGTGTGTGAAATTAAGTCTTCCGCTGTTTGTGATTGCACTCTGTGATTGATTTTGTTGTGTCGAGGTTTCCGGTTAAATGCATGCTCCATTTTAAAGAAAATTAAGAAGGTTCAAATTTATATGTAATTTTATTTATTTTACGAGTTTGATTTGAGGATAAGCCTTGTGTGGTTTTAATTGGGCCACGAGTTGGGCCAATTGGGACTGCACGGCGGTGAGGAGCCCAATTACCGGGTTCGGGTCCTCACAAGGTTGGTAGCGGAGCATGGTTGTTTATGTGTGCAATGTTTTCAAAAATGGTTTAAAATAGCATATTTTGAAGGTGCATCACACTCACATTGCACGTGCATAGTCCAGCATAGAGTTTTGTCTAGTAGTCTAATTTTGTTTTAGGGCTCATTATATGACTATATGTCCAGTTGATAGATATGCCTCGTGGTAGACCTCGTAGAGCAGCTAGAGGCCAGGGAGACCGTGCACAGTCTGATGAGGTAGATGAGCGATCAGATGCTCGTGGGCCAGCAGGTCAGGCAACTGAGGTGCAACAACCACAGATTACACCAGGGGTACAGGCAGGCCAGGCAACACAGGACCCTGTTATGATTCAGATGTTGGCGACTATGCAGGCTATGCAGGCCACACTACAGCAGTTAGTACAGAGTGGAGTGGCTCAGCAGCCACAGGGACAGACTCATGTACCTGTACAGCCAGAGATTATAGCAGAGCCTGAGACACAGCCTGAGCCCAGAGTTCAGCAGGTACAGGTGCAAGGTACCAGACTACCTGTCCAGGTATCCAAAGTACTGAAGGAGGCCAGACATTTAGGCTGTGAGAGTTTCTATGGCACCAGTGATGCTTTGGTGGCCAAGATATGGAAAGACAAGATTGTCTTAACAGCCCAGGACCTGAGGATATCTTCTGAGGACAGAGTCACTTTAGCCACTAGACTACTAGAGAGAGAGGCAGCCACTTGGTGGAGTACAGTCAGAGACCGGTATGAGGGGACAACCCACTTGGGAAGAGTTTGAGAGAGAGTTTGATAGGAGGTACTTCCCACAGCACTTCCAAGATAATAAGAGATCAGAGTTTTATCTGCTTCGCCAGGGCAACAGGTCAGTGTCAGAGTACGAGACTGAGTTGAGAGCCTTGGCCCATTTTGTACCAGAGATAGACAGGGCTGGTTCAGTGATGGCTAGTCGATTTGAGCAGGGCCTCAACCGGGACATTCGCACAGTTCTGGGTGCGAAGACTAGCAGTGACTTTGAAGAGCTCGTTGTAGATGCTGTCAAGGCAGAGGAGATCATTCATGGGCAGAGTGGACAGCTACGGAGGTATAGGGACTTTGTGCCTAGTAGGGGTCCCTTTAGGCATAGTGGTAGATTTGACCGCCGACAGAGGAGCAGGGTGTCCACCCCATACTCTGGAGTACAGACTCGTTCACAGGGTACACCTTCTTTTGTAGCCCGTACACAGACGACACAGTTTACTCCTAGCATCAGCAGGCCAGTGGGACTTCCCCGATGCATGAACTGTAGACAGCATCATCTTCCTCCATGCCCACAGCCGCCTAGGTGTTATACTTGTGACAGGTTTGGGCACATAGCCAGAGATTGCCCAGGGGCTAGTGCATCTAGAGTGACAGCTTCTCAGCCGAGATTCCCAGCATTACCAGCAGCACCGAGGGCAGGTGTGAGCCATATAGGTTCACAGGGATCATCGAGACCACAGACTAGATCACAGACTGGTCGACCATCTGGTAGCCAGGCTATGGGTCAGACCCAGCAGCAGCAGCAGCAGAGGCCACAGACACGCCTGTTCACACTAGCAGATGCTGAGGCATGTGCTAGTCCGGACGTCGTTACAGGTACTATTTCTGTATTTTCTTGTTCTGCTAAAGTCTTGTTAGATCCTGGAGCGAATAGGTCTTTTGTTGGTCCTAGAGTGGCTAGGTGTGCTGATAGAGTGTTGTCACCCTTAGAGCCACCTATAGTTGTGTTGACCCCTCTTGGTGAGCAGATTACGTGCAGTAGTGTTTTCTTGGGATGTGTGATGACAGTGGGCACAGTACAGATTGAGGCAGATTTGATACCATTGGGTATCAGTGATTTTGATGTGATAGTTGGTATGGACTGCTTATGTAGATACAGAGCCCGTATGGAGTGTTTCACGAAGAGGGTATGGTTCAGTCTTCCAGATGGGACAGAGTATTGTTTTGAGGGAGACAGACGGGTATTACCGACTTGTGTGATTTCTTGGATGAGTGCCAGACAGTTAATTCACAAGGGTTGTACAGCTTTTCTTGCACATGTTCGGGATGCATCAGTTGAGCCTCCAGAGTTGAGCAGTGTACCAGTTGTCAGAGAGTACGCAGATGTGTTTCCCGAGGATGTGACAGGGTTACCTCCAGCTCGAGAGATTGAGTTTGAGATTGAGTTATTGCCAGGGACAGCACCGATTTCTATTCCGCCATATCGGATGGCACCAGCTGAGTTGAGAGAGCTGAAGACTCAGTTGGAGGATCTTGTGGATCGAGGATTCATCCGACCGAGTGTTTCTCCGTGGGGTGCGCCTGTCCTTTTCGTAAAAAAGAAGGACGGTACCCTTCGGCTTTGCATTGACTACAGGCAGCTGAACCGGGCCACTGTGAAGAACCGGTATCCGTTGCCGAGGATAGATGACTTATTTGATCAGTTGCAGGGTGCTTCAGTGTTCTCGAAGATAGACTTGAGATCGGGATACCACCAGTTGAGAGTTCGGGAGTCTGACATCCCGAAGACAGCATTCAGATCGAGGTATGGACACTATGAGTTTGTTGTTATGCCGTTTGGGTTGACGAATGCTCCTGCAGTGTTCATGGACCTCATGAACAGGGTGTTCCGAGAGTTTTTAGATCGATTTGTCATTGTATTCATTGATGACATATTGGTGTATTCGAGGACTCAGGAGGAGCACGAGGTGCACTTGAGGACAGTTTTAGACACACTTAGAGCACGACAGCTTTATGCCAAGTTCTCTAAGTGTGAGTTTTGGTTGAGTGAGGTTGGATTCTTGGGGCATGTTGTGTCAGCCAGTGGAGTATTGGTAGACCCCAAGAAGATAGAGGCTATTGTTTCGTGGGAACCGCCTCGCAGTGTGACAGAGGTGCGTAGCTTTTTGGGTTTGGCAGGCTACTACAGACGGTTTGTAGAGGGCTTCTCGGTTTTAGCAGCACCTTTGACCCGGTTGACTCGCAAGGGTGTCTCGTTTGTGTGGACCGAGAAGTGTGAGCAGAGTTTCAGCGAGTTGAAGACCAGATTGGTTTCAGCTCCAGTGTTGACTTTACCAGTCAGTGGCAGAGGCTATGTTGTTTTCAGTGATGCCTCGAGAGTTGGGTTGGGATGTGTGTTGATGCAGGATGGGAAGGTGGTTGCCTATGCTTCTAGACAGTTGAGACCGCATGAGGGCAATTATCCAACCCATGACCTTGAGCTTGCAGCAGTGGTCTTCGCTTTGAAGATTTGGCGTCATTACTTGTATGGTGAGACGTGTCATATCTACACAGATCACAAGAGTCTCAAGTACCTTCTCACCCAGAAGGAGTTGAACTTGAGACAGAGGCGTTGGCTTGAGTTGATCAAGGATTATGACTTGATCATTGACTACCATCCGGGCAAAGCCAACGTAGTTGCAGATGCTTTGAGTAGGAAGACCTCTTCTTCCTTGGCTTATGTGAGAGCCGAGTATATGCCTTTGTTGATGTGTTTGAGGGAGTCTGGAGTTCAGCTAGATAGTGATGAGACCGGAGCACTAGTTGCACAAATGGTGGTGAGACCGACATTGATTGATGAGATTCGAGCCGGTCAGCTTGAGGATCCAGCTTTGGTTAGAGTGAGACAGAGTCTGGACATCAGTGACAGTACAGAGAGTTCAGTTAGTGAGTACAGAGTTAGAGATGACGGTATTCTGACTTTTCGAGGTCGTATGTGTGTACCAGATGACGAGGAGTTGAGACAGAGGATTTTGATAGAGGCTCACAGTTCAGCATTCTCTGTACATCCGGGTAACACCAAGATGTATAGAGATTTGAGACAGTCTTATTGGTGGTCAGGCATGAGGAGGCACATAGCAGAGTTTGTTGCTCGATGCTTGGTTTGTCAGCAGGTGAAGGCCGAGCATCAGAGACCAGCAGGCATGTTACAGCCGCTTCCCATTCCAGAGTGGAAGTGGGAGCATGTCACCATGGACTTTGTGGTAGGTTTACCACGTGTGCAGCGAGGATACGATGCCATATGGGTGATAGTGGACAGACTCACCAAGTCTGCGCATTTCCTCCCTATCAGAGTGACAGACACACCCGAGAGACTAGCTTCGAGGTACATGGATGAGATTGTCCGATTGCATGGTATACCAGTGACTATAGTGTCGGATCGAGATCCGAGATTCACTTCTCGATTTTGGGAGAAGTTTCACAGTGCATTGGGTACAGAGCTGAGGTTCAGTACAGCCTTTCATCCACAGACAGATGGTCAGTCGGAGAGGACTATACAGATCCTAGAGGATATGCTTAGAGCTTGTGTGTTGGACAGGCAAACCACTTGGGATCGATGCTTACCCTTAGTGGAGTTTGCCTACAACAACAGCTTTCAGAGGAGTATTGGTATGGCGCCGTATGAGGCACTGTATGGGCGTAGGTGTCGTACTTCATTGTGTTGGGATGAAGTTGGTGAGAGGCGTCTTGACAGTCCAGAGTTAGTGGACCAGGCTACTCAACAGGTTGCTTTGATTAGAGAGCGGTTGAGAGTAGCTCAGAGCAGACAAAAGAGTTATGCAGATCACCGTAGACGAGACTTGGAGTTTGCAGTGGATGATAGGGTATTCTTGAAAGTAGCGCCTTGGAAGGGAGTGATCAGATTTCAGCAGCGGGGCAAGTTAGCCCCAAGGTATATTGGTCCTTACCGTATTGTTGACAGAGTTGGCCCAGTGGCATACAGATTGGAGTTACCACCAGAGTTAGAGAGGATCCATAACGTCTTCCATGTGTCCATGTTGAGGAAGTACGTGCCGGATCCATCTCATATATTGGAGACACCACCGATCGAGATTGCCAATGATTTATCTTATTCGACTCAGCCAGTGGCCATAGTGGATAGAGCGGTGAGACAGTTACGCAGCCGCAGTGTGCCTATGGTTTATGTTTTATGGCGTAGTGACCGTATGGAAGAGCGGACTTGGGAACCAGAGCAGTTGATCAGACAGCAGTATCCGTATTTGTTTGAGGATTCTGGTAAGTAAATTTCGGGGACGAAATTTTTATAAGGAGGGGAGGATGTGAGACCCCGTCTTTTTGAGAGTCTAGTCAGCATTCGAATTTAGTTAGATTGTTCGGATTGGTCGATTTGAGTGAGTTGACCCTTTGACTGTCATAGCTGACCTTTTGACCGAGTGATCTGGACATAGTCATAGAGCCTAGGTGTCATGTTTAGAATATTTAGAACGTCATGTCGTTGGTGGTATGTCGATAATTTGCACGACGTGTCGTTTTGGAGATTTAACGTGCATTAGATTAATTAGTCGATTGATGCATTGTTTGAGGTTTGAGTCCTGAGGATATAGCCCAATCTACTCTTTTGACCCGTATAAAGATTTTTGGAGGCCCGTTTTGAGTGGCCGTAGGCCTTTGGGCCAATTTACCGTTCGTGGGCCCGATTTCAGTTTCTCGAGTCCAATTACGTTTTAAAAACCCCACTTCAATATTTTGAGCTTTTAATTTTTATTTTACCTCAGTTATCATATAATTGGGCTATTTTATTAATAAGGCAGGTTAGGAGAATTTTAAAAAAAAAAAAAAAAAAAAAAAAAGAGGTCAAAGTCAAAGTCAACGGATGAACAGTAAAAAGTCAAAGTCAAAAAAAAATGCAAAATTTCAGAAACACCCCCACTTATTCTTCCCCCTTAGTGCACGGGAGACAGCAGGAAAAAGCAAGCCATTTCCCCCATTTTGTTCCATTTTGCCAAGAACACAAAGCTCCCAAAACCCAAAAATCCTCCCAATTCATTTCAACATCAAATTAAGGAGTGGGTCTTGTTCCAGAACCTAAAACCAACCTTCCTCCTTGAATTTCCTCAGGTATGGTGTTTGTTTATAGGGATTTTTCATTTATTTAGGTATTATTTTGTATTTTCGGATTTTATGAAGTTTTACTTGATTTCTTCAATTCCTCTTTCGATTTGTGGTTGAATTAGCAAGATTAGATGTCCCTTAACATATCCTGATACCTTAGATTGATTGAAAACATTAATTGATCCATGATTGATCATTTTGGGTATCAATGGCATTTTGGTAATTTCGGGATTTATGTGATTTTGTGAAATTGGATGGAATTGGATGAAATTGGGTGAAATTGGTTGATGTCATTGCTTGAGTTAGGTTGTTTATGTGTTGTAGAGTAGGTTGGTCGAATTAGGAAACCAATTTTGATGTTGGTGGAGCTTGGAATTGGAAATTGAACTTAGGATCGATTGCGTATGTGAGGGAATTTATTATTTTCTTAAGGAATTGAGTGGTTTGAGTTTCTAGAGGTTGAATTGAATAATTTGGGACTTAGAGTGAGTGTTGGAGGAGTCTCGTAGGTTGTTTTTATTTCTGGTCATTTTTCGAGTTTATTATTTTTGGGTTTGTTCTTAGTACGATTTTGTGTGAATGATTGTTTAGGTGGTATTTCAGCGATCGATAAGGGCAAAGGCTTAGCCGTCGAGTCGTCTGCGCGTCAAGAGGTGGGAGACTATGTTTCATTTACATGCACGGAAATGTTTTGGTTTTATTAATTAAAATCGGATATATGCTTGTTTTTGAATAGAGGCAATATGTGCATTGATGCATGACTTTGCATATTAGGTTCATTATGCGTGTGGCATGTTTATGATGCATAAAATATTTTTATGGACCTATATGCATGCTTGTGACGTGATTGAGATACTTTGCGAGAATTAATTGATTTATATTGATTTCTTAAAATGTGGGACTTTTATGCGAGCTTTTGAATTGTTTTTGGATTGCATCATAATCGATTTGAATTATGATATGATTTGAGATCTTTTTCACAATTGCGAAGTATGTATATTCATATACGATTTCTAGGATTTGATCTTGGAATTGACGATAACAACGCTTGGCCAATGCGGAGGTAAGTGGATGAGCACCCTTAGATAGAAGGGTATTCCCTTGCCTAGGAGTATAAGGTGGTGAGTATAGGCCTTGTGACGGTGTGAGTATCAGGCTATACATGATATGCCTTCGGGCTTTGCGAGTTGTGCGTGAGTTGGGATTTGTGTGATAGTGCGTTTTCTCCACATTTCCCTAGGACAACACTGGTGGCAGGGGATTTATATTTATTTGAAAATGTGTATTTAAATTAGCCACCAGTGGGCTTCCGATTTCCCTTTGGCCCGGGTTATCAGACGAAGCGGTTTTAGTGGTCCTCCCCGAGAGATTTTGGCATAGTAGCCACGTGTTTGAGACTTTGAGATTTTGTAATATTTGGACTTGTGCACGACATATTGGTTTATGATTTCAAACTCATTCATACGTAATTGATTTTATTTATATGAGTTCGTTGCACGATTAGCATCATGGATTAAATGGGGTTTTATTATTAAGCATTATATTGTTTATACTCGTTTTCGTATGTGCCTCTATTCCACCGGAATTGTTTATGACGCTGTGACTTTCACTGAGGTCCTTGAGATCTCATCCCCCTCTTGTTGATATTTTTCAGGACTAGGTCGAGAGCCTGTGTAGCTGAATTATTTGTGAGGTCGAGATTTCTGGTTTGTCTTAGGGCTGGACTACTGCATATGACACGTTTGAGAACTCGACACTATCATTATTATTTTGGATTTGTGTATGCTTGCTTATCTTGTTTGCATACTTGTTTATTGAAACTGTGATCCCTTATTGGGTTTGGGTTGATGCATGTTATTGGACTTATTTTGATAAAGTATGTTTGGGGCCGTGTGGCCTGTTGTGTGTGAAATTAAGTCTTCCGCTGTTTGTGATTGCACTCTGTGATTGATTTTGTTGTGTCGAGGTTTCCGGTTAAATGCATGCTCCATTTTAAAGAAAATTAAGAAGGTTCAAATTTATATGTAATTTTATTTATTTTACGAGTTTGATTTGAGGATAAGCCTTGTGTGGTTTTAATTGGGCCACGAGTTGGGCCAATTGGGACTGCCGGGTTCGGGTCCTCACAGTAATGACCTTAATCGGAGCAATGAATAATGATTTAGGAATTGGGGTCGTTACAATTGTGGTAGCGGAGCATGGTGTAGGTTTATAACTTGTTATTTGCTGACTTAGTTGTTAATTTTGGTGATTGCAGGTGATTGCAGGTAAGAACATGGTCACACACTCACTCACCCACTTAGGGACTAAAACTGAAAAGGAATAAGAGATAACATGGGATTTAAAGGATGGCAATAATAATAGCAGTTGTGTCGAATGTTTATCTTTAGTATGCCTTAATATGTTTGAGTGGATGATTAGCTATGTTTCTTGTCATTACCGAATGAATATGCATGTGAGTGATTATGTGTATTGTCGAATATGGATGATGTGTGTAACTATAGTTGCGTGATGTTTGTTATGATTTCTTTACGTGTTAATATTATTGCTGAATGTGCATAGCATGTGTGCATATGATTTTCGAAATTTGTATATTATTTTCCAGCATATGCGTATCGTCTGATGCATGCCTCTCCACCAGGTACCACTGCTATTCCTAGTATCGTATTTAGTGTTTGTTTGAGTAACAATCGTACACCTGTGTAGTATGGCACGCTCGAGGCAACAAAGGGACCAACGGGGTAGGTTTGAAATTCGGAATGACCAGCAACCTGTTGAGCAAGATGAGCCAAATGCACAAAATGAGCAGGAAGGGCAAGCTGAGTCTGGAAACCAACCTGAGACACCAGTCGCACCAGGCATTGACCCTGTCATGGCACAGATCTTAAACGTGTTACAAGGAATTGCTGCCAACCAGCAGCGAATGGAGGAGCAATTTCAGAGTGCTCCTGCGCCTACACCAGAACCTATTCCACCACTTGAACCTGTACAGCCGGCACAACATAAGGAGACAGAGAGACTTCCCGTTATGATTACAAAATTGCTGAAGGAAGCTCGATAACTTGGATGTAAAGACTTCGGTGGTTCAACTGGAGCCGCAGCCGCTCGGGAGTGGATGGATAACTTATGCCGAGTATCCTTGTTCCTTCGTATCTCTGATGACGACAAGGTTGCCATTGCTACATTCTTACTTGAGGGAGAAGCCCTCGCTTGGTGGACATCTGTTAGCTTGCGATTCGGCGATCGCTTGCCGACGTGGAAAGAACTCCGGTATGAATTTGACGAAAGATTTTATACGAGATTCCATAAAAATGAGCAGCGACAGGCATTTTACAAGCTTGAACAAGGCACCCGTTCAGTGTTAGAATATGAGAAGGTGTTGAGGGAGTTGTCCCGCTTTGCACCTGAAGAAGATCGTACATCGTACCAGCTGGCAAGACGATTTCAGGATGGGTTGAGTGTCGAACTCAAAACCATCGTCGGTACGACACCAGTGCAGAATTTACAAGAACTAATAGCTGCCGCAACCGAAGCTGAAAAGATCGTGCAAACCAGGAAGCCACCCGTAGCTAATAGTGGCGGATCCTATAGGCGAGATTCAAAGTTCAACCAAAGAAGGGGACCTTATCCCTTACGGTCTCATCCTCCGCAGATCAATGGCAATGGGAACACCAACAGGAGGAACTTTTCTGGTTCCAATTACAATGGATCTTCGTGGCAATTTCCGCAACGGCGATGTTTCAACTGTGGCAAGATGGGACATATTCAGGCCGATTTTCCAAAACGGCGAATCCCAGGGGTACCTAAATCCAGCCGAGGTGGGAATGTCAATCCCTCTAGACTACCAGCACGCGCACCAGGAAGGCCACCCAATGGATTCACAAGTGAAGCGCAACCAAAACCAACAAGGCTCTTTACTTTGACTGATGCCGAGGCTAGTCCTGATGTGGTGACAGGTACTATATCAGTCTTTTCTCAAAACGCTAAAGTCTTATTTGATCCAGGAGCAAATAGATCGTTCGTGAGTCAAAGGATAGCACTTAGCGCGGATCGTCCTCTATCTCCCTTGACTCCTCCTATTGCGGTTCTAACTCCTTTGGGAGAGCAACTGATTTGTGATCTGGTCTATATCGGTTGTGCTATACGTATGGGATCGAGTGTATTTGAAGTGGATCTCATTCCATTAGACATCAAGGAGCTGGATGTGATTTTAGGCATGGATTGTCTGGCAAAATATCAAGCCCGTGTGGAGTGTTTCACCAAGCGGGTGTGGTTCACATTTGCTAATGGTACCGAATATTGTTTTGAAGACGATAGGCGAGTTGTGCCAACTTGCATGATTTCCTGGCTTAAGGCGGAGCGATTAATCAACAAAGGATGTACAGCGTACCTTGCGCATGTACAGGATATTTCTAAAGAATCTTCAGATCTGAATTCTGTTCCTGTGGTTTGTGAATTTCCGGAAGTATTTCCAGAAGACATATGCACCAGACGATACGCATATGCTGGAAAATAATATACAAATTTCGAAAATCATATGCACACATGCTATGCACATTCAGCAATAATATTAACACGCAAAGAAATCATAACAAACATCACGCAACTATAGTTACACACATCATCCATATTCGGCAATACACATAATCACTCACATGCATATTCATTCGGTAATGACAAGAAACATAGCTAATCATCCACTCAAACATATTAAGGCATACTAAAGATAAACATTCGACACAACTGCTATTATTATTGCCATCCTTTAAATCCCATGTTATCTCTTATTCCTTTTCAGTTTTAGTCCCTAAGTGGGTGAGTGAGTGTGTGACCATGTTCTTACCTGCAATCACCTGCAATAACCAAAATTAACAACTAAGTCAGCAAATAACAAGTTATAAACCTACACCATGCTCCGCTACCACAATTGTAACGACCCCAATTCCTAAATCATTATTCATTGCTCCGATTAAGGTCATTACCGCCGTGAAACCCAAATAAGCCTCAACGACACCTAAGACCTATTAGAATTTCACAAGGCTACTCATATGATACCGATTTTAATCTTGTTTATTTTGTTGCTTATCAATCAATTAGAGCATGATACTGGACACATATTCTGGTAACATACGGAGTAAATAAAATCATCAGCGGAAGTCTTAAATCAATCCATTGGGTTCATAACACACAAGTCCCATAGGGATCCAAATAATCAGCAAGAAATTCATCAATCAAGTTCGGAAATAGCAAGCCAAACGAATGCTTAAAAATAAACCAGAACAATGTCCAATTTTTCAAGTTATTTGCGCAAGTAACAAGTAGTATTTGTGATGCGATATCGCCCCGTCGTACAGCCTTGATCTCACACACTGGTACCACGAATAGAGGATGTACCTAAGCCTGAAAAATGGTAAAAACAACGGTTTGAGATTACAAGAATCTCAGTAGGGTCGCAGCATCATAAGATCTACAGAATCCCTAAACACAAATCTCCCAAATTCACATAAGATCATTCCCTAAACAACTAAAGGGATCACGCAATTCAACAATAAACCAAAAGAGGTTAAGGTCGAGATTATGGCTGAGGGAGGACCACACTTCCGAAAGTTCAGAAGTACACAGGCAGGTGAAATACAACAAAATCACACTCAATGATGAAGAAAGGCCATCCCCTTCCACCTGTGTTGTCCAAGACTTACTGCACAAAGGGTAGATGGTTAACACACAAACTAATCAGTAAGCCTTTCACCTTATCCTCGCAAGGACAAGTCGACTAGCCCCTCATGGAACAAGTCTTCCCTTAGTCGCAACCAGGGCATCCCCAAATCTCGCAAGATAAGGGCTTCCTGTCTCGCAAGACAGGGATCCGGCCTCGCAAGGACAGATATCCAGCGCTAGCTTGCTGGTTCAACACCCATACACCTCCCATAAATCGATAAGAACCTCTCCTCTCCCTAGGAGCATCAGTTCTTACCCTGCGTGGCCACCGGAACAGGATCCTGACACACAAACACGTACAAGCACACACAGGCAAGTACAAAGCATAATACCACAACAGGGTATCCTCAATCATGTCAGGAAACAATCAACACATCCAATTCATATAACAATAGCATCCCNCGATTGAAGCTGAGAAGATCGTGCAAAACAAGAAAATGTCCGTAGTAACTAGTGGCGGACCCTTTAGGCGAGATTCAAAATTCAAATGGCGTACGGGACCCTATCCTTTAAGTTCCTACCCTCCAAACAATAATGGCAATGAGGGTAACTTCAAAAGGAATTTTTACAGTCCTAGTCCCAATGGATCTACGCGGAATTTGTAGCAATTATGATGCTACAATTGTGGCGAGATCGGCTATGTTCAAAGAGACTATCCCAAACCAAGGCGTATCATGGGTGCACCAAATGCAGGCCAAGGTAGGTATGTCAATCCCACTAAACCACTAGCACATGCACCGGGAGGACCATCCAATGGATCTACAAGTGAGGCCCAACTCAGGCCCATGAGATTGTTCACCTTGACTAATGCCGAAGCTAGCCCTGATGTGGTGTCAAGCACTATTTCCGTCTTTTCTCAAAATGCTAAAGTGTTATTAGATCCTGAAGTGAATAGATATTTGTGAGTCCAAGGATAATACTTAGTTCAGATCGGCCTCTGTCTCCTCCTATTGCGGTTCTGACCCCTTTGGGAGAGCAACTGACTTGTGATCTTGTCTACATCGGCTGTGTTGTACGAATGGGTCTGAATATACTTGAAGTAGATCTGATTGCATTGGACATCCGAGAGCTGGATGTGATCTTAGGCATGGATTTTCTGGTGAAATATCAAGCCCGAATGGAGTGTTTCACCAAGCATGTGTGGTTCACTCTTCCTAATGGTTTCGAGTATTTTTTTGAAGGTGATAGGCGAGTTGTTCCAACTTGCATGATTTCCTAGCTTGACGTGAAGCGGTTGACCAACAAAGGATGTACAGCATACCTAGCACATGTACATAACGTGTCTAAAGAATCCTCAGATCTGGATTCTATTCCAGTGGTTCATGAATTTCCAGATGTGTTTTTAGAAGACATAACAGGTTGGCCGCCAGCAAAAGAAGTGGAATTCGACATTGAATTAGTGCCGGGTATGAATCCAATTTTCATTCCTCCTTATCATATGGCTCTTGCTGAAATGATGGAATTGAAGATGCAATTGGAAGATTTGTTGGATCGTGGTTTCATCCGACCCAGTGTGTCACCTTGGGGAGCACCTGTCTTGTTTGTGAAAAAGAAAGATGGATCGCTGCGATTGTGTATGGACTATTGGCAACTTAATCGTGTAACTATGAAGAACAAGTATCCTCTACCACGCATCGATGTGTTCGACCAGGTCAAAGGTGCAGTCGTTCCAAAATTGATCTTAGGTAGGGATACCATCAGTTGCGTATTCCTGAAGCTAATATTCCGAAGATTGTATTCAGATCACGATACGGCCACTAAAAATTCCTGGTTATGCCATTTGGTTTGACCAATGCACCAGCCATGTTCATGGACCTGATGAATAGAGTGTTCTGAGAGTTCCTGGACAGATTTGTGATAGTCTTCATTGACGATATTCTGATTTGCTCAAAATTAGAAGAGGAGCACGCTAAGCAGTTGCGGATTGTACTGAAAATTTTGAGGGATCGACCCCTGTTCGTGAAGTACTCGAAATGTGAATTCTGGTTACGCAAAGTCGGTTTCCTTGGCCATGTTATTTCCGCCCGTGGTGTTCGTGTTGATCTGAAAAAGATTGAAGTCGTAGTTGCTTAGGAACCTCCGCGGACTGTGTGTGAAGTTCGCAGTATCCTTAGCTTAGCTGAATACAACCGTCGCTTTGTGGAAAATTTCTCATCGCTTGCTCGACCATTGACAAAATTGACATGCAAAGGAGAGCTGTTCGTGTGGAACGAGAAATACTAGCAAAGTTTCGAAGAATTAAAGAATCGGTTAGTTTCCACACCTATTCTTACCTTACTAGTCGTGGAAAAGAGTATGTGGTGTACAGTGATACATCGAAATCCAGACTTGGATGCATATTGATGGAAGAGGGGAAAGTTGTTGCCTATGCTTTCCAACAGTCCATACAAAAGCAACTATCCTATGCATGATTTTGAACTTGCTGATGTGGTGTTTGAATTGAAATTATAATGCCACTACTTGTACGGTGAAATGTGTAGAATCTTCACCGACCACAAAAGCTTGAAGTATCTCCTTACACAGAAGGAATTGAATATGAGACAACGAAGATGGGAGGAGCTGATTAAAGACTATAATTTGATCATCAAATATCATCCTGAAAGTGCAAATGTTGTTGCTAATGCCTTAAGTCAGAAGATCCATTTTTCTTCTCCATCGATTTTAGCCTATATGCATGCGCACTACATGCCAATGTTGCTGGATTTGAGAACTACACGTGTGCATCTTGGCACTGATTTTTCTGGTTCGTTGTTGGCCCTAATAGAGGTCACGCCTACCTTGATTGAAGAAATCCGGGATCAGCAATACGAAGATCCAAGATTGGCTGATATTCGGAAGCAACTATCTGATGGTGTTGATGCCATAGCTCGTGATTTCAGAGTGCGAGATGATGGAGTTCTTGTCTTTAGAAACTGGGTATGTGTACCATAGGATGTTGATATTCACAATCTGATTTTGTATGAGGCGCATAGTTCAAAATTTTCTATTCATCCTGGTATTACAAAGATGTATCGAGATCTGAAAGAACAATATTGGTGGCCAAACATGAAGCGCCACATTGATTATTTCGTTGCCCGATGCCGCGTATGTCAACAAGTAAAGATCGAGCATCAAAAACCCGCTGGTTTACTTCGGTCACTTCCAATTCCAGAATGGAAATGGGAGCATTTCACTATTGACCTTGTGACCAGTTTGCCTAGATCTCAACGAGGATTTGATGCCATTTGGGTGATTGTCGACCGATTGAAGAAATCTGCACACTTCCTTCCTTTTTGCATGACAGATACACCTGAGAAATTGGTTGTTCGTTACTTGGACGAGATTATTCAATTGCATAGAGTGCCAGTGTCCATTGTTTCAGATCGTGACCTTCGTTTTACTTCACGATTTTGGGAGAAATTCCAGAATGTGCTGAGTTCAAGACTGAATTTTGGTTCAGCATTTCATCCCTAGATCGATGGCCAATCTGAAAGAACGATTCAGACGTTTGAAGACATGTTGCGTGCAACTATATTGGACCAAAATACCGATTAGGATCGATATCTACCTTTGGCAGAGTTCGTTTACAACAATAGTTTCCATGTAAGCATCGGTATGGCTCCTTATGAATCATTATATGGGAGACGTTGCACAACTCTTGTTTGCTGGAATGAAGTAGGCGAGAGACGCCTAGATAATTCAGAATTGATTGATCAAGCAATGGAGCAACTGAATTTGATTCGACAAAGGCTGAAGACAGTGCAAGATTGGCAGAAAAACTATGCCGATAATCGACGAAGGGAGATAGAATTTGCGATGGGTGACAAGGTGTAAGGACCCACATTCATATTCCCAAAATTGCTCCTAAGTAACCCTTACTGTCTTGAAACCCAAATAATCTCAACCTAGGACCTATCTGAATCTCACAACGTTTATCCCATTAGAACCGATTTTAACATGTTTATTCTTTATACTTATAACGACTGGAGCATGATATTGGACAAGTATTATGGTAATATACAGAATGAATAAAAACATCAGCAGAACTCTTTAAATTTAATCTATGAATCCACAACACACAAGTCTTATAGGGATCCAAATATCTAGCAATTAAACCCCCAACATAATTCAAAAACAACAAGCAAAGGAGGAACTTGAAAAAAAAAACAGAAAATAGTCCAATCATAGTACATGTCATATGTGCAAGCAATCAAAGATCAAGTATGCAAACGTGATGCGATATTGTCCCACCGAGCAGCCTTGATCTCACACACTAGTACCACGAACAACGAATATACCTAAGTCTGAAAAAAGGTGAAAACAACAAGATGAGATTACAAGAATCTCAGTAGGGTCACAACATTATAAGATCTACAGAAATCTTAAATAACTATCTCCCAAACAACATTAGATCATCCCTACAAATCTAAGAGATATTGTGAGACCCCGAATTTTGAGTCCTAGAAGTCCAGAAGCCAGTGTAGGTGAAAAGATCATTTTACCCCTGAAGAAAAGGATGTCTGATGGCCGAAATTAATAAGGAATATTTGTTGATTATTTCTGGTATTAATTCCCTTTAATTTGGTTCTTAATTTGTTCATAATCACCTTAGGAATTAAAATCCCTAAAATTAAAAGAGGATAATTACAGAATTTAAATCTGGTAATTATCTTACTTTCATAAAGCTGTTAAAGTAGTAATCTTAATTCCATACCCATCCATTATAAATAGGAAGCTAACCACACAAAAATTATTCATAGAAAACACAAAAAACTTGTATACCCAAAAACCTTTACACCTCCCTATATCTGCCAAAATTCGCTAAAACTTTAAACCAGCATAACTCTTTCATCGTTTGTTGGATTTCTGAAAATAGTAGCTTTTTGGAAAGGTATTTTCATCCTCTTTCCAACCATCTTTAGTTTTTTTATCAGGAGATTAGTATTTCTTTCTCGTAAGATAAGTCGAAACTCGGTGGAACTGCCAAAATCTTCTTGAAGTTCAATGTAGCTTAACTCTTTCATTGTTTGTTGGATTCCTGCAAATAATAGCTTGTTAGAAAGCTCTCTTCATCCTCTTTCCAACCATATTTTTTTTGTTGTTTTGAAGTTCTTATTTATTTATCAAAAGATAAGTT
This sequence comes from Passiflora organensis, assembly GCA_019739055.1. Taxonomy (NCBI): domain Eukaryota; kingdom Viridiplantae; phylum Streptophyta; class Magnoliopsida; order Malpighiales; family Passifloraceae; genus Passiflora; species Passiflora organensis. Next base: position 556,676 of record JAEPBF010000298.1, read on the forward strand.
GAAAATCGGTGGCAGAATTAGGTTTTAAGATTTGTATAATTCTGCCTTTGATTGATCTCTGATGTTGTTGCCCTTATTCATATGATTGTTTAGAATCCATTCATAGTGAAAAATCATGAATTCATCCTTTGAATCTTTTCTATACATGAAATCAGTATACCCTCCCTTCGCCCTACTGCTCTATTGTTGCCTATCTTAATCAATTGATTAACCTATTGGATTCTGATATTGTTTCTTTGATTATACATGTTATAAACCCTTAATCCTTATTTGTTAACATGAGATCACAACTCTTATAACTTGGTAACATGAAATCGCAACTTGCCCTATTGCCCTATTCTTAGTGCCGAAACTCTATGATAATTAGGGATTGTAATTCAGGTTGTTTCTTGTTAAGTTCTTGGCAACCAAATCACACATCCAAAGGGGAGGTACCTGCGGTATCTGATTACTGGTTTCTGATAGGTTTGGTGAGTTGAATTAGTAAGAAAATAGGATTTTTCATTGGATATTGGATATGCATACTTAGTTTGGTTTTGGCTTTGCCTTGTGATGCTACACGTAGTGTAGAATTATTGAATAAAAGCAAAGGAATAGCTTCTTGTTCAGAGACAAGAGAGGTAGAATCTATGCCTCATCGGTTTCTCCAGAGACCTCGTTGTTTGCTTAGTTGATTTCGGTACCTATGATTGTGAAACTGTATGTGCATTCATATTAAATAATGCATGATTGAGTTGTGGATTGAATTGAGGAATTTCTAGGCTATAACGAATCCCTTAAGGTAGGTTAGGAGTCCGTAACTTGCATGTGTGATGTGTATTGAATATGATGGATGTGATCTGACAGAATTGAGAATACCCTATTGTGGTTTTGTGCTTTGTGCTTGCCTGTGTGTGCTTGTACGTGTTTGTGTGTCAGGATCCTTTTTCGCTGGCGATTCTGGGTAAGCGCTGATGCTCCTAGTGAGAGGGGAGGTTCTTACTGGTATGGGAGTCATATGGGTGGCAAATCCCAGCAAGAACTCGCTGGATGTCTGGTCCTTGTGTGGCCAGAAGCCCTGTCCTTATGTGGCAGGAACCTCTTATCCTTGTGTGGTTTGGGAAGCCTTTATCCTTGTGTGGTTTGCGATGCGCTTGTCCTTGTGTGGCTTGGGATGTTTTTTTCTTGTGTGGCAAGATGAATAGGCTTGCTGATTAGCTTGTATGTTAACCAATTACCTTTCGTGCAGTAAGCCATGGACTACACAGGTGGAACAGGATGGCATTTTCTTCTTCATTGCCGAGAACAATCTGATGAGTTCTGTCTGCCTGTGTACTTCTGATACTCTTTGGAAGTATTTGTAGTCCCCCTTCAGCCTTCCTACCCTTTTTTATTGAATCTTTGAATTGTATGAATCCCTTTAGTTGCGTAGGAATGATCAAATGTTGTTCAGGATATTTATGTTTAAAGTTTCTGCAGATCTTATGATGTTATAACCCTACTGAGATTCTTGTAATCTCATTCCGTTGTTTTCACTATTTTTTTTCAGGCTAAGGTACATTCACTGCTCGTGGTACCAGTGTGTGAAATCAAGGCTGTACGGCGGGGTGATATCACATCATTTTTGCATACCTGTTCCTTGATTACTTGAGCATATAACTTGAATAAAAATTGGACTACTTTCTGGTTTATTTTAAGATTCCTCCTTTGCTTGTTATTTTCGACTATGTTGGAGGAATTCTTGCTGGTTATTTGGATCCTTAAGGGACTTGTGTGTTATGAATCCAGTGATCTAATTTAAAGACTTCCGCTGATGTTTTTACTCACTCCGTATGATACCAGAATGATTGTCTAATATCATGCTCCAACTATTATTAAACATGTAGAAGGAACACGCTAAAAGTCGAAAACTTAGTGAGTATGCCTGGTGGGATTCAGATAGGTCCTAGGTATCTTTTGGCTTGTTTGGGTTTCACGACGGTAATGACCTTAATCGTAGAAAATATTAATAGGTAGGAATTGGGGTCGTTACAAGTTTTGTAGCGGAGCATGGTTTAGGGAAAATAATTTGTTATATGCTAACTTATTTGTTGATTTTGGTGTTTGTAGGTAAGGACATGCGCACACACTCACTCACTTAGGGACTAATACCGAAAGTGAACTAATGCTAAAATGGGATTGATTTGAAAGATTTAAATGATGAGAATGATAATCTGATGTGATGTTTGTTCGTGTATGTTCTTATGCTTTGTATGCCATGATATGTTTAGGTGAGTGTTTGTTGTGTTTCTTATCATTGCTGAGAATGTGTGTGTTGATTTATTCATGCTGCCGAGTGTCCCTATTTGACTCCTGTATTGCTGAATGTATATGTATGTGATTGCTGTTGTGTATTGCCGAATATGGATGTTGTGTGAATCCATGCTTGCTTGATGTTTGATGATGATTTCCGAGAGTATATATGAGTGTTAATGTAATTGCCGAGAATACCTTTGCATGTGTGTATGTGATTTTTGAAAATTTGTATGTTACTTTCCAGCATATACATATTGTCCGGTGCACTTCTCTCCACTAGGTACCACTTCTTTTCCTAGTATCGTATTTAGTTATGTGTAAGTAACAATCGTATGCTTAAATAGTATGGCAAGGCTGAACGCTACGAGGGATTGACGGGGTAGGAATGGGATTCAGGCCGAACAACAACCTGTTGAGCAAGAGGAGGAAAATGCACAAATTGAGCAGGAAGGGCAAGCTAAGCCCAAAAATCAACCTGAGCCACCAGCTGCACCAGTCATTGATCCTGTGATGGCACAAATATTAAACGTATTACAAGTAATTGCTGCAAATCAGCAGCGTATGGAAGCACAATTTCAGAATGCTCCTGCACCTGCACCAGTGGAAGAACCTATTCCTCCACTTAAACCTATACAGCTGTCACATCCTAAGGAAGTTGAGAGAATTCCAGTCGTGATTACAAAATTCTTGAAGGAAGCTCGACAATTGGGATGTAAAGATTTCAATGGTTTAGCAGGACCTGCTGCCGTTCGCGAACGGATCGACACCTTGTGCCGAGTATCTTTGTTTTTATGTATCTCTGATGTGACAAGGTAGCCATCGCCACTTTCCTATTGGAGGGAGAAGCCCTCGCATGGTGGACAGCTGTGAGCTTGCGATTTGGCTATCGTCTGCCTACATGGGAAGAATTTCGATATGAATTTGACGAAAGGTTTTATACGAGATTCCATAAAAACGAGTAGAGACAAGCTTTCTACAAGCTTGAACAGGGAACCCGTTCGGTGCTGGAATATGAAAATGCATTAAGGGAATTGTCCAGATTTGCACCTGAAGAGAATCACTCACCGTACCATCTTGCGAGGCGATTTCAGGATGGGCTGTGTACCGAACTTAAAACCATCGTTGGTACGACATCGGTACAGAATTTGCAAGAACTAATTGTTGCCACGACTGAAGCCGAAAAGATCGTCCAAACCAAAAGGCCATCCGCAGCCACTAGTGGTGGATCCTTCCAGCGAGATTCGAAATTTAGTCAGCGCACGAGACCCTATCCTTTCATGTCCTATCCTCCAAAAATTAACGGCAATGCAAGTAAAAACAAGAAGAACTTTTCTGGTTCAAATTCCAGTGGAACTACGTGGGATACTCAGGAACGTCGATGTTACAATTGTGCCGAAATGGGGCACATTCAGCGGGAATGCCAGAAGCCGTGACATATCACAGGCACATCTAGTGCGAGCCAAGTTGGGTATGCTATCTCCACCAAACTGCCAACACGCGCACTAGGAGGACCACCCAACGGATCCATAGGTGAGGCGTAACCAAGACCAACAAGGCTATTCACCCTAACTGATGCCGAGATTAGTCCTGATGTGGTGATAGTCTTCATCGATGACATTTTGATTTATTCAAAATCGGAACAAGAGCATGCTAAGCACTTGCGGATTGTGCTGAATGTTTTAAAAGGATCGGCGGTTGTTCGCAAAGTACCCCAAATGTGAATTCTGGTTACGCGAAGTCAGCTTCCTTGGCCATGTTGTTTCCGTCCATGGTGTGTTAGTTGATCCAAAGAAAATTGAAGCCGTAATTGCCTGGGAACCCCCGTAAACTGTGTTCGAAGTTCGTAGTTTCCTTGGCTTGGCAGGATACTACCGTCGCTTTGTGGAAAATTTTTCATCACTTTCCGAACCATTGACAAAACTGATGCGCAAAGGTGAGCCGTTCGTGTGGAACAAGAAATGCCACCAAAGTTTCGAAGAACTGAAAAATCGGTTAGTTTCCGCACCTATCCTTACTTTACCTATTTGCATAAAGGAATACGTGGTTTACAGTGATGCGTCGAAATCCGGACTTGGATGCGTATTGATGCAAGACGGGAAAGTCGTTGCATATGCTTCCCGATAGTTACGACCACATGAAAGCAACTATCCTACACATGATTTGGAGCATGCAGCCTTGGTATTTGCGTTGAAAATATGGCGACATTACTTATACGGCAAGACATGTCGAATCTTCACCGTTCACAAAAGCTTGAAGTACCGACTCACGCAAAAAGAATTGAATATGAGACAATAAAGATGGGTAGAGCTGATCAAAGACTATGATTTGATCATCGAATATCATCCTGGAAAGGTAAATGTTGTTACTGATGCCTTAAGCCGAAAGTTTAATCCTCCTTCCCCAACGGTTTTGGCTTATATGCGCGCCCATTACATGCCTATGTTGCTGGACTTGAGGACTAGTCGTGTGCATTTTGGCACTGATTATTCTGGTTTATTGTTGGCATGAATCGAAGTCACACCTACCTTGATTGAGGAAATCCAGAATCAGAAATTAGAGGATCCGAAACTAATTGAAATTCAGAAGCAACTTTCTGATGGTGTTGATGCCATAGTTCGTGATTTCAGAATACGAGATGACAAAGTTCTTGTCTTCAGAAACCGAGTATGTGTTCCACAAGATATTGATATTCATAACCTTATTCTATCGAAGGCGTATAGTTCGAAGTTCGCTATCCATCCCGAAAGCACTAAGATGTACCAAGATTTGAAAGAGTAGTATTGGTGGCCAAACATGAAACGCCACATTGTTGAGTTTGTTGTCCTGTGCCTCGTATGTCAACAATAAAGATCAAACATCAACGACCCGCTGGACTACTTCAGTCACATCCAATTCCAAAATGGAAGTGGGTTTATGTCACAATGGATTTTGTGGCCAGTTTGCCTAGGTTATAGCGAGGATACAATGCCATTTGGGTGATCGTGGAACGATTGACGAAATCTGCACACTTCCTTCCTATACGTGTGACAGATACACTTGAGAAATTGACTGTTCGTTACTTAAATGAGATTGTTCGATTGCATGGAGTGCCAGTTTCCATCATTTCAGATCGTGACCATCGTTTCACCTCACGATTTTGGGAGAAATTCTAAATTTTGCTGGGTTTGAAATTGAATTTCAGTGTAGCATTTCAACCTTAGATCGACGGTCAATCAGAAAGGACGATTCAAACACTCGAAGACATGCTACGAGCGAGTGTGTTGGATCAGAAAACCGGTTGGGATTGATGCCTACCGTTGGAAGAATTTGCTTACAACAATAGTTTTCATGTAAGCATCGGTATGGCACCATATGAAGCATTATATAGGAGACATTGCAGGACTCCCATTTGCTGGAATGAAGTAGGTGAAAGATTCCTAGACAATCCAGAATTGATTGATCAGGCAATGGAGCAGTTGAACTTGATCCGACAATGGCTAAAAACAGCCCAGGATCGGCAGAAAAGCTATGCCGAAAATCGACGAAGGAAGCTGGAATTTGCGGTAGGTGACAAAGTGTTTTTAAAGGTTGCCTCATGGAAACGAGTCCTTCATTTTTGGTAGTGAGGTAAGCTAGCACCTCGCTACATTGGTCCATATGACATCGTTGAAAGAATCGGCTCTATTGCATACCAACTTGCCTTACCTCCAAATATGGAAAGAATTCACAACATGTTTCATATTTCAATGTTGAGAAAGTATGTAGAAGACCTTTCTCACATGCTCGAGGAACCCCCAGTCGAAGTTGCTGAAGACCTATACTATCCCATACAGCCAGTTGTTATACTAGATCGGTCAGTTTGACAGCTTCGCAGTCGAAGCGTGCCTATGGTACGAGTTGTTTGGCATAATGGCCAAATTGAGGAACAATTTTGGGAGACTGAGGAATCTATGCGTGCAAAATTTCTTTACTTGTTTGTTTAGGTACTTGTGCTAAAATTTCGAAGACGAAATGTTTATAAGGAGGGGACGATGTGAGACCCCGAATTTTGAGTCCTAGAAGTCCAGAAGCAAGTTCAGGTGAAAAGACCACTTTTCCCCTGAAGAAAAGGATGTGTGATGGCCGAAATTGGTAAGGAATATTTGTTAATTATTTCTGGTATTAATTCCCTTTAATTTGGTTCATAATTTGTTGATAATCACTTTAGGAATTAAAATCCCTAAAATTAAAAGGGAATAATTACAGAATTTAAATCTGGTAGTTATCTTACTTTAATAAAGTCTTAAAAGTAGTAATCTTAATTCTATACCCATTCATTATAAATAGGAAGCCAACCACACAAAAATCATTCATAAAAAATACACAAAACTCGTATAGCCTAAAACCCTTACACCTCCCTATATCTGCCAAAATTCGTTGAAACTTTAAACCAACATAACTATTTCATCGTTTCTTGGATTCCCGAAAATAATAGCTTTTTGGAAAGCTCTCTTCATCCTTTTTCCAACCATCTTTTTTTTTTTTTATCAGGAGATTAGTATTTCTTTCTCATAAGATAAGTCGAAACTCGGCGGAACTGTCAAAATCTTCTTGAACTTTAATGTAGCATAACTCTTTCATTGTTTGTCGGATTCCTGCAAATAATAGCTTGTTGGAAAGCTCTCTTCATCTTATTTCCAACCATATTTTTTTTGTTGTTTTTACGTTCATATTTCTTTGTCAAAATATAAGTTGAAAATTGGCGGCAGAATTAGGTTTTAAGATTTGTATAATTCTGCCTTTGATTGATCTCTGATGTTGCTGCCCTTATTCATAAGATTGTTTAGAATCCATTCATAGTGAACAATCATGAATTCATCCTTTGAATCTTTTCTATACATGAAATCAGTGTGCCCTACCTTTGCCCTACTGCCCTTTTGTTGCCTATCTTGATCAATTGGTTAACCTATTGGATTCTGATCTTGTTTCTTTTGATTATACATGTTATAAACCCTTAATCCTTCCTTTTTAACATGAGATCGCAACTCCTACAACTTGTTAACATGAAATCGCAACTTTCCCTATTGCCCTATTCTTAGTGTCGAAAATTGTATGATAATTAGGGATGGTAATTCAGGTTGTTTCTTGTTAAGTTCTTGGCTATCACATCACACATCCAAGGAGGAGGTAGCTGCGGCATCTGATCACTGGTTTCTGATAGGTTTGGTGAGTGGAATTGGTGAGGAAATAGGGTATTTAATTGGATATTGGATATGCATATTTAGTTTGGTTTTGGCTTTGCCTTGTGATGCTATACGTAGTGTAGAATTATTGAATAAAAGCAAAGGAATAGCTTCTTGTTCAGAGACAAAAGAGGTAGAATCTATGCCTCATCGATTTCTCCAGAGACCTCGTTGTTTGCTTAATTGATTTCGGTACCTATGATTGTAAAACTGTATGCGCATTCATATTAAATAATGTATGATTGAGTTGTGGATTGAATTGAGGAATTTCTAGGCTATAACGAATCCCTTAAGGTAGGTTAGGAGTCCCTAACTTGCATGTGTGATGTGTATTGAACATGCTGAATGTGATCTTACAGAATTGAGAATACCCTATTGTGGTTTTGTGCTTTGTACTTGCATGTGTGTGCTTGTACGTGTTTTTCTGTCAGGATCCTTTTGTGGTGGTCATTCGGGGTAAGCATTGATGCTCTTAGTGAGAGGGAAGGTTCTTACTGGTATGGGAGTCGTATAGGTGGCAAATCCCAGCAAGAACTCGCTGGCTATCTGGTCCTTGTGTGGCCAGAAACTCTATCCTTGTGTGGCAGGAACCCCTTATCCTTGTGTGGCTTGGGAAGCCCTTATCCTTGTGTGGTTTGGGATGTCCTTGTCCTTGTGTGGTTTGGGATGTTTTGTACTTGTGTGGCAAGATGAATAGGCTTGCTGATTTGCTTGTGTGTTAACCAATTATCTTTCGTGCAGTAAGCCTTGTACAACATAGGTAGAAGGGGATGGTCTTTTCTTCTTCATTGCCGAGAATAATCTGATGAGTTTTGCCTACCTGTGTACTTCTAATACTCTTCGGAAATGTTTGTAGTCCTCCTTCAGCCTTAGATTCGGCCCTACCCTTTTTTATTGAATCTTTGAATTGTATGAATCCTTTTAGTTGCGTAGGAATGATCAGATGTTGTTCAGGAGATTTATGTTTAGAGTTTCTGCCGATCTTATGATGTTGTGACCCTACTGAGATTCTTGTAATCTCATTCCATTGTTTTCACCAATTTTTTTCAGGCTTAGGTATATTGACTGCTCGTGGTACCAGTGTGTGAGATCAAGGTTGTACGGCAGGGTGATATCGCATCACTTTTGCATACCTGTTCCTTGATTACTTGCGTATATAACTTGAATAAAAATTGGACTACTTTCTGGTTTATTTTAAGATTCCTCCTTTGCTTGTTATTTTTGACTATGTTGGAGGAATTCTTACTGGTTATTTGGATCCTTACGGGACTTGTGTGTTATGAATCCAGTGATCTAATTTAAAGACTTCCGCTGATGTTTTTACTCACTCCGTATGATACCAGAATAATTGTCCAATATGATGCTCCAACTGTTATTAAGCATATAGAAGGAACATGCTAAAAGTCGAAAACTTAGTGAGTAAGCTTGGTGGGATTCAGATAGGTCCTAGATGTCTTTGGGCTTGTTTGGGTTCACAGGTTGTACTGACCTTAATTGGAGCAAATATTAATAGGTAGGAATTGGGGTCGTTATAGATATCACGCAATCCATTCAAACAATTCAAAGGTTTAGGGCCGAAACTAAGGTTGAGGGTGGACTACAAACACTTCCGAAAATCAGAAGTACACAAACAGGAAAAAAAAAAACTCATCAATCATCTCGGCAATAAGAAAAGGTCATCCCCTTCCACCTGTGTTGTCCAAGGCTTCGCTGCACAAAGAATAAAGGTTAGCACACAAGCTAATCAGCAAGCCTATTCATCTTGCTACACAAAGACAAGGCATCCAAGCCACACAAGGACAAGGGCATCCAAACCACACAAGGATAAGACCATCTTGCCACACAAAGACAAGGCGTCTAGCCACATAAGGACTAGGCATCTAGCATGCACATGCTAAGGATTTCCACCCATACGACTCCGATACCAGTAAGATCCTCTCCTCTCCCAAGGAGCATCAGGGCTTACCCCGAATGGCCATCGACAAAGGATCCTAAAATAAAAACACGTACAAGCACACACAGGCAAGCACAATACCACGATAGGGTAACCTCAATCTTGTCAGAACACAATCAGCATTCTCAATACACAAAACACATGCAAATTAGGTACTCATAACCTATCTCAAGGGTTTGGTATAGCCTAGGAAATTACATCTCAATTCGCAAGTCAAGCATACGTTATCCAACATATACGCATACAATCATCAACAAGTATATACACCGAAATCAACAAGCAAACAACAAGGATCTCTGAAGAAACTGATGAGGCATAGATCCTACCTCTCCTGTCCTAAACAAGAAGTTATTCCTTTGCCTCTATTCAAGGGATCCAAAGCACCTGTAACATTATAAGGCAAAGAAAAAACCAAACTAAACATGCATACCCAATAATCAAGTATATACCCTATTTCCATACCAATTCAACTCACCAAACCTATCAGAAACCAGTGGTCAGATGCCGCAGGTGTCTCTCCCTTGGATGTGTGATGTGATAGCCAAGAATTTAACAAAAATTAACTTGAATTACCATCCCAATCATCATACAAGTTTTTGGTACTAAGAATAGGGAAGTAGGCCAATTTGCGATTCATGTATACAAGCCTTAGGGGTTGCAACTTCATGTTAACAAAGAAGGATTAGGTGTTAATAACACATACAATCAAAAGGAACAAAATCAGAAACTAACAGGTTAATCAATTGATCAAAATCAGCAACAATAGGGAAAAAGGTTAGGGCATGCCGATTTTATGTATAGGGAAGATTCAAAGGATGAATTCATAATTTTACAACATTAATGGATGCCAAACAATCATACGAACAAAAGGAACAACAACAGAAATCAATTGAATGAAGAATCACACAATTTTGGCAAGAAAACCGACAAATTATGACTTGAATTTCGACAAGGAAAAATTAAAATTCTGATAACCCACAATAGATATTTGGATAGAGGATAGAAAGAGCTTTCCAACAAGCTATTATTTTCAGAATTCTGACAAAGAATGAGAGAGTTATGCTAGTTTGGAGGTCATGGAAATTTTCAGCAGCAATAGGGTGTAGGGTTTGATGTTTGACGAAAATTATGTGTTTTTAATGTGTATGGGACAGTGTGGCCGACTATTCTTTATATAGGGTGTTTATGGGATCAATTTCCCTACTTTAAAAGCTAGATAAGTTAAGATAATTATTAGTATTAAATTCTGGAATTATCATTCCTTAATTTTAGAAATTTATTTCCTAAGGTAAGATTGAACCAATAAGGAAACAAATCAAAGGGTAATGAAACCAGAAATGATTACTAGACATTCTATACCATTTTTGGCCATTATACATATATTTCTTCAGGGGAAAAATGGTCATTTCACCTACACTGGCTTCTGGACTTCTAGGACACAAAATTCATGGTCTCACACAACATGTTTCTAAAAGTCACCCCATGGAAAGGTTTCCTTAGTTTTCAGCAGTGAGATAAACTAGCACCTCATTATATTGAACCATATGATATTGTTGAAAGAATCGGTTTTGTTGCATACCGACTTGCATTGCCTCCGAATATAGAAAGAGTTCACAATGTGTTTCATGTTTCGATGTTGAGAAAATATGTACGAGACCCTGCTCATGTGCTCAAAAAACCACCAGTTGAGGTTGCTGAAGAACTATCCGACCCCATACAGCCAGTTTCCATACTAGATTGGTCAGTTTATCATCTTCGCAGTCAAAACGTGCTTATGGTACGAGTTATTTGACGTAATGTCCAAGTTGAGGAACAGTATTGGGAGACTGAGGAATCTATGCGTGAAAAATTTCCTTACCTGTTTGCAGTCAAGGAGGGGAGGATGTGAGACCCCGATTTTGTATCCTAGAAGTCCAGAAGCCAATGCAGGTGAAATAACCATTTTTCCCCTAAAGAAATGGATGTGTGATGGCCGAAATGGTATTGAAGGTTTAGTGTTCATTTCTGATTTCATTTCTTCTTTATTTCATTTCCTTATTGGTTTAATCTTATCTTAAATGATAATCTCTTAAAACTAAAAGATAATTTCAGAAATTTAATCCTAATGATTATCTCCTTATATCTAGACTTTAAAGTATGGAAAATTAATCCCATTACACGTTAGAAAAGAGGTAGCTGGCCTCACTTATATCCCACACCAAAAATACACAAATCATCACACAATCAAACCCTTTTTCCCTACCCTTGCTGCCGAAATTCCTAAACATTCACCATAACCGAATTCTTTCATCCTTCATCAGATTTCTGCAAATAATAATAGCTTGTTGGAAAGCTCTTTTCATTCTCTATCTAGCTATATTGGTTTTATCATCATAAGGTCAGTTCTTCCCTATGAAAATCCTTTTCGCAATTTATAAGGTCTTGCCAAAATTCCTAAACATTCACTATGGCTGAATTCTTTCATCCTTCATCAGATTTCTGCAAATAATAGCTTGTTGGAAAGCTCTTTTTATTATCTATCTTTCTATCTTGGTTTGATCATCATAAGTTCAGTTCTTCCCTATGAAAATCCTTATCGTAATTTATAGGGTCTTAGTGCTGAAATTCCTTGATTGATCCTTCAATTGGTTTCATCCTTGTAATATCATGAATTCATCCTTTGAATCTTCCCTATGTATGAAATCGGCATGCCCTATACCCTTGCCCTATTGTTGCCGATTTTGGTCAATTGATATGTCGATAGGTTTCTGATCTTGTTCCTTTTAATTGTATGTATTATTAACACCTAATCCTTCCTTGTTAATATAAAACTGTAACCCCTAAGTTCTTTATACATGAAATCGCAAATTTCCCCTTGTGCATTGTCTTAGTATGTATGGTTAATTTGGATGATAAATCAGGTTAATTCTTGTTGAGTTCTTGGCTATCACATCATACATCCAATGGGGAGTTACCTGTTGTTCCTTTATTTAGAGGATCTAAACCACCTATATCATCATAAGGCAAAGACAAAACCATACTAAACATGCATATTCAATAACCAAGTAAACATCTTATGATGATATAGGTGGTTATTGAATATGCATATTTAGTGTGGTTTTGTCTTTGCCTTATGATGATATAGGTGGTTCAGATCCTCTAAATAAAAGAAAAGGAATAGCTTTTTGTTCATAGACAAGAGAGGTAGGATATATACCTCATCGGTTTCTTCAGAGATCCTTGTTGCTTATTTGATGTTTTCTGTGTATGTTCTTGTTGAATGGTATATGCGCATGCCTTGTGTTTGGTATGCTTAGTTACGGAATGAACTATGGAGTTGTTAGGAAATTTTGAACCCCTAAGATGAGTTATGTGTGCCTAATTTTCATATATTGCGTGTTTTGAACATGCTGAATGTATTGTGATATGATTGAGGATGCCTTGTACTTGCTTGTGTGTGCTTGTGCATGTCTATGTGTCAAGATCCTTTTCCGATGGCCATTTGGGGTAAGTGTTGATGCTCTTGAGGAGAAGAGAGGCTCTTACTAGTTTAAGAGTCATATGGGTGCCAATCCCCAGCAAGAGCTTGTTGGATGCCTTGTCCTGTGTGCTGGAAAGATGCCTTGTCCTGTGTGCTGGAAAGATGCCTTGTCCTGTGTGCTGGCAAGGTGAATAGGCTTGCTGATTAGTTTGTGTGCTAACCTTTCACAATTTGTGCAGCAGAGCCTTAGAAAACACAGGTGGAAGGGGATGGCCTTTTCTGTTGATGAGATTGACTGATGATTTTCCTACCTATGTGTCAGATCCCGATTTTGATGTCCTAAAAGTCCAGAAGCTAGTGCAGGTGAAATAACCATTTTGCCCATGAAGAAATGGATGTGTGATAGTCGAAAATGGTATTGATGGTTTAGTGTTCATTTCTCCATTATTTCATTTCCTTAATGGTTCAATCTTACCTTAGATCATAATCTCCTAAAATAAGAAATAATTCCAGAATTTAATTCTAATGATTATCTCCTTATATCTAACCTTAAAATTAGGAAAAATTAATCTTACTAATTCTATAAACATACCAGTCGGCTACACTTGTCTACACACACAAAAAACATACAAAATTATCAAGCGATCAAACCCTATACCTTACCTTTTGTTGCCGAAGTTTCTTAGCCTTCATCATAACTGAAATCTTTCATCCTTTGTCAGATTTCTGAAAATAATAGCTTGTTGGTAAGCTCTTGTCATCCTTTATGTAGCTATCTTGGTTTGATCATCAGAGGGTCATTTTTTCTCTAGGCAAATCCTTATCACAATTTCTTAGCATTTTGTGCCGAAATTGTGTGATTCTTCCCTCAATTGGTCTCTATTGTTATTTCTGTGAGACCCCAAATTTTGAGTCCTAGAAGTCCAGAAGCCAGTACAGGTGAAAAGACGATTTTGCTCTAAAAGAAAAGGATGTGTGATGGCTGAAATTGGTAAGAGTGGTATGGTAGTTAATTCTGGTATAAATTCCCTTTAATCTAAGTCCTTATAGATAGATAATTGCTTTAGAGATAAAGAACAGAGGAAGATAATTAAAGAATTTAATTATTAGATAATTATTTTATTTTTAATTATCTTAAAAGTAGTAATCATAATTCTGTACTCATTCATTATAAATAGGAAGCCAACCTCACAAAAATCATTCAGAGAAAACATACAAAATTCGTATAAGCCTAAAACCCTACACCTCCCTATAGCTACCAAAATTCGCTAAAACTTTAAACCAGCATAACTCTCTTATTGTTCATCGGATCCCTGCAAATAATAGCTTGTTGGAAAGTTCTCTTCATCTTCTTTCCAACCATATTTGATTTTTTGTCAGGAGGTTAGTATTTCTTTCTCTAAAGATAAGTTGAAAATCGGAAGCGGAATTAGGTTTTCGTCAAATCTTCTTGAACTTCAATGTAGTATAACTCTCTTAACGTTTGTCGGATCCCTGCAAATGATAGCTTTTTGGAAATATTTTTTCATCTTCTTTCCAACCATATATTTTTCGTTGTTTGGACGTAAATATTTTCTTGTCTAAGGTTAAGTTGAAAATCAGCGACGGAATTAGGTTTTTAGATTTCTACAGTTTTTGTCTTCAGTTGATTTTTGTTGTCGTTTCGCGTGTTCTTATGATTTCTTAGCATATATTCATGATGTATGATCATGAATTTCCTTCTTTTAAACTTCTCTATGCTTAAAGTCAAAATTTTCCTATGCCCTACTTTTAACGACGAAATTTGCATAGTTAATTGGAATGGAAATTCAGGTTGAATCTTGTTAAGTTCCTGGCTATCACATCACACATCCAAGGGGGAGGCACCTGCAGCATCTGATCACTAGTTTCTGATAGGTTTGGTGAGTGGAATTGATAAGGAAATAGGGTATTCAATTGATTATTGCATATGCATGCTTAGTTTATTTTCGTCTTTGCCTGGTGATAATATAGGTGGTTCATAATTACCTAATAAAGGCAAAGGAGTAGCTTCTTTTTCAGAGAAGAGAGGTAGGATCTATGTCTCATCGGTTTCTCCAGAGACCCCTGTTATTTTCTTGATATTTTTTATACCTGCCCTTATTGTATTGCATGTGAATTGTTTATAGGATGAGAGTATGAATTTCGGTTTGAGATGTGAATCTCATAGGATATATCGAACCCCTGAGTTAGGTTTTGAATGCCTGAGTTGTATATGTTATGTGAATTGAATATGCTAATTGTGTTCTGACATGATTGAGGATACCCTGCTATGGTATTATGCTTTGTACTTGCTTGTGTGTGCTTGTACGTGTTTGTGTGTCAGGATCCTTTTTCGGTGGCCATTCGGGGTAAGCGCTGATGCTCCTAGGAAGAGGAGAGGTTTTTACTTGTATCGGAGTTATATGGGTGGCGAAACCCCAGCAAGAGCTCGCTGGATGTCTGGTCCTTGTGTGGCTGGAACCCTGTCCTTGTGTGGCAGGAAGCTCTTATCCTTGTGTGGTTTGGGATGCCCAAGTCCTTCTGTGGCTCTGGAAGACTTTTCCGTGCGTGAAAAAATAACTTACTAGTCTTACTGATTAGCTTGTGCATTAACCGTTTATCCTTTGTGGAGTAAGCCTTGGACAACACAAGTGGAAGGGGATGGCCTTTCTTCTTCATTGCCGAGAGCAATCTGATGAGTTCCACCTACCTGTGTACTTCTGATACTTTCGTAAGTGTTTGTAGTCCTCCCTCAACCATAGATTCGGCCCTAACCCCTTTCTGATTGATTCTTGAATTACGTGATCCCCTTTAGATGTCTAGAAACGATCTAATGCGAATTAGGAGATTTTTGTTTAGAGTTTCTGCAGATATTATGATGCTGCGACCCTACTGAGATTCTTGTAATCTCATATCGTTGTTTTTACTATTCTTGAGGCTTAGGTACATCCACTGTCTGTGGTACCAATGTGTGAGATCAAGGCTGCACGGTGGGACGATATCGCATCACATTTGCATACTTGATCCTTGTTTACTTGCATATATAACATGAATGATTGGACTACTTTCTGGTTTATTTTCAGATCCTTCCTTTTCTTGTTATTTCCGAAATATATTTGGAAGATTTCTTGCTGGTTGTTTGGATCCCTATGGGACTTGTGTGTTATGAACCCAATGATTTAATCTAAAGACTTTCGCTGATGTTTTATTCACTCTGTATGTTATCAGAATAATTGTCCAATATCATGCTCCAATTGTTGTTAAAAATTAGCAATAAATATGTTAAAAATCGAAAGTTAATGGTAAACCTGGTGAGATTCAGATAGGTCTTAGGTGTCATTTGAGCTATTTGGGTTTCACGGCGGTGATTCATGTTGAATTGGTACCGAAATTTGTATGGTTAATTGTGGTGGAAAATAAGGTTAATTCATGTTGAATTCTTGGCTATCACATCACACATCCAAGGGGGAGGCATCTGCGGTATCTGATCACTGGTTTTTAATAGGTTTGGTGAGTGGAATTGGTAAGGAAATAGGATGTTTACTTGATTATTGAGTATGCATACTTAGTATGGTTTTGTCTTTGCCTTATGATGATATAGGTGGTTTGGATCCCTTTTTGTTCAAAGACAAGAGAGGTAGGATATATACCTCATCGGTTCCTTCAGGGATCCTTGATATTTATTTAATTTTTTCGATGCATGTTCTTGTTAAATGGTATATGTGCATGCCTTGTGTTTGGTATGCTTGATTTCGGAAAGAACTATGGAGTTGTTAGGCAATTTTGAACCCCTGAGATTGGTTATATGTGCCTAATATTCATGTGTTGCATGTTTTGAACATGCTGAATGTATTATGATATGATTGAAGATGCCCTGCTATAATGTTATACCTTATACTTGCTTTTGTGTTCTTGTACATGTTTATGTGTCAGGATACTTTTATGTTGGCTATTCGAGATAAGCGTTGATGCTCCTGAGGAGAGGAGAGACTCTTACTGGTAAGGGATTTGTATAGTTAGCAATCCCCAGCTTGTGCACGTTGGATGCCTAGTCCTTTGTGCTAGCTAGATGCCTAGTCCTATGTGCTGGCTAGATGCATTGTCTTGTGTGCTGGTTAGGATGCCTAGTCCTGTGTGCTGGCTAGAAGCCTTGTCCTGTGTGCTGACAAGATGAATAGGCTTGCTGATTAGCTTGTGTACTAACCTTTTACTCTTTATGCAGCAAAGCCTTGGACAACACAGGTGGAAGAGGATAGTCTTTTCTGTTGATGAGATGATTGATGTTTTTTCGTAACTGTGTACTTCTGATTTTCGGAAGTGTTTGCCGTCCTACCCTCTACCAATAGTTTTCAGCCCTATCCCTATTGTGATTGCTTAATGGTTGCGTGATATCCCTTTAGATGTGTAGATGAATCTAATGATTGTTCGGGAGATGTTTGTTTAAGATTTCTACAGATCTTATGATGTTATGACCCTATTGAGATTCTTGTAATCTCACCCTATTATTTTCACCATTTTTCAGGCTTAGGTATATCCTTTGTTCGTGGTACCAGTTTGTAAGATCAAGGCTGCACGACGGGACGATATTGCATCATAATCGCATTTTTGTTTCCTTGATTGAATGCATATAACATGAAGTTCGATTGGATTACTTTCTGGAATTTGGAATGTCTCCTTTGTTTGCTTATTTTCAAATTTTACTGAGGGTATACTTGCTGGATTTTAAGATCCCTATGAGACTTATGTGTTGTAGCACCTTTGTTGAATTATAAAGATTTCCGCTAATGTTTTTATTCACTTTGTTTACTGCAAGAATGTATGTCCATTATCATGCTCTAACCTTTTAAAAGTTTAAGTAATAAATCTAATAAAATCGATACTAAGAGAGGGATAAGCCTTGTGAGATTTAAATAGGTCCTAGGTTGGTTTTATTTGGGTTTTACAGCGGTAAGGGTCCTAGTGGAGCGAATTTGGGTCTTATACTGTGTACTTTTGATTTTTGGAAACGTTTGCAGTTCACCCTCAGTTAATAGTTTTCGGCTCTATCCCTATTGTGATTGCTTATTGGTTGCATAATATCCCTTTAGATGTGAAGGTGAATCTGATATTGTTCGAGAGATGTTTGTTTAAGATTTCTACAGATCTTATGATGTTGTGACCCTATTGGTATTCTTGTAATCTCACCCTGCTGTTTTCACCATTTTTCATGCTTAAATACATATTCTATTCATGGTACCAGTGTGTGAGATCGAGGCTTCGTGGCGGGATGATATTGCATCACAATCACATTCTTGTTTCCTTGATTGCTTGCGCATATAACATGAAGTTTGATTGGACTACTTTCTGGATTTTGGAATGCCTCTTTTGTTTGCTTATTTCCAACATTTACTGGGGGTATACTTGCTGGATTTTGAGATCCTTATGGGACCTATATGTTTTGGTACCTTTGTTAAATTATAAAAACCTTTGTTGTTGTTTTAATTAACTCTGTTTATTGCCAGAAAGTTTGTCCATTATCATGCTCCAACCTTTAAAAATAATAGGTAATAAATCTAATATAATCAGAACTTAGGATGGATAAGCCTTGTGAGATTCAGATAGGTCCTAGGTTGGGTTTATTTGGGTTTCATGGCGGTAAGGGTTCTAGTGGAGCGAATTTGGGTTCTTAAAGGTTTGGTAGCGGAGCATGGTTTATGAAATATGATTTGTTATATGCTAACTTATTTGTTGGTTTTGTATTTGTAGAAAGAAACATACGTACGCACCCACACTTAGAGGGGTAATGCCGAAAGTAAACTGATGTTAAAAACCTAGTTTGAAATGTTTAAATGTTGTGTTTGATTGTTTGATTTGCTGTGTGTTTATGTGTGTTCTTATGCATTGTATGATTTGATGTGTTTTGCTATGTTCAATGATTGCTTTATCTAGTTGTTACTACAAAGTTACTGAAAGAAGCCCATCAACTGGGATGCAAGGATTTCAGTGGTTCAGTAGGTGCCGCTGCAGCTCGTGAATCGATTGACACCCTATGCCGAATGCCCTTGTTTTTCCGCATCTCTGATAATGACAAGGTTGGCATCACCACTTTCATACTCGAGGGAGAAGCCCTTGAGTGGTGGACAGCCGTGAGTTTGCGGTTCTGGAATATTTTTCCCACATGGGAGGAATTCCAGCAGGAATTCAACGAAAGGTTTTACATCCGATTCCACAAAAGAGAGCAGCGACAAGCTTTCTATAAGCTTGAACAAGGCACCCATATGGTTCTGGAATACGAAAAGGAATTGAGGGACTTGTCCCAATTTGCACCAGAGAAGAATCGCTCACTGTACCAGCTTGAGAGATGATTCCTAGATGGGTTAAGTACTGAGCTGAAGACCAATATAGGTACGACACTGGTGCAGAATTTGCAAGAATGAATCGTTGCTGTGATTGAAGCCGAAAAGATCGTGCAAAACAAGAAACTGTCAGCAGCAACTAGTGACGGATCCTTCAGGCAAGACCCAAAGTTCAATCGACGTAAGGGACCCTATCCTTTGAGGTCTTACCCTCTGAAAAACAATGGCAACGAGGGTAACTTCAGGAAAAAAATTTCTGGTCCGAATCCTAATGGATCTATGTGGAGTTTGCAGCCACGTTGATGTTACAATTGTGGAGAGATGGACCAAGTTTAAAGAACCCAGCTTGCGTAGGGGGCATGTTACCCAATCCCACATCGAAAAGAAGTGAGAGGTCATGTGTATTGTGATGGTATCATTTGTAACAAGATGCATCTTTTGGGTCATGTGGTTAGAAGCTCAACTGAGCATTGTAGTTGTGATCTATCATGCACACATACACGTCCGAGCCTGCTGGCCCGAGGGGCAAAGAGCCGGATTGTGACAAATGGTAGTGGAGCCGATCTCACTCCCTCTTCCGTGTGGGACTGGGCCATGTTGTGTGTTCACATTTTGGGCCCATGAGTTTGGGACCAAGTCAATTACGTTTGGCCTCCTCTCGTGAGGACACAAGGTTTATAAGGAGGGGAGATTGTGAGACCCAGCTTGAGTAAGGGGGCGTGTTACCCAATCCCACATCGGAAAGGAGTGGGGGGAGGTCTTGGGCTTATATGTGTTGTGTGATGGTATCATTTGTAACAAGATACATCGTTTGGGCCATGTGGTTAGAAACCCAACTGAGCGTTGCAGTTGTGATCCATCACGCATACACGTCCAGGCCCACTGGGCAGAGTTGATCTTGCTCCCTCTTCCATATGGGCTTGGGCCATGTTGTGTATTCATATTTGGGCCCGTGAGTTTGGGCCTAAGTCAGTTATGTTTGGGCTCCCCTCGTAAGGACACGAGGTCTATAAGAAAGGGAGATTGTGAGACCAAGTTTGCATAGGGGTCGTGTTACCCAATCCCACATCAGAAAGGAGTGGAAGGTCATGTGTTGTGTGATGGTATCATTTATAACAAGATGCATCTTTTGGGCCATGTGGTTAGAAGCCCAACTGAGCCTTGTAGTTATGATCCATCACGCACACATACACATCCAGGCCCGTTGGGCTGGGTCGTGACAAATGGTAGCAGAGCTGATCTCACTCCCTCTTCCGTGTGGGCTTAGGCCATGTAGTTACATTTGGGCTCCCCTCATGAGGACACGAGGTCTATAAAGAGGGGAGATTGTGACACTCAGCTTGCGTAGAGGGTCCTGTTACCCAATCCCACATCGGAAGGGAGTGGGGAGAGCTCTTTGGATTATATGTGTTGTGTGATGGTATCATTTGTAACAAGATGCATCTTTAGGGCCATGTGGTTAGAAGCCCAACTGAGTGTTTCAGTTGTTATCCCTCACGCGCACATACACGTCTGGGCCCGCTGGGTCAAGAGTCTGGGAGTCGAGTCGGGACAAAGACGTATCACAGGCACACCGAATGCCAACCAAGGTGGGTATACCAATCCCACTAAACCACTAGCACGCGCACCAGGAGGAGAGGCGTAGTGCAGGCCTATAAGATTGTTCACCTTGATGGATGCTGAAGCTAGCCCTGATTTGGGGACAGTTATTATTTCCTTCTTTTCTCAAAATGTTAAAGTGTTATTAGATCCCAGAGCGAATAGATCATTTGTGAGTTCAAGGATAGCACTTAGCTCAGATTGACCTCTGTCTCCTATGTGTCCTCATATTGCGGTTCTGACCCCTTTGGGAGAGCAACTGAATTGTGATCTAGTCTACATCGGTTGTGCTGTACGTATGGGTCTGAATGTACTTGAAGTGGATCTGAATCCATTGGACATCCGAGAGCTGGATGTCATCTTAGGCATGGATTGTCTGGCAAAATATCAAGCCCGATGGGAGTGTTTCAACAAGTGTGTGTGGTTCACCTTTCCTGATGGTACCTAGTATTGCTTTGAAGGTGATAGGCGAGTTGTTCCAACTTGCATGATTTCCTGGCTTGATGCGAAGCGGTTGATCAACAAAGGATGTATAGTGTACCTCGCACATGTACATGACGTTTCTAAAGAATCTTTAGATCTGGATTTTGTTCCAGTGGTTCATGAATTTCCGGATATGTTTCCAGAAGACATAATTGGTTTGTCGCCACCGAAAAAAGTAGAACTTGGCATTGAGTTAGTGCCAAGTACGAATCCGATTTTCATTCCTCTATATCGTATGGCTCTTACAAAAATGAAGGAATTAAGATCCTTTCCTGGTGGCCATTCGAGGTAGGTGATGATGCTCCTGAGGAGAGCAGAGGTTCTTACTACTAGTATAGGAGTCATATGGGTGGCAATACCCAGCTTGTGCATGCTGGATTCCTAGTCCTTTGTGCTGGCTAGATGCCTAGTCCTATATGCTGGCTAGATGCCTTGTCCTGTGTGCTGGCAACATGCCCCAATCCTGTGTGCTAGTTAGGATGCCAAGTCCTGTGTGCTGGCTAAATGCCTTCTCCTATGTGAAGGCAAGATGTTCTAATCCTGTGTGCTAATGAGGATGCCTAGTCCTGTGTGCTGGCTAGATGCCTTATCCTGTGTGCTGACAAGATAAATAGGCTTGTTGATTAGCTTATGTGCTAACCTTTTACCCTTTGTGCAGCAAAGCCTTGGACAACACAGATGAAAGGGGATGTCCTTTTCTGTTGATGAGATTGATTGATGTTTTTCCTGCCTGTATATGATTTTTGGAAGTGTTTGCAATCCATTCTCAGCCAATAGTTTTCGGCCCTATCCCTATTGTGATTGGTTATTGCTTAGGTGATATTCCTTTAAATGTGTAGGCGAATCTGATGATTGTTTGGAAGATGTTTGTTTAAGATTTCTGTAAATCTTATGATGTTGTGACCCTACTGAAATTCTTGTAATCTCACCCTGTTGTTTTCACCATTTTTCAGGCTTAGGTACATTCACTGTTCGTGGTACCAATGTGTAAGATGAAGGCTGCACGGCGGGACAATATTGCATCATAATCACATTCCTGTTTTCTTAATTGCTTCCACATATAACATGAAGTTTGATTGGACCACTTTCATGTTTTTGGAATACCTCCTTTGTTTGCTTATTACCAAAATTTACTGAGGGTATACTTGCTGGATTTTGAGATCCCTATGGGACTTGTGTATTTTAGTATCTTTGTTAAATTATAAATACTTCCGCTGATGTTTTTATTCACTCCGTTTATTGCCAGAATGTGAGTCATTTATCATGCTCCAACCTTTAAAAAATATAAGTAATAACTCTAATAAAATCAAAACTTAGGATGGATAAGCCTTGTGAGATTCAAATAGGTCCTATGTTGGGTTTATTTGGGTTTCACAGCAGTAAAAGTCCTATTAGGTTAGACCGGGGTCTTTGCATAAACTCTCACCTCTTGTCGTGTAGATGACTCACTAATGGCCACGTTCTTGCCCATATCGCGAGTTGACACACCACTTATACGCAAGGCATGGAAAATGTAAAAACTCAATAACAACATTAAATTACTAGGAAATGAAAACAAAACCTACGACCCCTTCCGACACTCTCTCTAACACTCTCAACCAATCTACTAATACTCGACATAACGAGAACAACCTCAAGAGGTCAACTACACTCAATCCACTGACAGAAATGGCCATCACCAAACCCGACATGAGCTAGAATCCACTCCATCTCAAACCAATGGTGCCAAGGCCCACAAACA
This sequence comes from Passiflora organensis, assembly GCA_019739055.1. Taxonomy (NCBI): domain Eukaryota; kingdom Viridiplantae; phylum Streptophyta; class Magnoliopsida; order Malpighiales; family Passifloraceae; genus Passiflora; species Passiflora organensis. The sequence goes on from JAEPBF010000298.1 coordinate 579,723, forward strand.
CACTCTACAAACTCAAAAGAAACAAAATCCATGTGAGACCTCGAATTTTGAGTCCTAAAAGTCTAGAAGCCAGTGCAGGTCAAAAGACCATTTTTACCCTGAAGAAAAGGATGTGTGATGGCCGAAAATGGTATGAAATTTGTCTAGTAATCATTTCTGATATTAATTCCCTTTAATTTAGTTCTTTATTGGTTGATAATTATCCTAAAAAAATAAAATCCCTAAAATTAAGGAAGAATAATTACATAATTCAATTCTGATAATTATTTTACTTTAATCTAGCCTTTAAAGTAGGGAAATTAATCTCATAACCACCCTATATAAAGAGGAATCTGAACACACTTAAACCTTACACAAAATTCATCCAAACAATAACCCTATACCTCCCTATTGCTTCTGAAATCTGCTTGAACTTCAAATAAGCATAACTCTCTCATCCTTTGTTACATTCTTGAAAATAATAGCTTGTTGAAAAGCTCTTTCTGTCATCTTTCCAACTATCTTAGGTTTTTTATCTGAAGGTTAGTTTTTCTTTGTCGAAAGTTAGGTCGTAATTCGGCGAGATTGCCGAAATCTACTTAAACTTCAAAATAGCATAACTCTTTCATTGTTTGTCAGGTTCTTGAAAATAATAGCTTGTTGGAAATATCTTTCCATCCTCTTTCCAACCATCTTAGGTTTTTTGTCTGGAGGTTATTTTTTCTTTATCGTAAGTTAGGTCATAATTCGGCGGGATTAGGTTTCAAAATTGTGTGAATTTAACTTCAGTTGATTTCTATTGTTGTTCCTCTTGTTCGTATGATTGCTTAGCATCCATTCATATTCTAAAATCATGAATTCATCCTTTGAATCTTATCTATACACGAAATCAGTATGCCCTACCCTTGCTCTATTGTTGTCTATCTTGATCAATTGATTAACCTATTGGATTCTGATCTTATTTCTTTTGATTGTACAAGTTATAAACAGCTAATCCTCCTTTTTTAACATGAAATCGCAACTCTTACACCTTGTTTGCATGAAATTGCAATTTTTCTGGTGTCCTATGCTTAGTGCCAAAATATTTATAGTTAAATGGGATCATAACTCAGGTTGAATCTTGTTAAGTTCTTGGCTATCACATCACACATCCAAGGGGGAGGCACCTATGACATCTGATCACTAGTTTCTGATAAGTTTGGTGAGTGGAATTGGTAAGAAAATAGGGTATTTACTTGGTTATTGAGTATGCATGCTTAGTTTGGTTTTGTCTTTGCCCTGTAATGCTATAGGTGGTTCGGAAATATTAAATAAAGGCAAATGAATATCTTTTTTTTCAGAGACAAGAGAGGTAGGATCTATGCCTCATCGGTTTCTCCAGAGATCTTTGTTGTTTGTTTGTTGTTTTCGATGCGACCTTTGTTATTATTGCATGCGAATTGATTGTATGGTGTATACATGAGTTGCGGATTGAGATATGATTACTTAGGCTGTACCGAACCCTTGAGATAGGTTATGTGTGCCTAATTTGCATATGTTGTGTGTATTGAATGATTGCGTTCTGACATGATTGCGTTCTGACATGATTGAGGATACTTTGTTATGGTATTGTGCTTTGTGTTTGCCTATGTGTGCTTGTACATGTTTGTGTGTCAAGATCCATTTTCGGTAACCATTCGGGGTAAGCGCTGATGCTCTTTGGGAGAGGGGAGGCTCTTACTGGTATAGGAGTTGTATGGGTGGCAATCCCCAACTTGCGCACATTGGATGCCTAGTCTTGTGTGCTGGCTAGATGCCTTGTCCTGTATGCTGGCAAGATGCCCTAATCCTGTGTGCTGGTTAGGATTTATTTTCCTGTGTGCTGGCTAGATGCCTTGTCCTGTGTGCTGGCAAGATGAATAGGCTTGCTGATTAGCTTGTGTGCTAACCTTTTATCCTTTGTGCAGCAAAGCCTTAGACAACACAGATGGAAGGGAATGACCTTTCTTTTTCCTGCTTGTGTACTTCTGATTTTCGAAAGTGTTTGTAGTCCACCCTTAGCCTTATTTTCAGCTCTAACCCTTTTGGTTGATTCTTGAATTGTGTGATACCCTTAGATAAGTAGGGATGATCTGATGTTGTTTGGGAGATGTTTATTTAAGATTTGTTTAGATCTTATGATGCTGAGACCCTACTGAGATTCTTGTAATCTCATCCTGTTTTTTTCACCATTTTCAGGCTTAGGTACATTCGTTGTTCATGGTACCAGTGTGTGAGAACCAAGGCTTCACGACGGGGTGATATCGCATCACTTTTGCATACTTGTCTCCTTGGTTTCCTGTCCATATAACATGATCATTGATTGGACTATTTTCTGGTTTTTCAAGATTCCTCCTTTGCTTGTTATTTCCGAATTATATTGGAGGTTCACTTGCTGGTTATTTGGATCCCTATGGGACTTGTGTGTTATGGATTCATTGATTAAATTTAAAGACTTCCGCTGATTGTTAATTCACTCCGTATGATACCAGAATATTTGTCCAATATCATGCTCCAAACTTTAAAATCTTAAAGGAATTAACATGCTAAAATTGGAAAAGTAGATGGATAAACCTTGTGGGATTCAGATAGGTCCTGGTTCAGGCTTGTTTTGGTTTCACGACGGTAAGGGTCCTAATAGGAGCAATTAATAATAGATTAGGATTTGGGGTCCTTATAATCCATCACCAAAATCACAAGAACACAACTAGGGTCGAAATCCACCAAGACCCATATGAAATTCATCACCTCCAAGCTCACACACACCACAAATCACCAAACCAATCAAAACCAACTATCAAAGCATCCTAGACAACATCCTAGACAACATCACAACAAGCTAATACAACAAGAAATCGGGCAAGAAACGAAAGAAATCAAGCACTTACCTCACAAGTTTGATTTTTCCCTAAAAACTCAAAACCGGCCAAATCACGTGCAAAGGGAGCTAATACTAATGGAAATTTATTGCTTATGGCTAGGAATTGGGTAAGGAAGGAAGCCCGATGGTTGATTTGGGGAGAAAATGGGTTTTGAAGGGACTGAGTTCTTCTTTGGGGGAGAGGGAAGCAAGGAAACAGGAAAGAGAGGAAGAGAGAGAGGGTTTCTTTGCTTGTGCTGCCAACTCTTAGAAAAAATTCTAAGTGGTTGGGCTGGGCTTATATGTCCTGGGGCCTAGAAATCCCCAAAAAAACGAAACGAGTTTTAAGACAATCCACATGCCCCAAGTGTGCCAAAATAGAATTTTGGGTAGAAAAATAACAAATTGGGCTTTTGAAAATAAATTGGGCTCATATATAATAAATTCAGCTCAAAGACTTAAGACCACTCAAATCAGGCCTAGAAAATCTTCTCATAGGTCCAAATAGACTAATTGGGTATTCCACTAGACTTAGGCCTCAAAAACACATCAATCTTGCTAATGCATGCTAAGACTCCAAACGACGTGTCATGCATGGCTATCGACACACTACCAACGACATGACACAACACCCTAAGCAATCTAAACTCGACAATTAGGCTCTATGACTGTGTCTCTATCACTCGGTCAACTGGTCACCACTCGGGTCCACTGTCTAGCTGGCTAGTCAAATGGTCAACTCGGATTAGTCGACTGGTCAAACCCACTAAAACAGACCAATTAGAAGAATCTAACTGTACTCAAACACCAATTAAACGCTTCGAAGGACATGGTCTCACAAATAAAGTATGTGTGTAATAATCAAGTCAGAAATCTATAATCACTCATGTCAAGTCAAAGTCTATCTGTTAAATCTCTACTTCCAAGTCACTTCTATGTCTATAAATAAGCCATGAATGAATGATGAAGGTATGAGGTATTTTTAGAACAATCATTATGTATTCTTTCTCTATGACTAAGTAGAATATCTCTTATTCTCGAAGTCCAGAATTCCATACTAGCAATGGTTTATTCTAGTCTGCTGTCTTATCATGTTGTCATTCTACAGTCTCTCTAGAATATTGTATTTTAATATATTTTCCGGAAGTATAATACCCGTGGTCCTTGAACTGATGATGAGAATCAAAGAAGCAGGATTATTAAGGGAAAGGTAAAGGTGCTTAACACCGAAACCCGAGCTTCAATAAATCAACCTCTTTATTTTAGCGTACTATGTCCTTTGGGATAAGAATCTTCTTGCTTTGGGTTCTTTGGAAGGTTTGATAGATTCCTTGAATTGTATGTTTGTGGGATTTCTGAAGGGTCCTTGCATAATCCTTGGTTTGTGGGATCACAGTGTGTGCGTCAGGTATTATTGTTCTTCAGCGCGATGAACTGGCTAGAAGTGGACAGCTTGTTATTAAGTTTATTTTATTTTCTTAGGCGGACGGTCATAAGAATGCCAACTTCTGTAGAATAAAGGGAAGGACCAAGAGGAACATGACAGATTTTTGGATGATAACTATGTTGTTGAACACTAACAAGGTACAGAGTGGACTGCACCTTGTTTTGATCCTTCATACTCCATACCAGGTACAAGGCATCCCAGCACGAGCCTCATCACAGGGAATTGCACATCCCATTGACTACAATTCAGCCAAGTCGAGCAAAGATGGCCATCGCCATGAGAGATATGGCTCTCTCAGTAGGAGTATTCGGTGTGATAGCCTTTGTGCTGGGTATTCTGGCAGAAACAAAAAAGGTTTCTTCTTCATTCTGCTATGCACCTAAACTTGGTTTTCTCTTCCTGCTAGGTGGTAAGGAAGAAGATTCTGCCGTTCCCACCTCAGCTCCTTTTACTTGCGTCTTTCCTGACTGTTACATAGACATACGAGTCTATAACAAGTAAATTTCAGAGACAGGGTCTTTGCCTCTCCATTTAATATGATGGTTCTTGAATTATTTATGGTAGTTTCTTGCTGCAGCCGGACGCTGGAACTGCAAGCATTTCTGATGGAGTTGCTACCTGCAAGTATCCTTCGGATCCATCAATCTTTCTCGGCTTCATATCCGTAGCAGCACTCACTGCGAGTGCACTAGTCGGATTTGTTTCTGTATTTTACCCATATAAAGGGAAATCTGTTCCTTTGCGAGCCTTGTTTTACAGAATTAAGATGGTTGTATTTTTCCAGATAGCCATGTGAGTAGAGTTTCATAGTTTTGTTTTATCACTTACTGTATATTATCATTTGTGCTCTGCCAAAATTTTCATTATCTCTTCGACGTGGGAGCAGGTGGGTGTCTTTCTTTGCTGAAGCCATGCTGCTGTGGGCAACAATCACTGAGCTCCTGCACCTGAGCAGGAACGTGTATCAGAACATTGACTCCAAATGCCCCACTGCCAAGACTGGACTCTTTGGTGGTGCTGCCTTCTTGGCTCTGGATGCTTCCCTTTGCTGGCTCATTTGCTTGATGTTCACTTTTAATGCCAGAGAAGATTACTTTTACGCAGAAGAAGAGCACAAAAAAGGTGAATATGATCAGGTTCTTCTTGGCGGGGCAAATGGACAAGCTAAAGCTTGACAACGACACCGGAATTTATCAGACAAACAAATCCAGCAATGTGAACTATGATAATACAACCATCTGAATGGTCAAGTATGTGTAGCTGTAGAGGATTTCTAAATGTTATAATCCTGCTGCAAAGATTGTAACTTGTAATCTCTTAAGCCTAAAAACAACATCTTCATTTCCATCTGCTCATCCAAGTGTGGGAAGACAGTCACATACAACAACGTTCATTTGAACAAACCCATTAAAAGGGCATGGCATCATGCCTCTCCTCTTGCAATCTTCTGTTTCTCATGTTTTTTACTGGATACACTCTCAGTCAACTCAAGACCCTTGGTATCATAGGGAAAGAGCAAACAGCAGACTGCTGCTACAGAAACTATACCCACATAAAGAAGAATAGCTAAAATTCGATGGCATCCTTGAACCAAGCTTACAGCAACAAGAGGAGATACAACTCCACCAATTCGCGCAACCGAGCTTGCAGTTCCCATGCCAGTTGATCTCACCGAGGTTGGATAAATCTACAAAAAAAATACAAAATCGAGATCATCCCCCTAGCAATATATGAGCCTGTCAATTTTGAAAAGACACTGTGGACCTGTAAGATTCATTCACATGTTTACTGATACTAATTGAGGTGGAATTCATGTTCGTCTAAAAGGTTAAAACAGAGATTCTTATGATCCAAGCCTCTATGCATGCTACAAGCTAAGTGCAGCAGAGCATATAATCATGTGACATCATCAAATTTCTTTTCTGAAGCAATGCCTCCTCCAAAAGGCTAGTACTTCAGGCTACTGATCACTATGAATGAAAATTAAGTCTCAAGGCTTACCTCTGGAGCAAATATATAAATGATTGTGAAGCTTCCAGTGATACATATTCGAGCTCCAAAGAGAAGGCCTGTTGTCAACATTTCGGACTGCTGGACAATCAATGGCAGCAGGAATATGCAAGACCCGAACAACAAAGCCGCCATTGAAAGTTTACGCCCAATCCAGTCAACTATAAAAGCTGACAGGACTAGCCCCGGCAACTCTGCAAGGAAAATTGACAATTTTAAGTGGTAAGTTACTTGTTGTCTTGGATAGAGTACAGAAATCAGATTTATCGTATGACTACAATCTGCAAACTTCATCTCTTGGATCAACAATAGAGAGCAAAGACCATTGAAACTAGCACATGAGTTAAACAGGACAAAAAACTTTATGAAATCAATACACAGCTACATTTTCTTTTATTCCACAAGAGCAACTACTCACATGATAAATGGTCTGGCAAAACAAGGTGCAACAAAGCAGGAAGAGCTGACTGGTATATAGACCTTGTCTTGGGTATCTCATCTACCTTACAAGTTTCAGTATTCTAAGCTAGATATACAAGTGACATGCAACTCCAGAAATCATCCCAAATGTGACAAAACACTCTTTCGGCCAACAGATTGTAATCTTCTTAATATTCATCAACATAACTCTTTGCTTATAAAAACAAAAGGAAGAGATCATACAACTACAAACAATAGGTATTAAGAGAAGGACCATGTAAATTACCTGCAAAAGTGGAGATGAAAACATCTCTGTAGTCAACACCATCAGACTTTTGTGACTGCACTGGGTGTGCGTAACATTTAGTATTTTTATTGTTCAACTCTGTGGTCAGTAGCACAAGACCATAGTATGAAAATGCATTCCCGAAGAATGCTATCCACAAGAGCAAGGTTGACCTAACCAATTTTGGTGAGAGGAGAAGTAAGAATGTCTTCAAGAATCCCATGTCAGAATCCTTCCACTTGGGAAGAGTAGAAGCAGGAGCAGGAGGAAGAGAAAGGGGAGGATGTGGAGACACAGAGGCATCCTCTTTATCCTGTAACACTACTTGAAGTGCATTCTCTTCTCGAGGATTTGTTCCTTGCAGTTCGATTTCAGAATCAGACACAAGCATGCCAGGAGGAAGTTCTTTTCCATTCAGTTTTGATATTTTGTCCAAAATTTTGCCGGCATCATTTTTTTTCCCTTTCAAGCATAAATACCTTGGTGATTCGGGTGTAATGGCATAAAATACAAGGAGAAAGAATGAAGGAGCAGAAGAGAGGCCAACTAGCCACCTCCAACCCAAACTTGGCATAATAAACTGCACAAGAAAGAAAGATGAGAACATTCACAAATGCATATTCCCACCATTGCCCATTAAAACAACCACAAACCACTGTCCATTACAACAATCACCAACTAGGAAAAGAAAGCGAAGCTAAACATGTAACTAATGAGATTGAAACAGGCGTCTCAAGTCCCTAACGGAATTAAGGGATGCAGGTTTCAAGATTTCTGCAATGCTGCAAAGGGAAGGGGACTACTTCCATCAACATAAAATAGCTTTTCATATGATCAGTATCACCTAATAGTCACTCGTTGGCAACCAAAATATATTATACCCAACAGACTTTTAGCTCATAACAGTTAATGTTATACTAGATTTCGTACAAGTCTGAGAAATGAGACCATGAAAAGCAAAAGTGACAAGGAAGTGATGAGCATACCCATGCCAACGCAGCTTCAAATATTGTCCCAACAGACCAGAATGCAGAGAAAATAATCATCCAAATGCCTCTTTTTGGTGCTGGTACAAACTCTAAAAACCAGGCAAATAGTACCGGACCCCCTCCCAGACCAACGCCAACCATGCAACGACATATCATCAATGCTATATAACTTGGGGCAAAGGAACTTAAAAGACCTGATGCAGAAGTAACTATTGCCGTAAAGAAGAATCCTTTCCTGAAAGAATACAAGAAAATATGCCAAGAGAACAAATTTGATTTACTTGTAGGAAGAATTTTAGTACAAGTCACGGGAACACACCATAGCTAGATCAATATGGAACATATATGTTGGGAACTTCATTTGTAACAAAACAAGATTCCAAACGGTTGAGATAGAGCATAAATCAATTCCATCCACCTTTTACCCCTTTATCCTGGTATGACCTTTGGCCTCTCCCTCATCACAAGAAAGAACAACCTTTCCGAGAACATGAATTTATTTTTTTTTTTGTTTTGTTATCCAGTCACTGGGCTAAGAGGACAGAGATCATAAGCAAGAGTCTCGCTTGAAGATAGAAAGGAATAGCCATTATAAAAGAAGTGGTGCACTCAAAGGTATATATAGCTGTAAAAAGCAAAAGGTGATAGAAGATCAACCTTCTTCCAAATTTATCTGAAACGGCACCCCATGAATATGCTCCAACAAGCATGCCAGCAAAAACCACACTGGTCAAGTAGCTCTCTTGATGAGAAGAGAGATTCCAGCTAGACTTAACCGCTGGCCCTATAAAGGATAGAATCATCATCTCCATCGCTTCTGAAACCCAGCCCATGCCAGAATAAAGAAGCACGAGGACTTGGAACTTCCCAAACCCCATGGTCAGTAGAGCATCGTCAACAGTGTACTTAGAGCTTCTGTCTGCCATCTGAAAAATATGAGGAAGTTTAGACAATGAAGAGGGCATGTGACGATTGCGCTGCTTATGCTGTTAGTTAAATCAAACATGATTCAATCAATTCTGTAATGATTAACCAGCAACGGATACAGGCGTAGGAATTAGCAAAAGGCATGTAACAACAGGCTGAAGAAAATCATGAGAACTAGACAGATGGTACTGTAGCTTTCTCATCCAAATTAGTAATGCTTCTATTTCTTAGCCATGGGATATCCAGAGTAATTCTGATCTTTTTTCTTTCACTTATAATCAGCTGACTAGTCTATTAAGAGATTTAAATTAGGGAAAGGAGCTTCTTCAATTGAAAGCCTTTGGCATGGAATCGAACCTTGTGCAGTTTTATATATCAGGAAAAGGAAAAGAAAAACAAACCCAAAAACTATCTTACTCATGCCATGCTTAAAGCAAACTACTTGCAAAGACTTCACTCAAGTAACTCAGGCAAACAACGACATAGATTCCAAAAGCGAACACACAAAAGAAAATAGAACCATTGCAGAGTCCATCCAACATGCAATACCTACCCACGGCCACTGCCGCAATCTCATATTAGCCCACCAAAAGAAAGACCGGAGACAAAACAGGGTATTACTGCAAAATAGTAAAAGAAAAGGCCAACCTCGAGAGAATCAGAGGCAGTAATGCAGACAGTTTTTCTCCCTGGCCTTGTAGCTCACTCACTCGGTTTATAATCCAACTGGTGACAGGTAATATAGAGTAGAAAGAGTTTATGCTGATGCAAAAGCAAATGTATTAGTACGATCATATTTACCGCTTGCTATCGTTTATATTAATTGAGAATGATTGCCAAAAAACCACACGAAGCTAAACCCACAAAAAGTCACACACCGCGCGCGTACGTTTCTGGTCAGAATGTGAAGACAAGACGGGGCGCTTTCTTCCTCTTGTGGGAGCCGTGCAATAATGTATCGACGACTTGCAAGTAGTTGTTTGTTGTTTTATCCAGTTTTCTTCTTACGTCTGTGTCGCAGATCTCTTCCCCTTCCCATTATATTCAATCTAAACTCTGATCTTATCCTGGGTGGTTCAAGGCATCCGAACTTATGGCTGTCGTAGCTTACTTGGAAAGTACAAGTATTTGTGATTTTAACGAGTTTTGGTTATGACCTTAAATGGATAATGAAATTAATAATATCATGCTAAGTATTATTGGAGGTCTTTCACATATCAAACACATAAGAATCACCCATTAGAAGTAAAAATATGGTCTTCAGCTTTTCTGGAATTCTATAGGGGTCTTCATGCCGTCAACGTCGTACAATCAGTAATTTAAGAAAATAGCAGAGAATAGAAACATGATATGCAGGCAGAACTCAGGATGTAGAGTATGAAGTTTTAGATGACAAGGTTAAGGTTGTTTTGGGCTAAACAGATAAAGAAGAATTAAAGTTTTCTGTGGAAAAGAGTTCCGCTGCATAAGGCTATGTTCCACTTGAACCTGCACAACTTTGGAGAGTCCAGAATAGCATTAAGCATGACTTTAAACGCTAAGCCAATTATATATAGTTCTGTAGAAAGGATCAACACGCAAACCTAAACCAAATTTCCAATTATTTCCAAATTCATTTCTATAACTATAATTGTTAATATTTAATTATGCAGTTTTAAATTTGAATAAGTTATATTAGTATTTCTTGATTATGATAGATTTTATTATATTATTTGATTAATAGGTTAGAATATTATTTATATTTTTTTCTTTAAATATTAGTTAATAATGAGAGCTAGGATGGCTCCCAAAATACAATATCTTCTCTCTCTAGTTCATAGGTTTTTACATAATTTTCTTTATAACTCATATCCTCCTTTTAAATCAACAATTGGTAACGGAGCAAATTTCTTAGTGATCTGTGAGAATGGAGAGTGAAACATAATCGGCTTTTAGCCAATATACTACCATGCCATCAATTTTTTATGGGCAAAATTATTTTTGGGAGGCTCTAAAAGAAAACTATGTCAGAGGTACAAGGAGAAAAAAAAAAGTCCAAAGCTATGGCTTATCTTTTCTTTGCTGTCACAAACATCATATTTAACTGAATCATGAACCAAAAGAGGAGTATATTAGCAGATATATGAAGATTCGTCAATTTGGGATTATGCAAATACTAAGAGGAGCTTGTTAGAATATGCAGTTAGAAATTTTAGTAAGTTATATTAGTGTTCTTTGATTATGAAACGATGACTCCCAAAGTAAAATATTTTCTCTCTCCAATTCAAACAATTTTATACAGTTTCCTTTTATAACTCATATCCTCCTTTTAAATCCAACAATAAGCAGAGACAACAACTTGTTCCAAGACAATAAAATGACGGAGCACAATTTCAATCCTTCGGTTACAATATTCATTCAATTTGCAACCACTGACTCAAAAACAAACTAGGAGGACCTACCTGCTGGAAACAAGGTCTTGCAAACTTTCAGCATTGGCGCACATGCAGGATACCCGTTCCATTCACCTGGGGAGTTACCAAACGAGAGAATGAACCTTCTTCGAAGCTCATAAATGAGGAAATGAACCCGTGTTTGAATTTATATAACTAATCACAGCAACGACAATATATAAGTCAATTCCAACTAACATACAACATCATTAATCAGCATTATAATCTAGTTTTAATATTCTCATAATATTGTTTTAATTTGATGATTGAGATTAAGCTAAAAATATTAAATTTTGAAAAGAGCTTATTTTTAATTTTAAGATTTGTCTATAAATAGATTGTGATTGACTTATGACCAATACTCAAACTAAGATTCATTCTTTATTCTCTTAACAGTAAAATTTATTTCTCTCTCGTCCTAATATGTAAACTTTGTGGATGAACCTTATTAAATCTTTTTGTTTGTATTTTTTAGGATTCGTATGTTGATTATATGCACCAGTTATTCACAATACTTGGTATTAGAGCAAAGTTTAGAAAAACATTTTTAGGTACATACTCAGGCACAAAAGGATGTCATCTACATCAGCTAGATACAAGGTAGAAAATTTTGATGAGGTATCAAACTTTAGCTTGTGGAAGATTAGGATGAAGTCATCCTTAGTGTTGCAAGGATTGTAGAGGGCGATAAAAGAAGAGTTTCCTGAAGAGATAAAAGAGTCTGAGAAGGAAGATATGGAGGAGAGGGCATTGTGTGAGACCCCAAATTTTGAGTCCTAGAAGTTCAAAAGCTAGTGCAGGTGAAATGATTATTTTGCCCTTGAGGAAAAGGATGTGTGATGACCGAAATTGCTAATGAAGGTCTAGTATTCATTTCTGGTTTTATTTTCCTTTGATTCATTTCCTTATTGGTTCAATCCTACCTTAGATGATAAAATTCCTAAAATTAAGGAAGGATAATTTCATAATTTAATTCTAATGATTATCTTCCCTTATCTAGCCTTTAAAGTAGGAAAATTAATCCTATTACACTCTACATAAAGAGTAACTGGCCACATTTGTCTACACACACCAAAAACACACAAAATTATCAAGTGATCAAACCCTACACCTTACCCTATTGCTATCAAAAATTTCCAACCTCATCCTAGCATAACTCTTCCATCCTTTGTCGAATTTCTGCAAATAATAGCTTGTTAGAAAGCTATTTTCATCCTCTATCTAGTTATTTTGGTTTAATCATCAGAATTTTAGTTCTTCCCTGTTAAAAACCTAATCGTAATTTATAGGTTTTAGTACCGAAATTGTGTAATTCTTCCTTCAATTGGTTTATGTTGTTGTTCCTTTTGTTCGTATGATTTTTCGGCATCCATTCGTGTTTTAATATCATGAATTTATCTTTTGAATCTTCCTTATACATGAAATCGGCATGCCCTACACTTTTCCCTATTGTTGCCAATTTTGATCAATTGACTAACCTATTAGTTTCTGATCTTGTTCCTTTTGATTGTATGTGTTTTTAACATGTAATCCTTCTTTGTAATCATGAAATTGCAACCTCAATACCTTGTAATCATGAAATCGCAATTCCCTTGTGAACCCTATCTTAGTGTCGAAATTTGAATAGTTAATTGGGATGGTAATTCAGGTTGAATCTTGTTGAGTTCTTAGCTATAATATCACACATCTAAGGGGGAGGCACTTGTGGCATCTGATCACTGGTTTTTGGTAAGTTTGGTGAGTAAAATTAGTAAGGAAATAGGATATCTACTTGATTATTGAGTATGCATGCTTAGTTTGGTTTTGTCTTTGCTTTATGATGTTATAGGTGGTTCGGATCCCTTGAATAAAGGCAAAGGAATAGCTTCTTGTTCAGAGACAAGAGAGGTAGGATCTATGCCTCATCGGTTTCTCCAGAGATCCTTGTTGATTGCTTGTTAATTTCGGTGCATGTGCTTGATATTTGTATGTGCATATGTGAGATAGTGTATGCATGAGTTGCAGATTGATTTGAAGCTCACTTAGGCTATACCAAACCTTTGAGATAGGTTGTGAGTGCCTAATTCACATGTGTTTTGTGTATTGAACATGCTGATTGTGTTCTGACATGATTGAGGATACCCTGTTGTGGTATTATGCCTTGTACTTGCTTGTGTGTGCTAGTACGTGTTTGTGTGTCAGGATCCTTTTCTGGTGGCTATTCAGGATAAGCGTTGATGCTCACTGGGAGAGGAGAGGTTCTTACCGGTATGGGAGTCGTATGGGTGGCAATCCCTAGCTTGTGCATGCTAGATGCCTAGTCTTGTGTGTTGGCTAGATACTTTGTCCTGTGTGCTGGCAAGATGCTTTTATCCTTGTATGGTTTGGATGCCCTAATCCTATGTGTTGGTTACAATGCCTAGTCATGTGTGCTGGGCTAGATGCCTTGTCCTACGTGCTGGTAAGATGAATAGGCTTGTTGATTAGCTTGTGTGCTAACCTTTTACCCTGTGTGCTAACCGTTTACCCTTTGTGCAGTGAAGCCTTGGATAACATAGGTGGAAGGGGATGCCCTTTTCCTATTGCCAAGATGATTGATCAGTTTTTCCTACTTGTGTACTTCTGATTTTCGGAAGTATTTGTAGTCCACCCTTAGCCTTAGTTTCGGCCCTACACCTTTGGATGTTTGAATGCTTGCGTGATATCCTTTAGTTGTATATGATGATCTGATGTTGATTGAGAAATATTTGTTTAAGATTTCTATAAATCTTATGATGCTATGACCCTACTGAAATTCTTGTAATCTCATCCTGTTATTTTCACCATTTTTCAGGCTTAGGTACATTCGCTATTTGTGGTACCAGTGTGTGAGTATCAAGATTGCACAGTGGGGCGATATCGCATCACATTTTCATACCTATTCCTTAATTGGTTGCGCATATAACATGAACTATGATTGGACTATTTTCTAGTTCTTCAAGTTCCTCCTTTGCTTGTTTGTTTCCGAATTATATTGGAGGTTTACTTGCTGGATATTTAGATCCCTATGGGACTTGTGTATTGTGATTTCAATGATTAAATATAAAGACTTCCGCTGATGTTTTTATTCACTCCGTATGATATCAGAATATTTGTCCAATATCATGCTCCAACCTTTAAAAGCATAAGAATAAAACTTGTTAAAATTAGTTTTAAGAGGATAAGCCTTGTGAGATTCAAATAGGTCTTAGGTTGAGTTTATTTGGGTTTCACGACGGTAAGGGTCATAATAAGAGCAAATTCGAGAATATGGGTTAGGGTTCCTTACACATTGAATGTAATATTCATAAGTATTACAGACAATGTTCTTCGCGAGATTGTTGCATAAACATCAGTTGCAACTACATGGAAGAAATTGGAGGAGGTGCATGGTGAAGTTCCTGACCAGTCGACTCTACTTGAAGAAGAGAATATATACTCTTACCATAAATAAAGTTAGTCTTGTGAAAACTCATATAGATGAGTTTAATTCAACCACGACTTGAAAAAATATAGATATCAAAATTAATATAGAGGATCAGGCCTTAATTCTATTGTGTTTATTGTCACCATCGTATAATACTTTTATTGATATACTATATAAGGAAAACATCATACTGGATAGTGTTTGTAATGCCCTGAAGTCGATAAAGTTGAAGAACTTCCAAGAGAATAGAATATAGGGCAAAGATTTGGTGAGTAGAGGAAGAGCACATCATATAGATTTCAGAAAAGCAAAGTCAAAAGCCAAATTGAAGTATAGAGTAATTTGTTGGGAATGCCATAAGGAGGGATACTTTAGAAGAGATTACTAAAGGTTAAGAAAGAAAAAAAGAAATCGAAAGGTAGAAAATTTTGCTAGTGTTATTAGCACATGCAATAGTTCTGAAAATGAAGATATAGGGGAAGTCTTTGCAGTGAGTTCTAATCATAAACAAAATTCTTGGGTCGTAGATTATGATGCTCCATACCATATGTGTCTCCACAGATATTAGTTTGCTGATAATAAAAAAATTAAAGGAACGGTTTATGTAGGGGATGATAGCTTATTGAAAATTAAAAGTATTGGTAATATCATATTGAGGATGTCTAACAAAGTCATTAGAAACATTGAGTACTGACATGTTCCTAAGATGAAGAGGAATTTGATTTCTCTTTCTATTTTAGATGATCAAGGATACAAGTATAATTTAAGCAAGGTTATTCTGAAAGTGTGCAAAATTTCTGAAGTTACAATTTCGGCTGTATTATCTTTAGAACGGTGTGATTGAAGGAAAAAAAGTAGTGGCTTCTAGATGCAGTAATATGAGCAATAAAGGATTATTTTTGTATAAAAAACACAAGTTACAACAAATGATGAAGTTTGTAACGGACAAAGAGAAAAGATATGTCGAACCATCAAAGAGGTTTGCACATGTAGTTGAAGATAGTATTTTAGGATATGTTAATCTTGAGGCATGTGTTTCTCTACTGTTGAGATTGTTGATATAATGATCAAGAAAATTTCAAATAAGAAGTTTAGGCGCCGCCAAAATTTTGGAAATTGTGGGATCTAGTAGAACCCTAAGGGCCTATGGCGAGGGAGAAGATTGATTTGTTAATTGAGGAAATTAAAACCAATGAGAAGATTGTTATAATGTGTCTTTAATATTGTCATAATATGGTTTTAATCTGACAGTTGAGATTAAGTCAAAAATAGAAATCTTGAAAACGTAGGCTTTGTAACCGAACCTCATTAAATTCTTGTGTTCTTTATTTTTCTAGTATTCTTATATTGATTATGTGTGCTGGTTATTTATAATATTTAACATTATCCAAAAATATCATGCTCAGCATGATTGATCACTTGCTAAGTTCAAGGCTTCCTGAAATAGAGGTAGAGGTTTAAAAGGCTAGCCCCTATAGTAGAAAGAATGTGCTTTAGAGGCATAAACATTAGCTTGGTGGACAATGCAATCTCTACATGCACCAAGAGATCCAAACTGAGCCATATTGTCCTTTGGATGATTCATAGTGGCATCCTAAGATGAATTAGGAGAAACTAACATAACATTTTCTATTGATGAAGCTAATAAGATGTTTAACCAACAATTGCTCTCACCAAATTGATGTACCTGTACACTGAGACTCCTTCAGTATGCTAAGATTGATCATGAAGAACCCCATGTATATAACATCCTTCAAGGAGAACCATGTAATATGTTATCGTAAAGTTCCATAACCCTAACTCTTACATTCCTTTCTCATAGTCAATTGATCATTGCATTTGTCAAGCCCCGAAACCAAAATTTTACACGACATTCGCTGTATGCCCACTATATATACTGCTATATCACACAATAATACACATAATAAACTTATAAGGCTAAAATAAAATAATAAATAGCAAATTTAGTATTATGAATAACTAATAAAGAGGCAAGCAACGAATCTGAATGAAGACAAATGGTGTCATTTTGGAAGACACCGTTTTACAGAGTTATTTTTTATTTATTCTTAGTTTAGTTCTCTATTTATAATATGACAGGGATGTGTAGACTAGGGAAATAAGATATTTTATCTCTGTCTGCCTGGAGAGAAGCCACGATCATTCCAATCTTGATCAAATACAGATCCAAAAATCTGGCATAAACTTGCTTAAGTGAGTAGAGGAAAAAATACATATAACAAAACACATGCATCACACAACTCAATGCTAGACAAACAAGCACACAAGAGCAATAGTAGGTCACAATCAACATGTTTAACGAATACAAGCACATAAAGCTATGATTGGACTGGCAATAATTGGCAATAACTTTCAATCGTACCAGCACCAGGATTAGGACTAAGATTCTTCAGTAGTACCTTACATTTATATTTTCCATTACTTTTCATTGTTCAATTCCACTAATGATGTCAAGAGATTAGGAGATGATAACTCCACCTAAGAGGTACCTACTTTGCAAGATCTTGTCTTACATTCAATAGCTTGCTCATATAGTCCTTGTCCCTCCTTATAACCTCATCTTCTGGCATCTCCACGCCTTGCTATCAGACTCGGAGAGCTTTCAAGCATTATTTAGGTTATCCTATACAGATTCAGTGCTTTGCACAACACATATCCTGAATGCGCCAATGCATCACATATCCTGAATGTACCAATGCATCACATATCCTGAATGCACCAATGCATCACATATCCTGAATGCACCAATGCATCACATATCCTCAATGCACCAATGCATCACATATATCTCAATATCAAGCATATCAAGGCATATTCATATAATTCACATCACAATAAATCACATGCCTTTCACATCACATAATATTTCAAATTATTATTTTATCATCTTTTTATAGTCCACATGAAAAGATTCATGCCATCATTTCAAATTAATAAAAAGTTCCATCCACTCACAAGTTTTGAAGTTTGCATAGTCCTCAACTACACTCTAGATCGATTCCTCTAGATTCTGTCACTATAGGCATCTGTCTATGCACAATTATAAACAAACTCCTCATTAAACCAAATTAGAGGGTCACATATACATGGAATAACACCTTCAAACCCTCTACTTGATGAATTACAGCCTTAGACCAATATAGGGATCGATCTAGATAATTTTTTTTATTTTTCTTATTTTTTCAGTAATTTTTTTATTTATTTAACTTATCAAGACAACTCCATATTTCACACACTTGGTATCACTAGACTATAAATTAAATCTAGTATTTTTTATAATTTTTCTAGAAACTTTTGAAATTTCTATTATTTTTCCTTAATTTAATACTATTTCTATTTATTTTTAATTAATTTATGTAATTTAAATCAGCTGATCAGCCATCACCACCTAGAAGAACCAAGCACTGCCTCTAACACCAAAAGCCCCAGAAGCTGACATACAGCTTTCTCTGTGCTTGTCACACCTCAAGCTTGGACCAAACCTATTTCTCTCACCTAATGAATGACTGGTCGCCAGTTCTTGTAGGCGACAAGTCATTTCTACACTTACAAATCACATGTCACACACGTGCTAGAGTAAATGAGTCATCATTCGATTGGGTCATTTTCAATCCCCAATCGATCCTTCAATCCTAATTCCCAAAAACCCCATCTAAGAGATCCTAACCTTTTGGGTTGTTTGGGCCAAAAGCCCAATCGAACTTTGATGATGAAATTAGTAGGCTTTGAATCATAGTCCGGGTTTATTATGAGTCCAATGGACTATCTGACTGCTGATTGCTAATGAAGGATGATTGGGATTGGTACGAAGATTTCATCAATTCAGGTCGTTATGCAGTCTTTGGGCCCATAATTTATTCAATTATAATTTGATATGATTATCTACTTTTGATGAGTCATTGAGACTCACAGGTATCATTTTTAGGTTTTAACTTCGAAAAAGGAACATCAGAGTGCATTTTCTTAAAATGCATGGCCCAAAAGTATTTTGGTTATTTTATCACTCGGTACCCATATTGCCTTAAAATGTAAGCATTCAGACATATATGCTTCTCGAAATATGTTTTATCGGCTTTGTAGAAGTACGAGTCATGTTATAAAATTTTATTGAGGATTAATTATGTGAGAATCCAGAATTTTCGAGCTACTTAGGTCGGAAAGCTCAATTGAGTTTTATGACATAAATGGGCTTTAACCCATATTGTTGGATCGATGAAGAATAATAGTCTGATTTTTTATGATTCGAAGTTAAGTTTTATTTCCAAGGAATTATTGTACTTATCAAGAATTATCGATGTTTATGAAATTGGTAATAAAAAATAAAAAGATGAAATGCATTGATGATTTTTTTGTCCTAGGATATTGGATAGGTGCACTAAGGGTTTTAAATTATTAGGAAATTTTTCGAAAACAAAGTCAGAATTTTTGTAATTTTTCGATAATATTTGAGTGAGATAATTAATTTTTAGTAAATTATATATTCATGATAAGAATAATTTTATAGTACTTGTGGATAGTACTATTCATAAATAGTTCTTAGAAATTTTTCGTATATTTTTCAAAGTTGTATCCTAATTTTTATGATTTTTTGATGAAGTTTCAAGATTAGGAAATAATTAAATATATTATTATTATTTATATTATATTATTATAATATATAAGTCAAAACGACAGCCCACACTTTCGTTTTGACTCTCGAGAGGAATCTGAGCTATGTCATTTCAGTTTGAAATGACACTGTTTTGTCAAAGGCAAATATGGCATCGTTTTGCCGTCGAATCTGAAGCCCAACCAAAAGGTTCCTGCACTACTTTGACCCATTTATTTCTCTATTGGGTCAAGCTCCTTCCATTTGCATCTGGAGAGCTCATCGAGCTCAAAACTTCCCCTAGGAGCCTCGTCTTTGTGCAGCGAGTCTTTCCATGTAGGAAATGCACGATTTCATGTTGCGAGAGGAGCTACTGGAGCCGATTTTCAAAGCTCTAATTTGATTTGTTCTTCATTCAATTTAACTAGTTTTTTTCGGTAATTTTTCCCTCCCTTTTGCATGATTAAGTTCGCTAGGTTGAGAGCTTCATTTTAATGTGAATTTTGTGAAGTATAGAGTGGAAATTAGATAGATCAAAATCTGGGTATATTCTGGATTTCACTATTCAAGTCGCCAATCTTCAAGCGATGGGTCATTTAGTTGTTAGAATAGACGACCTCTCGCCTGTTTAAGCAGACGACGAGTCGTCTGTAGGTGTAGGCAGGGTAACACCTGAGTCGTAGGCTCAAGCAACATGGCACGCCCTAAAGGAGATATGTGTCACTAATTTGGAGCTTCAGAAGTGGGTCTGGGCCCGCCTGGTTTTGCCAGACAGGTGCTGCCTGGTGATTGTTCAGAAATAATTAAAATTCCAGAAAAATAGAAAATAGCCAGAAAATGAGAGAAAATTTGGAAAAAATAGAATAATTGAATGAGAAGTCTAGTGATACCAAAATTTTGAATTTGGAGTTTATTTGATAGGGTAAATAAATCGTACAAGTTTCGAAAAAATAGGATAATTTTCTAGTTTGGTTTCAAATTGACTCGAGGGTAGAAACACGTCAATTAAATTAGACACGTAATTTTATGTATTATTATGCTTTGAGTATTATTTATGAAGGAATTGGTTATAATCATGCGTAGCTGGATACGTACAGTGGCATGACTTCTAGGAATAGGTTCGGCAAGCTATCGATGTGTAGGCTTTGAAACCGATGAGTGGACGAAACTTTTATTATTCTGAGTATTGACATGAATAATTGCATGTGAGCTAGTAACGATAGTTAAATAATAAATCAAAATCTTATGAGTTCTATTTAGAGGCATGTGATTTGCCATGTTATTTATCATGCTATGTGCTAATCTATCTATCTACTATACTACGAACTGCATACATATGATGTGCCATGTTAAAGTATGATGAATGAAAGGCATGAATGTGCTTTGCCATGTTTATATTGAAATGCATATGATGCATTGAACACATTCGGGTATGAGTTATGCAAAGCACGAAATTCGCATAGGGTAATAATCTATACAACCCTTGAGAGCTCTAAGGGTTTGGTAGTGAGGCGTGGAGACGCCAGGTAAGAGAGCTATAAGGCGGGAAAGGGACAACACGAGCAAGCCAGATAATGTGAGACAGGATCCTACAGAGTGGGGACCGCCTAGGTGGAGTTTCTATCACCTAATACCCCGGCATCATCAGTGTTATGTGAAATGAAAGGTAATAGCAAAGGTAAACATAAAGTATCACTGACGGATCTTAGTCCTACTCCTAGTGCCTGAAGGATTGTGAGTTATTGCCAAGCCCAATCATGGTCTTGTTGTGAATGGATTCATTATATATGCTGACTATGACCTGCTATTACACCTGTGTGCCTGCGTGCCCAGTATTGTTTTGTGTGTATGCATCCGCTGTGTTATATATGATTTTTCAGTCCGCTCACCTGGCAGACTTATGCTAGATATTTGGATAGGTAATTGAACAAGATTGGACATGATCATGGCTTCCCTCCAAATAGATAGTCAGATGGTAGGATTCTAGCTCAAAACAAGGTTAGGACCTCTTTCAAGGACTCTAGTATATTATATACGTGATATGTTATTCTCCTAATCTACATGCATGATATTTTGTAATACGGGAACCAAGATCAAGATAAATAAGTTTGTAAATCATACAAATGCTAGTGGGACCAAGTGCTAATAAATATACATCGATGTCACCCGGATGGGCATTGTATTTTTATTCAAAACCGCTGCATGTTCCTTTGAAGATTATCTATATAATTATCTCCGCTATAATTTGCTCATTTGTAGTCTTGCAGGTTTACTATATGCAATGATGGGTATATTGGTAATGTATATGGTGCGCCTATAAAGATTGTCTAGGATGTGACACCATCACCCTATACATATAGTTAAACTCAATGAAACTTAATCAAATAGAAGAAAACTTCAATCGAGTCTTTAACCCTACAAAAATCCTCATGTTTCATGTACTAAATCAAACACACAAGTAGCAAGAACACCCGATTTCTGGGTATAAAAATTTACCTAAACACAACCGTGCAATAGCTAGGGACAACATGAGAATAGCCATAATGAATTTATGAGCTAGGGAGAGAATTTTCAAGAGCAAAACCAAGGACTAAGGCAAAATATGGTGTAAGACCCAAATTTTCCCACTTAACACATGAAAACGGGTCACCAATGAGAAAGAAAGGAAAGGGAAAGCAGTGTCGGTTACTCATATTCGAAATGACGTGGTCTGGATTTCTTCAAAATGATTGCTCATCCCTATAACACATCAAAACGGTAGAGCTTGCTGCCGTTTTGACCAGCCTCAGTCAAAACAACACAACAGCATGTCTTTTTAACTCAATATTATTTTAATATAAAAAATATTAAATATTAATGATAAAAATTATTTAAAATTTATAATAAATACTATACTCTTTCAAAAAATATCCAAAAATTTTTTATAAAATTTTTATGAAATTTAAAATCTATCTAAGACTAAAAAATTATTTTTCTCATAAATACCTCATTTCTTAAAAATGAATACCTTATAATAAACTTTAAAAGAATTATAATAATTCAAAATATATTTTCAAAAATTTTGATAAAATTTATCAATCCTTATAAACCATCCTAGACTTTCTTAAGGTCTTAAAACATCCAACTCAACGTATAATATTTTATCCATAAAATATGTAAATGAAAATAATATCTCATCAATTATAATAAATTTTTAAGAATAAAATTTTTTTTTATTAAATAAATAAATCCTCTTATGTCTATACAAGGCCCAAATCACAGCTAAAAGTGTCCAAACCACACTATTTGTTGATCAATGGTCTTGAATTGTGAGTTGTGAGTTGTGAGTTGTGAGTTATGACCCCATGTTCCGAATAGGACTTTCAGACCAAGCAGTAGCAGTTCAAAGGGTCAAAATCTCAAAATATATTGAGAGGCTGAGAGCTGGTTAATTGCTCAAATATTGGCTCATCTAACAGTTTTTGAAGTTATCCAAATGTATGAAGATGATATTTCCTGGAATTTTCAAGATTTTATTGGTAGGCTTAGAAAATTTGACGAAACATGGATGTTTCACTTGGAAAAAACTGGCTGTGAAAAACAATCCAAAGAAGGTAAGGAAATAAATCAAAATCAAACCTGAGTCTTTAATTTGGTTCCAACCTCTAAATAAAGACTAGAATTGATTGAAAGAATTTCTGGGAAAAAAGTGGGTATAGGGCGGCGGATCGCTAATTCAAGTTGACCTGGAAAAACCTCTAATTGCACATGTATTGGTAGATGGCCACGAGTATGGAGTTCAATATCAACATCTTCCGAGCATCTGCTTTAAATGTGGACGATGGGGCCACACTGAGGCTAATTGTCCCCACAAACCCAACCGATGCTTACCAAAGATCAGAAAGGTCAAGAATGTTATAATCCTGCTGCATAGATTGTAACTTGTAATCTCTTTTGCCTAAGAACAACATCTTCCTCTCCAAGTGCGGGAAAACAGTGAAATACAACAATGGGCATTTGAGCATAGCCATATAAACAGCAATGATCTTCATGAGATGGAAACAGAACGAGAAAGCTGGAAGCAACAATCACCAACTATATTTATTTGAAAGAAAGACATGTTGGAGGATAAGGACCATACTAGCTAGAAAGATTTAGTATGACCAAAACAATCTAACGCGTGGAGTTTTTAACTAAACTAAGCTAACCTAATGCTCAAGTCCTGGCTCTCCTCTTGCAATCTTCTGTTTTTCATGCTTTTTGCTGGATACACTCTCAGTCAACTCAAGACCCTTGGTATCATAGGGAAAGAGAAAACAGCAGACTGCTGCTACAAAAACTATGCCCACATAAAGAAGAATAGCTAAAATTCGATGACATCCTTGAACCAAGCTTACAGCAACAAGAGGAGATACCACTCCACCAATTCGCCCAACCGAGCTTGCAGTTCCCATGCCGGTTGATCTCACCGAGGTTGGATAAATCTACAAATAAAAGCAAAATTCATGTTCATCCAAAAGGTTAAATAGATTATTATGATCCAAGCCTTACGCATGCTGCAAGCCGGGTGCAGCAGAGCATAAACAATGATCACTATGCATGAAAATTAGGTCTCCAAGGCTTACCTCTGGAGCAAATATATAAATGATTGCGAAGCTTCCAGTGATACAGATTCGAGCTCCAAAGAGAAGCCCTGTTGTCAACACTTCCGACTGCTGGACAATCAATGGCACCAGGAATACACAAGACCCGACCAACATAGCCACCATTGAAAGTTTACGCCCAATCCAGTCAACTATAAAAGCTGACAGGACGAGCCCCGGCAGCTCTGCAAGGAAAATTGACAATTTTAAGTGGTTAGTTACTTGGTGTCTTTTGTCCCAAAAAAATAAGTTACTTGGTGTCTTGGATAGAGTACAGAAATAAATAGAAAACAAAGGCCATTGAAACTAGCACATGAGTTAAACAGGACAAACAACCCTCTGAATTCAACTAGTCACATGATAAATGGTCTGGCAAAACTAGGTGCGACAAAGCAGGAACGCGTCCCAAAAAGCTTGAGCCTGAAAAGCAAAGTATGGTAACCTCCGATCCAAACTATTCTAGGCCAGTTTCAGTCCCAGTGAGTGAGTCAGTCAATCCTGTTCGAAAGCTAGCGCCCGCTCTCGCTCCAGTATACGTGTAGGGGCAAGCACCAATGAATGCTTTTATCTTTTTTCTTTGGAACAGCTGACTCGTCTCTCCACCTTCTTGTCTTGGGTATCTCAGGTACCCTTCAGGGTTCAGCATTCTAAGCTAGATATACAAGTGAGTCGCTGAACTAAAATCATATGCAACCCTGGAAATCATCCTAAAACTCTTTGATAATAAAAAGAAACAGAAAAAAGTCATAAAACTTCAAACAATTGGTATTTAAAGAAGGACCATGTAAATTACCTGCAAAAGTGGAGATGAAAACATCTCTGTAGTCAACACCATCAGATTTTTGTGACTTCACTACTGGGTGTGCGTAACATTTAGTATTTTTATTGTTCAACTCAGTGGTCAGCAGCACAAGACCATAATATGAAAATGCATTCGCGAAGAATGCTACCCACAAGAGCAAGGTTGACCTAACCAATTTTGGTGAGAGGAGAAGTAAGAATGTCTTCAAGAACCCAATGTCAGAATCCTTCCACTTGGGAAGAGAAGAAGCAGGAGCCGGAGGAAGAGAAGGGGGAGGATGTGGAGCCACAGAGGCATCCTCTTGACCCTGCACTACTACTTGAAGTGCATCCTCTTTTTGAGGATTCGTTCCTTGCAGTTCGATTTCAGAATCAGACACAAGCATGCCAGGAGGAAGTTCTTTTCCGTTCAGTTTTGATATTTTCTCCAAAATTTTTCCGGCATCATTCTTTTTCCCTTTCAAGCATAAATACCTTGGTGATTCGGGTGTACTGACATAAAATACAAGGAGCAGGAATGAAGGAATAGAAGAGAGACCAACTAGCCACCTCCAACCCAATCTTGGCATAATAAACTGCACATATAAGAAAGAAGGATAAGAACATTTCACAAATGCACATTCCCACCATTGCTCATTACAACAACCACAAACCACTGTCCTTTTCAACAATCATCAATTGGGAAAAGAAAGCGGAACTAAGCATGTAACTAATGGGATGATCAACTTTGTAAGAAGAAGAAAAGATGTCCTCGAGCGATTGAAACAGGCGACTCAAGTCCCTAACAGACATTAAGGGATTAAGGTTTCAAGATTTCAGCAATGCTGCAAAGAGTAGGGGATAACTTACAGTCAGCATAAAATGGCTTTTCATATGGTCAGTGTCACCTAATAGTCACTTGTTGGCAACCAAAATATATTATACCCAACAGACTTTTAGCCCATAATAGTTAAGGTGATGAGCATACCCATGCCAGCGCAGCTTCAAATATTGTCCCAACAGACCAGAATGCATAGAAAACAATCATCCAAGTCCCCCTTTTTGGTGCTGGTATAAACTCTAAAAACCAGGCAAATAGTACCGGACCCCCTCCCAGACCAACGCCAACCAAGCAACGACATATCATCAATGCTGTATAATTTGGTGCAAAGGAACTTAAAAGACCTGCTGCAGAAGTAACCATTGCTGTAAAGAAGAATCCTTTCCTGAAAGAATACAAGAAAAAAGGTCAAAGAGAACAAATTGATTTACTTGTAGGAAGAATTTGAGTCCTTGTCACAGGAACACACCATAGCTAGATCAATATGGAACAGGTATGTAAGGAACTTCATTTGTAACAAAACAAGATTCCAAACGGTTGAGATAGAGCATAAATCAATTCCATCCACCTTTTACCCCTTTATCCTGGTATGACCTTTGGCCTCTCCCTCATCACAAGAAAGAACAACCTTTCCGAGAACATGAATTTATTTTTTTTTTTGTTTTGTTATCCAGTCACCGGGCTAAGAGGACAGAAGATCATAAGCAAGAGTCTCGCTTGAAGATAGAAAGGAATAGCCATTATAAAAGAAGTGGTGCACTCAAAGGTATATATAGCTGTAAAAAGCAAAAGGTGATAGAAGATCAACCTTCTTCCAAATTTATCTGAAACGGCACCCCATGAATATGCTCCAACAAGCATGCCAGCAAAAACCACACTGGTCAAGTAGCTCTCTTGATGAGAAGAGAGATTCCAGCTAGACTTAACCGCTGGCCCTATAAAGGATAGAATCATCATCTCCATCGCTTCTGAAACCCAGCCCATGCCAGAATAAAGAAGCACGAGGACTTGGAACTTCCCAAACCCCATGGTCAGTAGAGCATCGTCAACAGTGTACTTAGAGCTTCTGTCTGCCATCTGAAAAATATGAGGAAGTTTAGACAATGAAGAGGGCATGTGACGATTGAGCTGCTTATGCTGTTAGTTAAATCAAACATGATTCAATCAATTCTGTAATGATTAACCAGCAACGGATACAGGCGTAGGAATTAGCAAAAGGCATGTAACAACAGGCTGAAGAAAATCATGAGAACTAGACAGATGGTACTGTAGTTTTCTCATCCAAATTAGTAATGCTTCTATTTCTTAGCCATGGGATATCCAGAGTAATTCTGATCTTTTTTCTTTCACTTATAATCAGCTGACTAGTCTATTAAGAGATTTAAATTAGGGAAAGGAGCTTCTTCAATTGAAAGCCTTTGGCATGGAATCGAACCTTGTGCAGTTTTATATATCAGGAAAAGGAAAAGAAAAACAAACCCAAAAACTATCTTACTCATGCCATGCTTAAAGCAAACTACTTGCAAAGACTTCACTCAAGTAACTCAGGCAAACAACGACATAGATTCCAAAAGCGAACACACAAAAGAAAATAGAACCATCGCAGAGTCCATCCAACATGCAATACCTACCCACGGCCACCGCCGAAATCTCATATTAGCCCACCAAAAGAAAGACCGGAGACAAAACAGGGTATTATTGCAAAATAGTAAAAGAGAAAGCCAACCTCGAGAGAATCAGAGGCAGTAATGAAGATAGTAGTTCTCCCTGGCCTTGTAGCTCGCTCACTCACTCGGTTTATAATCCAACTGGTGACAGGTAATATAGAGTAGAAAGAGTTTATGCTGATGCAAAAGCAAATGTGTTAGTACGATCATATTTACCGGTTGCTATCGTATATATTAATTGAGAATGATTGCCAAAAATCCACACGAAGCTAAACCCACCGCGCGGGTACATTCCTGGTCAGAACGGGAAGACAAGACGGGGCGCTTTCTTACTCTTGTGGGATCGATGAATGGCAAGTAGTTGTTTGTGTTCTATAAATTACGTCCGTGTCGCAGATCACTTCCCATTATATTCATCTAAATCTGTGATCTTATCCTGGGTGATGCATGGCATCCGAAATTATAGCTGTCGAGCATACATGGAAGGTACAAGTATTTGTAAGAAAGGATAGGATCGGATAGGTATTCCCGCACCTTTACTGTTTAGCCGGTCTTGTTTTTCGGGTGTGGTTAGCTTCCTATGCTACATAACTCCCGCCCCGGACGGGAGGCTTTGAACAGTGGACAAAACGTGCATGTGATCGATGCAAATTACGTGGCTCCAGATTTTGCACTCTTTTCGAGAAAGATTCAGATGCGAACGTATATGTTGACCTGCTTGCGTATTGGGTAAACGATACACCATCTACCTATCTTTCTTTTCCCTTTTTTAAAATCAGAAGATCCTAACGAGAGCATTTTTAAGTGGTCCTGGTACACCAGGATTTACATCATCCAGAAAATCAATAAATATTTTAATATATCCATTTAGCCTCAATTTATAATGATATATTGGTTATTAATTTTGTCATTAGATTATTTTTTTTATTCTAACAAACTGATAATCTCTTCACTCTTTCTATTATTTTATATTTTTTTATTCTAACAAATTACAATCTCTTTCCTCTCTCCTTAATACTTTTTGTTATTATGTTATTATTATCTCTCTCCCTATTATTTTTTGTTATTTTATTCTGAAATATTGATTGTCTCTCTCCTTTTTTATTATTTTTTTTTTATTTTTATTTAGACACACTGATTGTCATATACTGATGGTGTTATCTTTAGTATTATTTTCAGTATGTCATATTGATTATAACATATTAAAGGTAATATTAGATATGTTACCTTCAGCATATCAGATTAGTTGTAATATTTTTTTTTTAAGATAACATTGAATATATTTCATTCGACATGTTAAATTAATTATAATATTTTTTTTAAAAAAATATTAATCTAAATATGTTGAAGGTAATATTGGTCATGTTACCTTCAGAATATCACATTAATTGTTACATGTTGAAGGTAATGTTAGGTATGTTATCTTCGGCATATCATATTAGTTGTAATATTTTTTTAAGGTAACATTGAGTATATTTTCTTTGACATGTTATTTTAGTTGTAACATTTTTTAAGAAACATATTGATCTTAATATGTTGAAGGTGACATTGGGCATGTTACCTTCGACATGTCACATTAATTATTACATGTTGAAATTAACATTGGATATGTTAACATTATGTATATTATCTTCAACATGTTACATTATCATATGTTACCTTCAACATGTTACAATTGATGACATGATCAAGGTAACATACTCAATGTTACTTTTAATATGTTACAATCAATATGACATGCTGAAGAAAATATATCCGATGTTACATTTAACATGTTACAATCGATATGACATACCGAAGGAAATATACCCAATATTACCTTCAACATATTATAATCGATGTGATATGTTGAAGATAACATATCTAATGTTACCTTCAACATGTAACAATCGATACGACATGTCGAAGGTAACATGTCCAATGTTACCTTCAACATATTACGATCAATATAGTTCTTTAAAAAATATTACAATTAATATAACATGCCGAAGGAAATATACTCAATGTTATCTTCAAAGAAAATATTACAACTAATATAACATACTGAATGGTAACATACCTAACGTTACCTTCAACATGTTATAATCAATATGACATGTCGAAGGTAGCATATCTAGTGTTACCTTCAACATGAACAATTAATGTGACATGTCGAAGGTAACATGCTCAATGTTACCTTCAGCATATTACGATCAATATTTTTTTTTAAAAAATATTATAATTAATTTAACATGCCAAAGAAAATATACTCAATGTTACCTTAAAAAAAATATCACAACTAATATTACATGTTGAAGGTAACATACCTAAAGTTACCTTCAATATGTTACAATCAATATAACATGCTGAAGGTAACATACCCAGTGTTACCTTCAGCATGTGACAATCAGTGTGTCTGAATAAAAAATAAAAAAATAATAAAAAAAGAGAGAGACAATCAGTATTTCAGAATAAAATAACAAAAAGTAATAGAGAGAGAGGAGAGAAATAATCAATATTTGAGAATATAATAACAAAAAGTAATAAGGAGAGAGGAAAAAAATTGTAATTTGTTAGAATAAAAAAATATAAAGTAATAGAAAGAGGAGAGAAATTGTCAGTTTGTTAGAATAAAAAAACAAAAAGTAATCTTTTATAATAATAACATAAATTAATGACAAATATACCCTTATAACTTTACACATTAGTTTTCTAAAATCGTACTGACTGAATATATTAAAATATTCATTGAGTCGGGGTAGTGTAAATCCTAGGTGGTGCACTGAGACCATCTTAAAGCTACCCATCACGAGCAACTTCAAGAGATTTCAATTACATATAATAATTATTTAATGGTTGGTTGTAGTTTATTTGTGTTGAATGCATGATGCAAAAAAATTATCGATCGGAGAGTCTTTCTTTGCAGATGCATTGTTTTTTATTACTGTAATAACATAAGATTCTCTTTTTTAATAATATTTGAGTTTATTTCAACTTAAATTAACAGTATCATCTAGATTATTCAGTTCTAATAATTATTGGAACCTACAAAGCAAATAAATAATAAATAAATTAAAAGAACAAGAAATAAAAACAACTGTTAGATCTTTTGTTGTACTATGATAAAAATTACTATCTTAAGAGTGAATTCCGGTTGGACCTTGTGCAATCAACTATACTGAACGCTTCCCAAGATTAACATAACAACCCTCAAACATATGCACTCGTGATTTAAGGTTTTGGAATTTAGTAGACTACAATTGCTCAGAATGCTCACATTAACCAAGAAAGGACATGTTAATATTAGCCCAAAAAAATATACTACATTGGAGGTCATAAGAGAAAGTAATGGCAAGTCCAATTTGATTGTAGATTAGATATTAAAGTAGAAAATATAAAAAAAAAAATTATTTTCAAATTGTTAGAACCTACAAAGTAAATAAATTAAAAGAACAATAAGTAGAAACAATCGTTAGATCTTTTGTTGTGTCGGATAAAAATCATTGCTTTGAAAGCAAATTTTGGTCGGACCTTGGTGCAATTAATTATACTGAACGCTTCTGTAAGGACCTAAACCTAACCTATTTGGACCTAAACCGCCGTGAAACCCAAACAAGCCCTTGCAAGGACTTATCCAAATCCCAAAAGGCTCAAGTCACACTAACTACAAAATTTTAAGTTCATTCTTATGCTTTTAAAGGTTGGATATTGTTTAACATTAATATGGTATCATACAGAGTGAATAAAAATATCAGTGGAATTCTTTATAAATAATCAAAGGAATCATAACACATAAGTCCCAAAGGAGTCTCAAAATCTAATAAACAATCTTGAGCATGTTTCGATATTTGAGAGTAAAATAAGAGAAATATAAAACTAGAAAGTAGTCCAATCAAGCTTTTAGGGGAAATTGTGCAGTCAACCAACAAGGAAAATGACATGCGAATGTGATGCAATATCGTCTCACCATACAGCTTTGATCACACACCCCAGTACCATTGGCAGAAGATGTACATAAGCTTAAAAAATGGGAAAAATAACATGATGAGATTACAAGAATCTCAGTAGGGTCACAACATCATAAGATCTGTTGAAATCTAAACAATCATCTCCCAATCAACATCAGATTCGCATATGCTACTATGGGGGTATCAAACAAACATCAAACAAGCACAATAAAGGTAGGGCCGAAAACACTAAGTGTTGGGAGGATAAAGAACATTTTTGAACTAGAAGTACACAGATAGTTAATTCATCATCTAATTTGTACAATTGAATGGCTATCCCCTTTCACATATGTTGTCCAAAACTTAGTTGCACAAAGGGTAAGTGGTTAGCAAACAATCTAATCAGCAAGCCTACCCATCTTGCCATACAAAGACAAGACATACAAGCCACACAAGGATAAGGGCATCCAAACCACACAAGGATAAGGACATCTTGCCATCATAAAGGACAAGTCATTTAGCCACACAAGGATTAAGCATCCAGTGTGCACATGCTAGGAGTTTCCACTCATGCGACTCTCATACCAGTAAGTACCTCTCCTCTCACTAGAGTCAATTACCCCGAATGGCCACCGAAAAGCGGATCCTAACATAACAAACAAGTAGAAGCACACACTTGCAAATACAAGGCATCCTCAATCATATCACAATACAATCAGCAAGTCAAGTACACAAGATAAAACCAAAATAGGCACTCAATCCTAGCATAGGGATCTGTAATCTGCCTAGGTTATCACAAACCAAACCACAAGTATGCATACCAAACCACAAGCATGCGTATATCAAGGTAAACAAACTAAATCATCAAATAAGCAAAAGGAATTCTAAAGAAAATGATGAGGCATAGATCATACCTCTTTTATGTCTGAACAGATAGCTAGTCCTTTTCCTTTTTCAAGAGGATTTGAACCACCTAAGCACACATAAGGCAAAGATAATACCACACTAAGCATACATATTCAAGAACATCCTAGTTCCTTACCAATTCTACTTACCAATCCTACCCAAAACCAGAGATTAGATGCAACCGGTATCCTCCCCCTTGGATATGTGATATAATAGTCAAGAACACAACAAGAATCAACCTGATTATTCAACCCAATTCATAGTATAAATTTCGGCACACTTAAGTGTGAGATTCCGTCTATTGTAGTGTCGGTCAGTGCCAGCGTTAACAGTAGCGTTAGTGTCGGCGGCAGCGCGCCGATGCTAAGTGGTTGGTTGTGAACACGGCCGTAGGAAGCCTTTAAGTAACCCATAGTAAATCTGAGAGTGTTTAAATATGATTGTGAGTGAGATAGGTTAGACGATCGAGGTTGAGTCAGTGGAAAACAAACCAGGTTGATTTTGGTCCATTTTGAGCGACCGCGAGCCGTTTGGGCCAAAATTTTGTGTATTGGGTTGTTGCCATTTTTTTTTCCTTTTTTCCATTCCCAGCCCTTATGTTATGTCTTTATATACTCAAAGAAGTTGTTGGGCCACTTGGTTGACATTTCATATGTCACTTGGGCTCATTTATGATGAAATGGGATGTTGATTTCACGTTTCAGCCTTGTTGAACTTTGGGGCCCGAAACCCATCAGCCCAAGCCCACACTTCATCCTTTAAACACTCCTCTTTCATAAATGACCAGCAGAACACACACTCATCACCAGCCCTAACCCGTTTTTCTCCTTCCTTCACCCTTTCAACCTACCAAAATCCAAACTTTGTTCAATTTGACCCCAAAAACTTGTGGGGGATTGTCTCAAAACACTTACCCATCAATTTTCTACACTTTTCCACTGTTAGCTTGGGGTCTAAGGCCTGATTTTGAGATGTTCTTCATTTTGGCCGAGAATTTCAGAGTTGTTGGTAAATGATTAATCTTTGGTTTTCTTTTTGGATTGGTTAGTTTATTAGGTTGCTATTGATGTGATTGAGTATTTTTGATGGGTGGAAATGCATGAAAACAACCTATGATTCTTGTATGAATTCCGGATGAACAGTATCAGGGGGTTGTTTCTTCATGTTATTGATCATGTTGGTGTGTTTACATGTTAATTGAGTGGTTGTAGTCAGTATTGATAGGAAGCGTGTTGATTATGTGAGGAATTGATGTTGAGCTGGTAATGAGAGTATCTAAATGTAAGGAGTATTGTGATTTAGTTGTTTAGATTGGATAGGGAAATGTAGATGTGTGTGCAGCGTGAGAGGATTCATAGGATTGCTTTCAATTATTTTTCATTTGATTCCTTGATTGGTTATACTTAGTATGACTGTATGGTTTGTGCTGGTTTAGGTGGTACCGGATCGAGCGGTAGAGGCAAGGATGTTGTTGGAGAACTGTCGACGCGGCGAGAGGTGGGAGTTTATGTTTCATTTGCATACGCGAAATGTTTTGTTTTCAGAATTAAATATGATCAAATGTTTTTGGTTTGAATGGAGGTGTAACTTGACTTGTGTTTAATGTTTATATTAGAATCATCATATGCTTGCCATGTTTGAATGCATCAATTGTATATTCAAAGCTGAAGCTTGCTGACTTGTTTGGTGTATACTTACTTCCCTTGTGAGAGTTGTGTTCATTGTTACCCTAGGTGAGCAGTCCCTTGTGGGTGATTTGTTGTGATAATATTATGATGATACACGTGTTATTGGGCATGAGAAGTCATAAGAGATTTTTTATAAAAAAAATATATTGTTCCAGCCCACTTCGAGAAATGGATTAAAAGCATACGAATTTTCATACGTGTTTTGTGACCTACCATACGATGTGATTTTTCATTTCCATATACATGATTCTCATTGTGGCCGAATACTTCGAATATTATTTTGAGATATTTGGCACCTGTTTTACAAACTGGAAATGTTTAATTGCATGCATGGAATATATGATGAATTCTTAGATTTAATAACCCATACGTGATAAATTCACTATTTGGTCACTAACCAATCAGACCTCCCGATTTCCAGTAAGGATCTCGATGATGTTCACACCCTTTTATAACCCTTGAATGAATGTTTTGAACACCGGAAAGTTTTCTTTTGAGTGTGATGAATTGTGCTATGTGTTGTACAATATGTTCATAAAGAAAAACAAGAGTACAAAATATAAATATTTTCTAGGCACTATTCCGATTGGAATTGACGGTAAAAGCTTGATCAAGTTAGGTAAGTATATGGAGTCCTTATAGAGAGGACAGTTGCTTACCTTGGAGAGGTATGGTTGGATATATGTATGTATATTGAGTGTTGTATGCACTATGAAGGGAAGGGCCTTACAAATGCTTCATATATATCTTACGACGTTATACCTACGTGTGCTCAAAATTGAATGTGATAGCTTGTGTTTCTCCATTCAATTTTGGACAATACTGATGGTGGGGTTTTGTTTATATATATGTTACAACTGAAAACCATCAGTAGGCTTTTAGGTGAGTGTGGACTTGAGGTGTTACATGTTTAAGGCCGAATGACCCGTTGTATGTGATTTGATATCTTCGCTGCATGTGTTTGTTACTCCGTTGTTTGTTGGTTATGCCGAGTACAAATTGATGAGTGCCATGTTTTGAAAAAAAATAATTCATATGTTGTGTATTTATTACAATTAGCGTAACAGAGTTTTACGGTTAAGCCTTGTGTAGTTCCGCTTGGTCCACCAGTTGGGACAACCGGGGCTGCACGGCGGTGAGGCTCCCAGTTACCGGGTACGGGTCCTCACATTAAGGAATAATTGGATATATACGATTTCAATATTAAAGAGACTAGGGGTTGCAATCTCATGAATATAAGAAAGGAATAGGTGCCAATTAGTCAAACGATTAAAAAGAATAAGATATAAAACCAATAAACAAGTCAATTGATCAAATTTTGGCAAACATAGGGTTAGGAATAAGGTATGTTGATTTCTATATATAGAAGGATACAACGACTGATTTCATGATATTATAACAAGAATAGGTACTAAACATTCAAACAATGAAGTTGAACAGAAATAGAAACCAACAAGAAGAAGAAAAGCAGATATCGACACACATTCCTATAAATTTTGGGAATAAAAATTAAAATAAAAAATCTAAATTTCTGATGATGAAACCAAGATAATAAGATGCAGGATGCAAAGAGGATTCCAAAAAGCTATTAAACGCAAAAATCTGATGACAGACGATCAATTTCGGCTACGGTTTGTAAGTTATGAAAGTCGGCAGAAATTGAGGGAAAAGAGAGGATTTAATTTCATAAAAATAAAACAAATAAAAGAGGTTTGTGTGTATGGAATAGGGTAGGCTAGCATCTGTATTTATAGGGTCTTTTGGGATTAACTTTCCCTACTTTTAATGCTAGATATAAAGAGATAATATTTAGAAATTAAATCTGAAATTATCTCTTAAAAATAGATATTGAAATAGGAAGGAAAGGAAATGAATCAAAATAAGAAAGAACCATCAAAAATCATTTCTGGCCACCACACATCCATTTCTTCAGGGACAAAATAGTCATTTCAGCTACACCGGTACCTGGACTTCTAGAACATCTATCAAGGAAAGAATCAAGGTCTCACATCCTCCTATCCTTATAAAAATTTTGTCCTTGAAATTTCTGCACAAGTACTTAAGAAAACAAGTGAGGAAATCTCGCACGCATTGATTCCTCAGTCTCCCAAGACTGCTCCTCAACTTGGACGTTATGCCAAACAACTCAAACCATAGGCACATTTTGAATGCGAAGTTGATGAACTGACCGGTCTAGTATGACAACTGGTTGTATAGGGTAGGATAGGTCTCTTGTAACCTCAACTGGTGGTAATTCAAGCACATGAGCAAGATCTCAAACATACTTTCTCAACATCGAAATGTGAAACACGTTGTGAATTCTCTCCATATTCGGGGGCTAGGTAAGTCGGTATAAAACTAGGCCAATTATCTTAACAAAGTCATACGGACCAATATAACGAGGTGCTAGCTTTCCTTGTGACTGAAAACGAAGAAAACCTTTCCACGGGGCGACTTTCAAGAACACTTTGTTACCAATTGCAAATTCCAGCTCTCTTCGTATATTATCAAAATAGTTTTTCTGTCAATCTTGCGCCGTCCTCAGCCTTTGTCGAATCAGATTCAACTGTTCCATTACTTGATCAATCAATTCTAGATTATCTTGGCGTCTCTCGCCCACTTCATTCCAGCAAATCGGACTTCTGCAATGTCTCCCATATAATGCTTCATAAGGGGTCAATCCAATGCTTATATGGAAACTATTATTGTAAGCAAATTCTACCAAAGGAAGATATTGATCCCAACTGGTATTTCGATCCATCATACAAACACGAAACATATCTTCAAGGGTTTAAATTGTTCTTTCAGATTGGCCATCGGTTTGAGTATGAAAAGCTATACTGAAATTCAGTCTCGAACCTAATAAATTCTGAAACTTCTCCCAAAATCGTGAAGTGAAACGGGGATCATGATAAAAAACAATGAAAATTGGCACTCCATAAAAATGAACAATCCCATCCAAGTAACGAACAATCAATTTCTAAGGGGTTTCTGTAATACGAATAGGAAAGAAATGTGCAGATTTCGTTAATCGATCCACAATCATCCAAATGGCATCCAATCCTCGTTCAGATCTAGGAAAACCGGTCACAAAGTTCATTGTGACATGCTCCCACTTCTATTCTGGTATCAGAAGTGACTGAAATAAGCTAGCGGGTCTCTGATGCTTGATCTTAACTTGTTGACATACAAGGCATCGGGCAACGAACTCAACAATGTGATACTTTATACTCGACCACCAGAATTGTTCTTTCAAATCTAGGTACATCTTGGTACTCCTGGGATGAATAAAACTTTGAATTGTGCACTTTGGATAAAATCAGATTGCGAATATCAGCATCTTGTGGCACATATACCCGATTTCTGGAAAAAAAAATACTCCATCATCTTGGACTCTGAAATCACGAACCGCGACATCAGCACCATCAGCTAATTACTGACGAATTAGAACCAACCTTGGGTGTTCAGATTGCTAATTTTAGATCTCTTCCAAAAAAGTAGGCTTGACTTCAATTCGAGCCAAAAACAAATCAGAAAAATCACTGCCAAGATGCACACATGTAGCTCTCAAATATAGCACCATAGGCATGTAATATGCACACACATAGGCCAGAAAAGAAAAAGAAGAAGGAGAAGAATGCGTCTTCCAACTTAAGACATCAACAACAATATTTGTTTTCCCTTGATGGTACTCAATGATCAAATCATAGTCTTTAATCAACTCCACCCATCTTCGTTGTCTCATATTCAACTCCTTCTGCGTAAGGAGATACTTCAAGCTTTTGTGATCGGTGAAGATTCTGCACATCTCATCGTACAGGTAGTGGTGTTATATCTTCAATGCAAATACTACGGCTGAAAGCTCCAAATCATCTGTAGGGTAATTTCTCTCATGCAGATGCAATTGTTGGTAATTATACGCGACAAATTTCCCATCTTGCATTAACTCACATCTAAGGCTAGATTTCGATGCATCACTATGAACCACACTCTTTTTCACTGATTGGCAAAGTAAGGATAGGTGCGGTCACCAATATGGTCTTCAATTCTTTAAAATTTTGTTGGCATTTCTCAGTCCACTCGAATGGCTCTCCTTTGAACATCAGTTCTATCAAAAATCCAGCAAGTGATGAGAAATTCTCCACAAAGAGATGGTAGTATCTAACTAGGCCAAGGAAACTACAAACTTCAAATATAGTCCACGGGGGTTCCCAAGCAACAACGACTTTAATCTTCTTTGGATTAACAAGAATGCCACGAGCAGAAACTATGTGGCCAGGGAAACCAACCTCACGTAACTAGAATTCGCATTTAGAGTACTTCGCAAACTGTTGTCGATCTCTCAGAACTTTCAGCACAATCCGTAAATGTTCAACATGCTCTCTTCTGATTTTCAATAAATCAGAATGTCATCGATAAAGACTATCACGAATCTATCCAAGAATTTTTAGAATCCTCTATTCATCAAGTCTATGAACACCAATGGAGCATTGGTCAAACCAAATGGCATAACCAGAAATTCTTAGTTCCCATTATCGTGATCTAAATGCAGTCTTCAAAATATCAGCTTTACGAACATGCAACCGATGGTATCGAGGAAGAGGATACTTGTTCTTCATGGTCACATGATTCAGCTGTTGGTAGTTGATGCACAATTATAGCGAACTGTCTTCCTTCTTCACGAATAGAACAGGTACTCCCCAAGGTGATATGCTGGACCGAATGAAACCACAATCCAGTAAATCTTTCAATTGCATCTTCAGTTCCTTCATTTCTGCAGGAGACATACGATAAGAAGGAATGGAAATCGGATTCGTACCCGGTACTAATTCAATGCCAAATTCCACTTCTCTTGCTGGTGGCAAACCGACTATGTCTTCTGAAAACACATCCGGGAACTCACAAACTATAGGAACAGAATTCAGATCTGAAGACTCTTAGAAAATGTCATGCACATGCACAAGGTACGCAGTACAGCACTTGCTAATCAATCGGTTCGTATCGAGCCAAGAAATCATGCAAGTTGGAACAACTCACCTATCACCTTCAAAATAGAATCTGGAACCATCTAGAAGGCTGAACCACACACGTTTGGTGAAACACTCCATTCGGGCTTGATATTTGGCCAAATATTCCATGTATAAGATCACATCCAGCTCTCGGATATCTAATAGAATTAGGTCCACTTTCAGTACAATGGAACCCATATGTACAACACAGCTGATGTAGCACAAGTCAATTGTTCTCCCACAAGGGTCAAAACCGCAATAGGATGAGATAGGGGAGACAGAGGCCGATCTGAGATAAGTGTCATTCTTGGACTCACAAATGATCTATTCGCTCTAGGGATCTAATGACACTTTAGCATTTTGAGAAAAGACTAAAATAGTACCTGTCAACATATCTAGGTTTGCTTCGGCATCAGTCAAAGTGAACAATCTCGTGGGACTAGGCTGCGTCTCGCTTGTAGATCTGCTAGGTGCTCCTCCAGGTGCACGAGTTGGTGGTTTAGTGGGATTGTCATATCCACCTCGATTTGCACTTGGTGCGCTTGCAATACGTCTTGGTTTAGGACACTCCCTCTGAATATGACCCATTTCTCCATAGTTATAGCATCGTCGTGGCTGTGAATTCCATGTGGATCCGTTAGAATTAGGATTGCAACCAAAGAAATTCTTCCTGAAGTTACCTTCATTGCCATTTTTCTTCGGAGGATAGGAGCTGAAAGAATTGGGTCCCATATGACGATTGAATCTAGAACCACGTCGGAATGAACCACCATTATTTGTTATAGGAGGTTTCTTGCTTTGCAAAATCTTCTCAGCTTCGGTGACAACAATGATCAATTCTTGCAAATTCTGCACTAGTGTTGTGCCCATAATGATTTTGAGCTCGGTACTCAGCCCATCTTGGAATCACCTCGCGAGCTGACAAGGTGTGTGATCCTCTTTTAGTGAAAAATAGGACAGCTCCTTCAATTTTTTCTGATACTCCAGCACCGAACGGGTACCTTGCTCAAGTTTGTAGAAAGCTTATCGCTACTCATTTTTATGGAACCCAGTGTAGAACCTTTCACTAAATTCATACAGGAACTCATCCCAAGAAGGTAGACGATTTCCAAACTGCATACTCATTGTTGTCCACCATGCGAGGGCTTCTCTATGGTATCAATATATAGGAATGTGGAGAAGACAACTTTATCGTCATTAGAAATATACAGGAACAAGGATACACAACAGCGGCACCTGCTGAACCATTGAAATCCTTGCATCCCAGTAGACGGGCCTCTTTCAGCAACTTTTGCATCCCAGTAGACGGGCCTCTTTCAGCAACTTGGTAATCACCACTGGAAGTCTTTCAACCTATTTAGGATCAACCGGCTGAACTGGAGCAAAGGGAGGAATAGGATCTTCCTCGGGAGGTATAGGATTATTCTGAATTTAAGCCTCCAATCGCTGTTGGTTTGCAGCAAT
The DNA here is from genome assembly GCA_019739055.1 of Passiflora organensis. Taxonomy (NCBI): domain Eukaryota; kingdom Viridiplantae; phylum Streptophyta; class Magnoliopsida; order Malpighiales; family Passifloraceae; genus Passiflora; species Passiflora organensis. Next base: position 620,027 of record JAEPBF010000298.1, read on the forward strand.
TCCTTGTAGCACAGTCAGTATCTGCACCATTACGGGATCCATAGCGGGTGCAGTTGGAACTTCAGGTTCAGGTTGCTTAACCTGATTTTCAGGCTCAGGTTTCCCACCTAGCTCAAATTGAACAATTGGCTCATTCTGCTCATTTGGTTGCTATTCGGCTCAAGCTTCGTTCGTACCCTGACGAGCTCTAGAAAGAGTATGCGTCCAAACAATCCTTAACACACTAAACAAACGCACAAGGTTACTCAATACATAACCCAAATATGAAATTAAGGAAAGAGATGGTACTTGGTGGAGAGACGTATACTGGACGATATGCATATGCTGAAACAAATCACAAGAGATGCATACAAGTCTCGGCATGCATATATACACATATAGGGGCATATTCGGCAACAAATTAAAACACATACATATATTCGCTATTCACATAACTTAAGACAAGGAAACATAACAAAACACTTACCAAAACACATCAGAACACATTTAGGTATACAACATATAATCACATGTAAAAACACACAGCAAACCACACAATTAATCATAGCATTTATACACTACTAACCAAGCATTTGATATTAGGAACACATTCGACAATAACATCTAGAAGTGTCTGTGAGAGTGCACATGTGTATTCCTACAACAAAATAAGAACACACATTAGTAAATATCAATCAAACCTATAGGTACATGTATATAATAATTAGAATCAAATTTATGCAATTAAAATCATGTTTCCTAAACCATGCTCCGCTACCAAACCTGTAAGAACCCAAACCCAACCTATTAGGACCCTTACTGCCATGAAACCCAAACAAGCCTTTTCAAGGACCTATATGAATCCCACAAGGCTCAAGTCACACTAATTACAAATTTTAAAGTTCATTTTTATATTTTTAAAGGTTGGAGCATGTTTAACATTAGACATACAATCTGGTATCATATGAAGTGAATAAAAACATCAGTCAAGTCTTTATAAATAATCAAAGGAATCATAACACACAAATCTCAAAGGAGTCTCAAAATCCAATAAACAATCTTAAGCATGTTTTGGTATTTGGGAGGAAAACCAGAGGAACATAACACCAGAAAGTAGTCTAATCAAGCTTGCATAATTAGGGAAAATTGCACGATCAACCAGCAACGAAAATGACATGCGAAGTGATGTAATATCGTCCCGTCATGCAGCCTTAATCTCACACCCTAGTACCACTGGTAGAAGATGCGTAACTTCAAAAATGGGAAAAATATCGGGATGAGATTAAAAGAATTTCAGTAGGGTCACAACATCATAAGATCCGTAGAAATATAAACAATCATCTCCCAATCAACATCAGATTCGCATATACTACTAAAGGATTATCAAACAAACATCAAACAAGCACAATAAGGGTCGGGTCGAAAACACTAAGTGTTGGGAGGACAAAGAACACTTCTGAAACCAGAAGTACACAGGTAGGTAATTCATCATCTGATTTATACAATTGAATAGTCATCCCCTTTCACCTATGTTGTCCAAGGCTTAGCTACACAAAGGGTAAATGGTTTGCAAATAATCTAATCAGCAAGCCTACCCATCTTACCACACAAGGACAAGAGCATCCAAACCACACAAGGACAAGGGCATCCAAACCACACAAGGACAAGCCCAAACCACATAAGGACAAGGTCATCTAAACCATACAAGGATAAGGGCATCCAAACCACACAAGGATAAGGGCATCTTGCCATCACAAAGGACAAGGCATCTAGCCACACAAGGATTAGGTATCCAACGTGCACATGATGGGGATTGCCACTCATGCGACTCCCATACTAGTAAGTAGACCTCCTCTCACTAGGAGCATCAGTCACTTATCCCAAATGGCCACCGAAAAGAGGATCCTAACATAACAGACAAGTACAAGCACACACAAGCAAGTACAAGGCATAACAATACAGCAAGGCATCCTCAATCATATCACAATACAATCAGCAAGTCAAGTACACAAGATATAACCAAAATACGCACTCAATCCTAGCATAGGGATCAACAACCTACGTAGGGTATCACAAACCAAACCGCAAGCATGCATACCAAACCACAAGCATGTGCATATCAAGGTAAACAAACTGAATCATCAAATAAAAAAAAGGATCTACAGAAACCGATGAGGCTTAGATCTTACCGCTCTTGTGTCTGAAGAAGTAGCTGGTCGTTTGACATTTTCAAGAGGATCCGAACCACCTAAACTCACATAAGGCAAAGACAATACCACACTAAGCAAGCATATTCATAAACCAAATAACCATCCTTGTTCTTTACTAATTCCACGTACCAATCCTACAAAAAAACTAGAGATTAGATGCAGTTGGTACCCTCCCCCTTGGATGCGTGATGTGATAGCCAAGAACACAACAAGAATCAACCTGATTATTTAACCTAATTCACAGTATAAATTTTGGCACACTTAGGGATTCATACGGTATACGTGATGTCAACATTAGAGAGGTTGGGGGTTGCGATTTCATGAATATAAGAAAGGAATAGGTGTCAATTAATCAAATGATTAAAAGGAATAAGATTTGAAATTAATAGACAAGTCAATTGATTAAATTTCGGCAAACATAGGGTTAGGAATAGGGTATGCTGATTTCTGTATATGGAAGTATACAAGGACTGATTTCATGATATTATAACAAGAATAGATATTAAACATTCAAACCATAAAGATCACCAGAAACAGAAACTAACAAGAAGAAGAAAAGCAGATTTTGGCACACATCCTAGGAATTTCGGGAGTAAAAATTAAAATTGAAAATCTAAACTTCTGATTATGAACCAAGATAATAAGATGCAGGATGGAAAGAGGTTTCCAACGATCTATTAAACGCAAAAATCTGATGACAGATGATCAATTTCGGCTACGGTTTGTAAGCTATGAAAGTTGTCAGCAATTAGGGGAAAAGAGAGGGTTTAATTTCGGAAAAATAAAAAAAATAAAAGAGGTTTGTGTGTATAGAATAGAGTAGGCCGACATCTGTATTTATTGGGTCTTTTTGGATTAATGTTCTCTACTTTTAATACAAGATATAAAGAGATAATGCTTAGGAATTAAATATGGAATTATCTCTTAAAAATAGAAAAGAAACCATATAGGATAGATATTGAAATAAGAAAAGAATGAAATAGGAAGAAAATAAAATGAATCAAAATAGGAAAGAACCATCAAAATCATTTCTAGCCACCACACATTCATTTCTTCAGGAGAATAATGGTCATTTCAGCTGTACCGGTACCTGGACTTCTAGGCTATCTATCAAGGAAAGGATCAGGGTCTCACAGCTTCCCAAGGTTAACACAACAACCCTCAAATACTTGTACTCATAGCTGAAGGTTTTAGAATTTAGCCAACAAAGGACATGTTAATATTAGCCAAGAAAAATATACTATATTGGGGGTCACAAGAGAGCTAAAGAAGACTTTCCACCAAGTGAATAACATACAGAAAAAAGAGAAGAACAAAGAAGAAAGTCATTTTATCAATAGCATGTTTTATATAAGGAGATCATTGATGATTATAAAGACAAATAATTAAGAGAAATAATAAGAGGAATGATGGCCATTAGGAGGAAGACTTATAGTCATTAGTAAGAATTATGTCCATTAAGAAGAATTATGACAATTAAGAATAATTATGGCCACTAAGAATAGGTTTCATAAATTACAAGATTAATTATAAAATTATAACATATGATTTAAAGAAAATATTACAATATAAATAATCAAATGAGTTGCAATTTTTCCAACAATAACCTTCAAATTGTCTAAGATAATAGAGATACCATCAAACAACATATTCACTACTATCATGTATAGAAATATGAAAGAGCACACAATCCACTTGTACAACAAAAAGAGATTGCAGAATGTGATGTGACTCTGCCATCCTTAATTAGGAGCTCCCTGGACCATTGCATCACCATGAGGTATGATAATTATATCATCTCTAATAGAAACTAAACACTGAAGAAAAATCAAATATGAAATCTTTCTCTAATTTTTTAGAATATGAAAAGAGAAATCTTATTTGAAGACTTCCTTCAAGTTCCTAGAATACTAGAGAAGAAATTAAATTTCAAGACTTAAACAACCAACTTTAAAGAAGAGAAGTCAAAACAGAAATTTGACCAGTGAGTTGCAAAGTTCGAATTGAGTTGTGAAATTGACTTTGTCATCTTTTCTAAAAGACCATAACTCATCTTTTCTCTATAAATTCGAGGTGGGTTAGGTGATCAAGGTGTGCAATTGGAATTTAAAGTAGAGAGTTTGAGAGAAAATCCTGTGAAATAATTTTTGAGAAAAATTCTTGGATACAATTGGGTGTGGGTTGTGAGTTGTAAGTGTTGTAAATACTTTTTATATTTTTTTCTTTCAGTAAAACGATCTGTAGTAGTTATGGATATGTAGGCATAACTTGTTGAACTTTGTTATCAAATTTGTGTGTGTGTGTTATTTCTGCCAATTTTTTTTGTTCTCACTCTTCTAGTTTATTAGAAATTTGCATAATCTTTCCCATCAGCTGGTAGTGGAGAGTTTGGCTATGAATTCTGTCAGTTTTCTTCAAGGACTTATAAAAAACGATCTAGAGGAAGTCATATTTGAGTGGGAGCAAAGGCTGTAGACAAAAGAAAGATAAGACTTGAGAAGTTTGATGCTGTAAATTTTAGATTCTAGAAGATGTGGATCGAAGATTATCTATAGCAGAAATAACTTTATCTACCTCTCTCATCAAAGAAGGTACATAGTATGAAAGATGAAGACTGAACTCTTTTGAAGACTGAACTCTTCTGAAGACTGAACTCTTCTTAACAGATAAGTCCTTAGAGTTATCTGATTGACGTTATTCTGCAATATTACTTTCAACATTGCAAAGGAAAAGACCACGACAGGTTTTATGACAGCTCTCTCCAATATGTATGAGATGCTATCGACCTCTAACAAAATTTAATGGATGAGGCGGTCATTCATTTTGCAGATAATGGAAGGCACATCAGTGGTTCAACATCTCACTAAACTCAATATAGTTACAACCCAGTTGAGTTTAGTTAGAACCATAATTTGATGAAGAAGTATGAGCACTGATATTTTTATCTTCTCTATCAGAAAGTTGGAATGCTATTGTCACAACTATGAGTATCCTGTCAAGAAGCAATAAGTTAAAATTTAATGATGTTCGATTCTAGTTCATAGTTAAGAGATCCGACAGAAAGAGTCAGGTGAATCATCAACCTCTTCAATTTTGCATACAAAGTCAAGAGGAAGAAATTCAAACCCAATTGTCCTCTATTGTTATTAAGCACTAATAACTATTATGATTCTCACTACATCCATCACACAATACCAATATGGGCTAACTTCTAGAATTCTGATTCACACTAGCCACTGTTTCCCAACACTAAGCAACCTCATAACTCATAGTTGCTATTTTTGTATTTAACTTTGTAATGGCATCCATTCTAATTTTTCTAGGGTTCTATTAAATTCAATTCTGCTTCTTTAATCAATTTGAATGCCTCACCAGTTTTTTTTATTTAGAATATTCCTATTAGTAGTTGCATCTAACATAATCTTATACATCTTTGACAACCCCCTGAGAATGACATCTACCTGAAGAAAATCTAGGATACCGTAAAGTAGATACTACTTCAGCAATCCCTTGAATTTGTTATAAACTTCACAAATATATTCTTTTGGTTGCTAGTTAAAATTATTGATCTTCTGTCTCAGCTGTGAAGTCTTCCCACTGGAAAAAATCTGACCAGAAAAAAGCATTCATTAGCTCTTCCTAGGTTGTAATAGAATCTATTGTCAGTGTGAGATTCCAAATTTTGAATCCTAGAAGTCCAGAAGTCAGTGCAGGTGAAAAGATGATTTTGCCCCTGAAGGAAAGGATGTGTGATGGCCGAAATTGGTAAGAGTGGTATGATAGTTAATTCTGATATAAATTCCCTTTAATCTCAGTCCTTATAGATAGATAATTGCCTTAGAGATTAAAATCCCTAAGAATAGGGGAAGATAATTAAAGAATTTAATTATCTGGTAATTATCTTATTTTTAATTATCTTAAAAGTAGTAATCATAATTCTATACTCATTCATTATAAATAGGAAGCCAACCTCACAAAAATCATTCAAAGAAAACATACAAAATTCGTATAAGTCTAAAACCCTACACCTCCCTATAGCTGCCAAAATTCAGTGAAACTTTAAACCAACATAACTCTCTTATCGTTCATCGGATCCCTGCAAATAATAGCTTGTTGGAAATCTCTCTTCATCCTCTTTCAAATATTTGGTTTTTCATCAGGAGGTTAGTATTTCTTTCTCTAAAGATAAGTTCAAAATCGGCAACGGAATTAGGTTTTTGCCAAATCTTCTTGAACTTCAATGTAGCATAACTCTCTCATCGTTTATTGGATCCCTGCAAATAATAGCTTGTTGGAAAGCTCTTTTCATCCTCTTTCCAACCAGATATGTTTCTTTTTTTGGAAGTAAATATTTCCTTGTCTAAGGTTAAGTTGAAAATCGACGACGGAATTAGGTTTTTAGATTTCTACAGTTTTAATCTTCGATTGATTTCTGTTGTCGTTTCGCGTGTTCTTTTGATTTCTTAGCATCTATTCATGATGTATGATCATGAATTTCCTTCTTTTAAACTTCTCTATGCTTAAATTCGAAATTTTCCTATGCCCTACTTTTAGCGACGAAATTTGCATAGTTAATTGGAATGGAAATTCAGGTTGAATCTTGTTAAGTTCCTGGCTATCACATCACACATCCAAGGGGGAGGCACCTGCAGCATCTGATAACTGGTTTCTGATAGGTTTGGTAAGTGGAATTGGTAAGGAAATAGGGTATTCAATTGATTATTGAATATGCATGCTTAGTTTGTTTTCGTCTTTGCCTGGTAATAATATAGGTGGTTCAGAATTACCTAATAAAGGCAAAGGAGTAGCTTCTTGTTCAAAGACAAGAGAGGTAGGATCTACGCCTTATCGGTTTCTCCAGAGAACCTATTATTTTCATGATATTTTTGATACCTGCCCTTATTGTATTGCATGCGAATTGATTATATGGTGAGAGTATGAATTTTGGTTTGATATGTGAATCTCATAGGCTATATCGAACCCCTGAGTTAGGTTTTGAATGTCTGAGTTGCATATGTTATGTGAATTGAATATGCTGATTGTGTTCTGACATGATTGAGGATACCCTGCTATGGTATTATGATTTGTACTTGCCTGTGTGTGCTTGTACGTGTTTGTGTGTCAGGATCCTTTTCCGGTGGCCATTCGGGGTAAGCGTTGATGCTCCTAAGGAGATGAGAGGTTCTTACTGGTATGGGAGTTGTATGGGTGGCAAAACCCCAGCAAGAGCTCGCTGGATGTCTGGTCCTTATGTGGCAGAAAGCCCTTATCCTTGTGTGGTTTGGGATGCCCAAGTTCGTGCGTGACAAGACGACTTACTAGGCTTACTGATTAGCTTGTGTGTTAACCATTTATCCTTTGTGCAGTAAGCCTTGAACAACACAGGTGGAAGGGGATGGCCTTGCTTCTTCATTGCCGAGAGCAATCTGATGAGTTCCACCTACCTGTGTACCCTCAACCATAGATTCGGCCCTAACCCGTTTCTGATTGATTCTTGAATTGCGTGATCTCCTTTAGATGTCTAAGAATGATCTAATGCGAATTGGGAGATTTGTGTTTAGAGTTTCTGCAGATCTTATGATGCTGCAAACCTACTGAGATTCTTGTAATCTCATACTGTTGTTTTTACTATTTTTCAGGCTTAGGTACATCCACTGCCCCGTGGTACCAGTGTGTGAGATCAAGGCTGCACGGCGGGGCGATATCGCATCACATTTGCATACTAGATCCTTGTTTACTTGCGCATATAACATGAATTATTGAGCTACTTTTTAGTTTATTTTCAGATCCTTCCTTTTCTTGCTATTTCTGAAATATATTTGGAGGATTTCTTGCTGGTTTTTTGGATCCCCATGAGACTTGTGTGTTATGAACCCAATGATTTAATCTAAAGACTTCCGCTGATGTTTTATTCACTCCGTATGTTACCAGAATAACTGTCCAATATCATGCTCCAATCGATGTTAAAAAAAATTAGAAATAAATATGCTAAAAATCGAAATTTAATGGTAAGTCTGGTGAGATTCAGATAGTTCCTAGATGTCATTTGGGTTATTTGGGTTTTACGGCGGTGATGACATTAATCGGAGCAAATATTACTAGTTAAGAATTGGGGTCATCACAGTCAGTCCATCTAACCAGTCTGCTGTCGACCCTATAGAAGAGAATGGAAACAAATGTAACTTGATCACCTCCATGAGCACCCTATTAATTTGAAGGTGCCAATCAACTTGGAAAACATCTTCACATGCTTCATTAGGTCCTCCTTCTCTAAGCCAAAATATTGATTATTCTCCATCATCTGAATCATGGAAAGCTTTATTTTAAGGTTGTTATCTTGGATAGGAGCTCTCCAAATGTTATCACGAAGAGCAACAGCAGTAGGCGTACTATAATCCATAACTATTCTGCGTCTTTGTTGCTGATGTACCCCCTACTAGGTTTATAAGATCACCTTCATTCTAAGCATTAATAGTGACAAGATTCTGTTGACTCATGGTTTGATTTGATAACTTAAGCTTTCTTACTTTCTATATCATTTTCTCTATTGACAAGTCAATAGGATCCAAGTCTAGCTTCTTGCTTCTTAAGTTGTATATATTCTCCAGTTCTATACACACAACAAGAAGAAAGAAAAATATTAATCTAGAAAAAGAATTAGTAAATGATTGTTATCTTTAAAATTGTTTCCAACAAAACAAAACTAAAAATTTATTACGTGATTCAGAATTACCACTCGCGATGTAATGATCACAATTTCTACCTATTAAAATTTGCTCCGATTAAGGCTATTATCGGCGTGAAATCCAAACAAGCCCAAAGACACCTAGAACCTATCTGAATCTCACCAGGCTTACACATTAAAGTTTTAATAACAAATGGAGCATGATATTGGACAATCATTCTTGTATCATACGGAATGAATAAAACATCAGCGGAAGTCTTTAAATTTAATTATTGGAATCGAAACACACAAGTCCCATAGGGATCCAAATAACCAACAAGAGATCCTCCAACATGATCCAAAATATAACAAGCAAAAGAGGGATCTTGAAAAACCCAAAAAGTAGCCCAATCTATGATCATATTGTATGTGCAAACACCCAAGGAAATAGGAATGCAAAGGTGATGCAATATTGCCCCGCCGTGCAGCCTTAATTTCACACACTGGTACCACAAACAATGAATGTACCTAAGTCTGAAAAAAATGGTGGAAACAATAGAATGAGATTACAAGAATCTCAGTAGGGTCACAACATCATAAGATCTGCAGAAACCATAAACACAAATCTCTTAAACAACATCAGATCATTCCTAGCAACTAAAGGGGATCATGCAATTCAAGAATTCAGTTAAAAAAGGTAGAGCCGAATCTAAGGCTGAGGAGGGACTACAAATACATTCGAAAATTCAGAAGTACACAGGCAGGTAGAACTCATCAAAATGCTTTTGGCAATGAAGAAGAAATGTCATCCCTTTCCATCTGTGTTGTCCAAGGCTTACTGCACAAAAGGTAAATGGTTAACACACAAGCTATTCAGTAAGCCTATTCATTTTTCCACACAAGGACAAGTCATCCCAAGCCACACAAGGATAGGCCTTCTGGCCACACAAGGACCAGACATCCAGCGAGCACATGCTGGGGATTGCCACCTATACGACTCCAATACTAGTAAGAACCTCCTCTCTCACAAGAAGCATCATCGCTTATCCCGAATGGCCACCGGAAAAGGATCCTAACACACAACACGTACCAGCACACATAAGCAAGTACAAAACAAAATACCATAATAGGGTATCCTTAATCATGTTAGAACACAATCAACATGTTCATTACACACCACATATGCAAACTAGGCACTCATATCCTATCTTAAGGGATTCGATATAGCCTAGAAGATCATATCTTGGTCCGCAATTCAAGCATTCCTACTACAACATATGCGCATACAACATTACATGTAAAGACATCGAAATTAACAAGTAAACAACAAGAATCTCTGGAGAAACTGATGAAGCTTAGATCCTACCTCTCTTGTCTCTGAATAAGAAGTTATTCCCTTGTCTTTATTCAATAATTCTGCACTACCTATAGCATCACAAGACGAAGCCAAAACTAAACTAAGTATGCATATCCAATATCCAATTAAATACCCTATTTCCTTACCAATTCCACTCACCAAACCTATCAGAAACCAGTGATCAGATGTCGCAGATACCTCCCCCTTGGATGTGTAATATGATAGCCAAGAACTTAACAAGAATCAACCTGAATTACCATCCCTAATTATCATACAATTTTCGGCACTAAGAATAGGGTAATAGGGCAAGTTGCGATTTCATGTTAACAAGTTGTAGGAGTTGCGATCTCATGTTAACAAGGAAGGATTAAGGGTTTATAACATGTATAACCAAAAAAAAACAAGATTAGAATCCAATAGGTTAATCAATTGATCAAGATAGGCACAATAGAATGAGATTACAAGAATCTCAGTAGGGTCACAACATCATAAGATCTGCAGAAACCATAAACACAAATCTCTTAAACAACATCAGATCATTCCTAGCAACTAAAGGGGATCATGCAATTCAAGAATTCAGTTAAAAAAGGTAGAGCCGAATCTAAGGCTGAGGAGGGACTACAAATACATTCGAAAATTCAGAAGTACACAGGCAGGTAGAACTCATCAAAATGCTTTTGGCAATGAAGAAGAAATGTCATCCCTTTCCATCTGTGTTGTCCAAGGCTTACTGCACAAAAGGTAAATGGTTAACACACAAGCTATTCAGTAAGCCTATTCATTTTTCCACACAAGGACAAGTCATCCCAAGCCACACAAGGATAGGCCTTCTGGCCACACAAGGACCAAACATCCAGCGAGCACATGCTGGGGATTGCCACCTATACGACTCCAATACTAGTAAGAACCTCCTCTCTCACAAGAAGCATCATCGCTTATCCCGAATGGCCACCGGAAAAGGATCCTAACACACAACACGTACCAGCACACATAAGCAAGTACAAAACAAAATACCATAATAGGGTATCCTTAATCATGTTAGAACACAATCAACATGTTCATTACACACCACATATGCAAACTAGGCACTCATATCCTATCTTAAGGGATTCGATATAGCCTAGAAGATCATATCTTGGTCCGCAATTCAAGCATTCCTACTACAACATATGCGCATACAACATTACATGTAAAGACATCGAAATTAACAAGTAAACAACAAGAATCTCTGGAGAAACTGATGAAGCTTAGATCCTACCTCTCTTGTCTCTGAATAAGAAGTTACTTCCCTTGTCTTTATTCAATAATTCTGCACTACCTATAGCATCACAAGACGAAGCCAAAACTAAACTAAGTATGCATATCCAATATCCAATTAAATACCCTATTTCCTTACCAATTCCACTCACCAAACCTATCAGAAACCAGTGATCAGATGTCGCAGATACCTCCCCCTTGGATGTGTAATATGATAGCCAAGAACTTAACAAGAATCAACCTGAATTACCATCCCTAATTATCATACAATTTTCGGCACTAAGAATAGGGTAATAGGGCAAGTTGCGATTTCATGTTAACAAGTTGTAGGAGTTGCGATCTCATGTTAACAAGGAAGGATTAAGGGTTTATAACATGTATAACCAAAAAAAAACAAGATTAGAATCCAATAGGTTAATCAATTGATCAAGATAGGCACAATAGAATGAGATTACAAGAATCTCAGTAGGGTCACAACATCATAAGATCTGCAGAAACCATAAACACAAATCTCTTAAACAACATCAGATCATTCCTAGCAACTAAAGGGGATCATGCAATTCAAGAATTCAGTTAAAAAAGGTAGAGCCGAATCTAAGGCTGAGGAGGGACTACAAATACATTCGAAAATTCAGAAGTACACAGGCAGGTAGAACTCATCAAAATGCTTTTGGCAATGAAGAAGAAATGTCATCCCTTTCCATCTGTGTTGTCCAAGGCTTACTGCACAAAAGGTAAATGGTTAACACACAAGCTATTCAGTAAGCCTATTCATTTTTCCACACAAGGACAAGTCATCCCAAGCCACACAAGGATAGGCCTTCTGGCCACACAAGGACCAGACATCCAGCGAGCACATGCTGGGGATTGCCACCTATACGACTCCAATACTAGTAAGAACCTCCTCTCTCACAAGAAGCATCATCGCTTATCCCGAATGGCCACCGGAAAAGGATCCTAACACACAACACGTACCAGCACACATAAGCAAGTACAAAACAAAATACCATAATAGGGTATCCTTAATCATGTTAGAACACAATCAACATGTTCATTACACACCACATATGCAAACTAGGCACTCATATCCTATCTTAAGGGATTCGATATAGCCTAGAAGATCATATCTTGGTCCGCAATTCAAGCATTCCTACTACAACATATGCGCATACAACATTACATGTAAAGACATCGAAATTAACAAGTAAACAACAAGAATCTCTGGAGAAACTGATGAAGCTTAGATCCTACCTCTCTTGTCTCTGAATAAGAAGTTATTCCCTTGTCTTTATTCAATAATTCTGCACTACCTATAGCATCACAAGACGAAGCCAAAACTAAACTAAGTATGCATATCCAATATCCAATTAAATACCCTATTTCCTTACCAATTCCACTCACCAAACCTATCAGAAACCAGTGATCAGATGTCGCAGATACCTCCCCCTTGGATGTGTAATATGATAGCCAAGAACTTAACAAGAATCAACCTGAATTACCATCCCTAATTATCATACAATTTTCGGCACTAAGAATAGGGTAATAGGGCAAGTTGCGATTTCATGTTAACAAGTTGTAGGAGTTGCGATCTCATGTTAACAAGGAAGGATTAAGGGTTTATAACATGTATAACCAAAAAAAAACAAGATTAGAATCCAATAGGTTAATCAATTGATCAAGATAGGCACAATAGAATGAGATTACAAGAATCTCAGTAGGGTCACAACATCATAAGATCTGCAGAAACCATAAACACAAATCTCTTAAACAACATCAGATCATTCCTAGCAACTAAAGGGGATCATGCAATTCAAGAATTCAGTTAAAAAAGGTAGAGCCGAATCTAAGGCTGAGGAGGGACTACAAATACATTCGAAAATTCAGAAGTACACAGGCAGGTAGAACTCATCAAAATGCTTTTGGCAATGAAGAAGAAATGTCATCCCTTTCCATCTGTGTTGTCCAAGGCTTACTGCACAAAAGGTAAATGGTTAACACACAAGCTATTCAGTAAGCCTATTCATTTTTCCACACAAGGACAAGTCATCCCAAGCCACACAAGGATAGGCCTTCTGGCCACACAAGGACCAGACATCCAGCGAGCACATGCTGGGGATTGCCACCTATACGACTCCAATACTAGTAAGAACCTCCTCTCTCACAAGAAGCATCATCGCTTATCCCGAATGGCCACCGGAAAAGGATCCTAACACACAACACGTACCAGCACACATAAGCAAGTACAAAACAAAATACCATAATAGGGTATCCTTAATCATGTTAGAACACAATCAACATGTTCATTACACACCACATATGCAAACTAGGCACTCATATCCTATCTTAAGGGATTCGATATAGCCTAGAAGATCATATCTTGGTCCGCAATTCAAGCATTCCTACTACAACATATGCGCATACAACATTACATGTAAAGACATCGAAATTAACAAGTAAACAACAAGAATCTCTGGAGAAACTGATGAAGCTTAGATCCTACCTCTCTTGTCTCTGAATAAGAAGTTATTCCCTTGTCTTTATTCAATAATTCTGCACTACCTATAGCATCACAAGACGAAGCCAAAACTAAACTAAGTATGCATATCCAATATCCAATTAAATACCCTATTTCCTTACCAATTCCACTCACCAAACCTATCAGAAACCAGTGATCAGATGTCGCAGATACCTCCCCCTTGGATGTGTAATATGATAGCCAAGAACTTAACAAGAATCAACCTGAATTACCATCCCTAATTATCATACAATTTTCGGCACTAAGAATAGGGTAATAGGGCAAGTTGCGATTTCATGTTAACAAGTTGTAGGAGTTGCGATCTCATGTTAACAAGGAAGGATTAAGGGTTTATAACATGTATAACCAAAAAAAAACAAGATTAGAATCCAATAGGTTAATCAATTGATCAAGATAGGCACAATAGAATGAGATTACAAGAATCTCAGTAGGGTCACAACATCATAAGATCTGCAGAAACCATAAACACAAATCTCTTAAACAACATCAGATCATTCCTAGCAACTAAAGGGGATCATGCAATTCAAGAATTCAGTTAAAAAAGGTAGAGCCGAATCTAAGGCTGAGGAGGGACTACAAATACATTCGAAAATTCAGAAGTACACAGGCAGGTAGAACTCATCAAAATGCTTTTGGCAATGAAGAAGAAATGTCATCCCTTTCCATCTGTGTTGTCCAAGGCTTACTGCACAAAAGGTAAATGGTTAACACACAAGCTATTCAGTAAGCCTATTCATTTTTCCACACAAGGACAAGTCATCCCAAGCCACACAAGGATAGGCCTTCTGGCCACACAAGGACCAGACATCCAGCGAGCACATGCTGGGGATTGCCACCTATACGACTCCAATACTAGTAAGAACCTCCTCTCTCACAAGAAGCATCATCGCTTATCCCGAATGGCCACCGGAAAAGGATCCTAACACACAACACGTACCAGCACACATAAGCAAGTACAAAACAAAATACCATAATAGGGTATCCTTAATCATGTTAGAACACAATCAACATGTTCATTACACACCACATATGCAAACTAGGCACTCATATCCTATCTTAAGGGATTCGATATAGCCTAGAAGATCATATCTTGGTCCGCAATTCAAGCATTCCTACTACAACATATGCGCATACAACATTACATGTAAAGACATCGAAATTAACAAGTAAACAACAAGAATCTCTGGAGAAACTGATGAAGCTTAGATCCTACCTCTCTTGTCTCTGAATAAGAAGTTATTCCCTTGTCTTTATTCAATAATTCTGCACTACCTATAGCATCACAAGACGAAGCCAAAACTAAACTAAGTATGCATATCCAATATCCAATTAAATACCCTATTTCCTTACCAATTCCACTCACCAAACCTATCAGAAACCAGTGATCAGATGTCGCAGATACCTCCCCCTTGGATGTGTAATATGATAGCCAAGAACTTAACAAGAATCAACCTGAATTACCATCCCTAATTATCATACAATTTTCGGCACTAAGAATAGGGTAATAGGGCAAGTTGCGATTTCATGTTAACAAGTTGTAGGAGTTGCGATCTCATGTTAACAAGGAAGGATTAAGGGTTTATAACATGTATAACCAAAAAAAAACAAGATTAGAATCCAATAGGTTAATCAATTGATCAAGATAGGCACAATAGAATGAGATTACAAGAATCTCAGTAGGGTCACAACATCATAAGATCTGCAGAAACCATAAACACAAATCTCTTAAACAACATCAGATCATTCCTAGCAACTAAAGGGGATCATGCAATTCAAGAATTCAGTTAAAAAAGGTAGAGCCGAATCTAAGGCTGAGGAGGGACTACAAATACATTCGAAAATTCAGAAGTACACAGGCAGGTAGAACTCATCAAAATGCTTTTGGCAATGAAGAAGAAATGTCATCCCTTTCCATCTGTGTTGTCCAAGGCTTACTGCACAAAAGGTAAATGGTTAACACACAAGCTATTCAGTAAGCCTATTCATTTTTCCACACAAGGACAAGTCATCCCAAGCCACACAAGGATAGGCCTTCTGGCCACACAAGGACCAGACATCCAGCGAGCACATGCTGGGGATTGCCACCTATACGACTCCAATACTAGTAAGAACCTCCTCTCTCACAAGAAGCATCATCGCTTATCCCGAATGGCCACCGGAAAAGGATCCTAACACACAACACGTACCAGCACACATAAGCAAGTACAAAACAAAATACCATAATAGGGTATCCTTAATCATGTTAGAACACAATCAACATGTTCATTACACACCACATATGCAAACTAGGCACTCATATCCTATCTTAAGGGATTCGATATAGCCTAGAAGATCATATCTTGGTCCGCAATTCAAGCATTCCTACTACAACATATGCGCATACAACATTACATGTAAAGACATCGAAATTAACAAGTAAACAACAAGAATCTCTGGAGAAACTGATGAAGCTTAGATCCTACCTCTCTTGTCTCTGAATAAGAAGTTATTCCCTTGTCTTTATTCAATAATTCTGCACTACCTATAGCATCACAAGACGAAGCCAAAACTAAACTAAGTATGCATATCCAATATCCAATTAAATACCCTATTTCCTTACCAATTCCACTCACCAAACCTATCAGAAACCAGTGATCAGATGTCGCAGATACCTCCCCCTTGGATGTGTAATATGATAGCCAAGAACTTAACAAGAATCAACCTGAATTACCATCCCTAATTATCATACAATTTTCGGCACTAAGAATAGGGTAATAGGGCAAGTTGCGATTTCATGTTAACAAGTTGTAGGAGTTGCGATCTCATGTTAACAAGGAAGGATTAAGGGTTTATAACATGTATAACCAAAAAAAAACAAGATTAGAATCCAATAGGTTAATCAATTGATCAAGATAGGCACAATAGAATGAGATTACAAGAATCTCAGTAGGGTCACAACATCATAAGATCTGCAGAAACCATAAACACAAATCTCTTAAACAACATCAGATCATTCCTAGCAACTAAAGGGGATCATGCAATTCAAGAATTCAGTTAAAAAAGGTAGAGCCGAATCTAAGGCTGAGGAGGGACTACAAATACATTCGAAAATTCAGAAGTACACAGGCAGGTAGAACTCATCAAAATGCTTTTGGCAATGAAGAAGAAATGTCATCCCTTTCCATCTGTGTTGTCCAAGGCTTACTGCACAAAAGGTAAATGGTTAACACACAAGCTATTCAGTAAGCCTATTCATTTTTCCACACAAGGACAAGTCATCCCAAGCCACACAAGGATAGGCCTTCTGGCCACACAAGGACCAGACATCCAGCGAGCACATGCTGGGGATTGCCACCTATACGACTCCAATACTAGTAAGAACCTCCTCTCTCACAAGAAGCATCATCGCTTATCCCGAATGGCCACCGGAAAAGGATCCTAACACACAACACGTACCAGCACACATAAGCAAGTACAAAACAAAATACCATAATAGGGTATCCTTAATCATGTTAGAACACAATCAACATGTTCATTACACACCACATATGCAAACTAGGCACTCATATCCTATCTTAAGGGATTCGATATAGCCTAGAAGATCATATCTTGGTCCGCAATTCAAGCATTCCTACTACAACATATGCGCATACAACATTACATGTAAAGACATCGAAATTAACAAGTAAACAACAAGAATCTCTGGAGAAACTGATGAAGCTTAGATCCTACCTCTCTTGTCTCTGAATAAGAAGTTATTCCCTTGTCTTTATTCAATAATTCTGCACTACCTATAGCATCACAAGACGAAGCCAAAACTAAACTAAGTATGCATATCCAATATCCAATTAAATACCCTATTTCCTTACCAATTCCACTCACCAAACCTATCAGAAACCAGTGATCAGATGTCGCAGATACCTCCCCCTTGGATGTGTAATATGATAGCCAAGAACTTAACAAGAATCAACCTGAATTACCATCCCTAATTATCATACAATTTTCGGCACTAAGAATAGGGTAATAGGGCAAGTTGCGATTTCATGTTAACAAGTTGTAGGAGTTGCGATCTCATGTTAACAAGGAAGGATTAAGGGTTTATAACATGTATAACCAAAAAAAAACAAGATTAGAATCCAATAGGTTAATCAATTGATCAAGATAGGCACAATAGAATGAGATTACAAGAATCTCAGTAGGGTCACAACATCATAAGATCTGCAGAAACCATAAACACAAATCTCTTAAACAACATCAGATCATTCCTAGCAACTAAAGGGGATCATGCAATTCAAGAATTCAGTTAAAAAAGGTAGAGCCGAATCTAAGGCTGAGGAGGGACTACAAATACATTCGAAAATTCAGAAGTACACAGGCAGGTAGAACTCATCAAAATGCTTTTGGCAATGAAGAAGAAATGTCATCCCTTTCCATCTGTGTTGTCCAAGGCTTACTGCACAAAAGGTAAATGGTTAACACACAAGCTATTCAGTAAGCCTATTCATTTTTCCACACAAGGACAAGTCATCCCAAGCCACACAAGGATAGGCCTTCTGGCCACACAAGGACCAAACATCCAGCGAGCACA
Source organism: Passiflora organensis (assembly GCA_019739055.1). NCBI lineage: Eukaryota > Viridiplantae > Streptophyta > Magnoliopsida > Malpighiales > Passifloraceae > Passiflora > Passiflora organensis. The sequence goes on from JAEPBF010000298.1 coordinate 638,597, forward strand.
TGCTGGGGATTGCCACCTATACGACTCCAATACTAGTAAGAACCTCCTCTCTCACAAGAAGCATCATCGCTTATCCCGAATGGCCACCGGAAAAGGATCCTAACACACAACACGTACCAGCACACATAAGCAAGTACAAAACAAAATACCATAATAGGGTATCCTTAATCATGTTAGAACACAATCAACATGTTCATTACACACCACATATGCAAACTAGGCACTCATATCCTATCTTAAGGGATTCGATATAGCCTAGAAGATCATATCTTGGTCCGCAATTCAAGCATTCCTACTACAACATATGCGCATACAACATTACATGTAAAGACATCGAAATTAACAAGTAAACAACAAGAATCTCTGGAGAAACTGATGAAGCTTAGATCCTACCTCTCTTGTCTCTGAATAAGAAGTTATTCCCTTGTCTTTATTCAATAATTCTGCACTACCTATAGCATCACAAGACGAAGCCAAAACTAAACTAAGTATGCATATCCAATATCCAATTAAATACCCTATTTCCTTACCAATTCCACTCACCAAACCTATCAGAAACCAGTGATCAGATGTCGCAGATACCTCCCCCTTGGATGTGTAATATGATAGCCAAGAACTTAACAAGAATCAACCTGAATTACCATCCCTAATTATCATACAATTTTCGGCACTAAGAATAGGGTAATAGGGCAAGTTGCGATTTCATGTTAACAAGTTGTAGGAGTTGCGATCTCATGTTAACAAGGAAGGATTAAGGGTTTATAACATGTATAACCAAAAAAAAACAAGATTAGAATCCAATAGGTTAATCAATTGATCAAGATAGGCACAATAGAATGAGATTACAAGAATCTCAGTAGGGTCACAACATCATAAGATCTGCAGAAACCATAAACACAAATCTCTTAAACAACATCAGATCATTCCTAGCAACTAAAGGGGATCATGCAATTCAAGAATTCAGTTAAAAAAGGTAGAGCCGAATCTAAGGCTGAGGAGGGACTACAAATACATTCGAAAATTCAGAAGTACACAGGCAGGTAGAACTCATCAAAATGCTTTTGGCAATGAAGAAGAAATGTCATCCCTTTCCATCTGTGTTGTCCAAGGCTTACTGCACAAAAGGTAAATGGTTAACACACAAGCTATTCAGTAAGCCTATTCATTTTTCCACACAAGGACAAGTCATCCCAAGCCACACAAGGATAGGCCTTCTGGCCACACAAGGACCAGACATCCAGCGAGCACATGCTGGGGATTGCCACCTATACGACTCCAATACTAGTAAGAACCTCCTCTCTCACAAGAAGCATCATCGCTTATCCCGAATGGCCACCGGAAAAGGATCCTAACACACAACACGTACCAGCACACATAAGCAAGTACAAAACAAAATACCATAATAGGGTATCCTTAATCATGTTAGAACACAATCAACATGTTCATTACACACCACATATGCAAACTAGGCACTCATATCCTATCTTAAGGGATTCGATATAGCCTAGAAGATCATATCTTGGTCCGCAATTCAAGCATTCCTACTACAACATATGCGCATACAACATTACATGTAAAGACATCGAAATTAACAAGTAAACAACAAGAATCTCTGGAGAAACTGATGAAGCTTAGATCCTACCTCTCTTGTCTCTGAATAAGAAGTTACTTCCCTTGTCTTTATTCAATAATTCTGCACTACCTATAGCATCACAAGACGAAGCCAAAACTAAACTAAGTATGCATATCCAATATCCAATTAAATACCCTATTTCCTTACCAATTCCACTCACCAAACCTATCAGAAACCAGTGATCAGATGTCGCAGATACCTCCCCCTTGGATGTGTAATATGATAGCCAAGAACTTAACAAGAATCAACCTGAATTACCATCCCTAATTATCATACAATTTTCGGCACTAAGAATAGGGTAATAGGGCAAGTTGCGATTTCATGTTAACAAGTTGTAGGAGTTGCGATCTCATGTTAACAAGGAAGGATTAAGGGTTTATAACATGTATAACCAAAAAAAAACAAGATTAGAATCCAATAGGTTAATCAATTGATCAAGATAGGCACAATAGGGCAGTAGGGCAAAAGTTGGGCATACTGATTTCATGTATAGAAAAGATTCAAAGAATAAATTCATGATTGTTCACTATGAATGGATATTAAACAATCATACAAATAAAGGTAACAACATCAGAGATCGAAAAGCAGAATTATAAAAATCTAAAAACCTAATTCCGTCAAATTTCGATTTAATGTTGGAGAAAGAAATACTAACCTTCAGACAAAAAATAAAATATAGTTGGAAAGAGAATGAAGATAGCTTTCCAACAAGATATTATTTCCAGGAATCTGAAAAAACGATGAGAGAGTTATGCTTGTTTGAAGTTCAAGAAGATTTTGGCAGTTCCGCCAAATTTTGATTTAACTTTAGAGAAAGGAATACTAACCTTCAGATGAAAAAAAATATATGGTTGGAAAGAGGATGAAAATATATTTCCAAAAATCTATTATTTAGAGGAATCTGACAAACGATGAGAGAGTTATGCTTGTTTGAAGTTCAAGAAGATTTTGGCAGAAATTGTGAGGTGTAAGGATTTTAGGTCTTACAAATTTTGTGTGTTTTCTGTATAAGATTTTTGTATGGATGACTTCCTATTAATATAAGATGGTTATGAGATTATAATCCCTATATTCAAGGCTTAATTAAAATAAGATAATTATCAAAATTAAATTCTGCAATTATCCCGTCTTAAACTTAGAGTTTTTATTTCCTAAGGTAATTATCAACCAATAAAGAATCAATTTAAAGAGAATTAATACCAAAAATAATTACTAGACATCCCTTACCAATTTTGGCCATCAAACATCCTTTCCTTTAGAGCAAAATGGTCTTTTTCACCTGCACTTGCTTCTATACTTCTAGGACTCAAAATTCAGGATCTCACACGCGATTATACAATTATCACAAGTAATACAACTAACTAAGTACCAGATGTTGATCCCACAGGAAATTTGTTAAATTCTAATCAATCAGCCTAGTTTAATATATTTAGTTAAACAAATCGAATTTGATTGGTAATGAAGAGTAGAGTGAAAAACTTATTTATGATAAACTAAGAACGATTAATAAATTAAATACAACATTGGAATTCGTACTGACAACATGCTATCATTTCAAACCTGGAATCCATTGTTAATTTCGTTCATCTTATAACACCCTTTCGAATTATTATTATTAAGCTAGTATAATTAACATAATTAATTATATTTGTGAGACCTTGATCCTCGTTAGGGTAGATGTCCTAAAATTCCAAGTACTGGTGCAGCCAAAATGACCATTTAGCCCCTAAAGAAATGGATGCGTGATGGCTTGAAATTGTTGTATCGAATCTTTTCTATTTTGGTTATGGTATTCCTATTCATTTTTTTCCTAAATAAGATCTTTCATATTTCATTTCTTTCCTAAATGGAGAAGTTTCTAGAAGGTTTACTTCAGAATTATCTCTTAAGCATTATCCTAACTTATCTAGGCTTAAAAGTAGAAAAATTTAATTCAATTAAACCTTATAAATTAACATGGTTGGCCATCCTGTCTAACACACATAAATCTCCTTTATTTTTTTGAAAATACACCCTTTTCTCTCCCCCTTGCTACCGAAATTTACCTTCCACAAACCCTAGCCAAATTCTTCAATCCTTCATCAGATTTCTGCGTGTAATAGCTTGTTAGAATCCTCTTTCCATGTTGCATCTTATTATCTAGAATTTATCATCAGAAGGTTAGATTTTCTATTTTAATTTGTATTTCCAAAATCCTAGGGATGTGTGTCGAAAATTCTGATTTTTCCTGTGGGTTCTGAATCTTGTTCTCCTTATTCGTATGAGTGTTTGACACATATCTTATTTTCTAAAAATTGTGACCTATTCTTGTGCATATGATGGAATCGCAAATTCATACCCTAAAAGCCCTAGTGTTGCCGAAATTCCTAATTGAATATCAAGTTGATTCTTGCTGAGTTCTTGGCCATCACATCATGCATTCAGAGGGGAGATATTTCTGCATCTGGTTCGCAGGTTTTTGGTAAAGATTTCGGTAAGGATCTTAGGATGCCTTTGGTTTCTGATTTCGTATCATATTGCTTAGTATTGTGTTGTCTTTGCTTTATGAGCTTCTAACCCTTTTGATAAAGGAAAAGGGATAACATCTAATTCAGACATGTGAGAGGTAGGATCTATGCCTCATCGGTTTCTCTGGAAATCCTTTTACTTGTTTATTGATTTCGGTTTGATTGCTAAGTGTATGCATGCTTAAATTCGGTTATCTAATAATGTACTAATGCTTGTGGTTTGTGTACCTTTCCTGTGTGGAATTTCTGAAATGTGTTAGGGCATGATGTGTGCCTATTTCGATGATGGTATTGTGTGATGGATTGTGTATTGTGCTTGAGTTTATTTGAGGATACCTTGCTGGATTTCTATGTGCTTGTACTTATTTATGTGTTAAGATCCTCTCTCCGGTGGCCGTTCATGGTAAGTGATAGATGCTCCTAGGGAGAGGTGAGGTACTTACTGGTATGGGAGTTGTATGGTGATTGTTCTTGGCCAGTGCACATTCGATGCCCTTATGCCATTCGAGTCTGGATGTGGGATGCCTTGTATCTTAGTTCAAGTCTGTGTGGTAAGATACCCTGTATCTCAGTTTGAGTCTGTGTGGCAAGATGCCCTACATGCCAGTTCAAGTCTAGACGTCAGGATGGCCCTTATGCCAATTCGAGTCTAGGTGTAGGGGTGTGTGAAGGCCTATTGATTTTGTTTATTGTTGATTGACTTTCGGCCTGCCTATTTGATTATGACTCAACTGTGATTGTGTTTGTGACTTTCTACTTTTAGCCCTACTTATTTGTGTGTGCTTGCAAATTGTTTAACCTTCTATTAGTATAAGCATTGATCTTATGTTGTTTGGGAGATGTTTGATTGGTATTTCTGCAGATCTTATGATATTGTGACCCTACTGACTCTCCCCCCTCCCCCTCCCTCTCTTATTCTTCCCTTTTTTCAGGTATAGGTTCGTGCTTTACTGGTGATACAAAGGTATGAGATCAAGACTGCACGATAGGATGATCTACTTCACATATGCATTGAACATACTTGCTGGTTTTGTTTGTGCATGTTTCCTTATAAGTGAACTATCTTTCTAGCTTTGATTTCTGTCCTTTCCCTTCTTGTTCCGAAATTATGATATGGACAGATGTTGATGTTTTGAGATTCCTTTGGGACTTATGTGTTATGTTTCCACCAGTTTCCAGAATTTATATAGTCTTTCGCTGATGTTTTCATTCACTTCGTATAAGCCAGAATAACGAATAATGTTTTTACATGCTCAAACCTTTTAAAGCATATGAATGAACTAATAAAATTGACCATTAGTTTGACTTGAGCCTTGCAGGATCCGAATATGACCTTACGAGGGTTTATTCGGGTTTCACAATGATAGGGGTCCTTATAGGTTGGGTTTGGGTCCTTACAATATTTTTATGATAATCTGGTAATTAAACTGATATACCCCATTCAATTTAAACCTTAGGCTTGGTAGATATGTTCTTATTCTAACAATTTTAATATTTAACCTAAGAGCTCTATTCCGATGTCGAAGCCTAAATTATTTTCTCGAATTATCCTAGACTCACCTAAATACAAACTGGTTTGATTTGTTAATTAGTTCTAGAATAGAGTTTGACTCCAAATTTAATTGATACCGAAGATGGTATGAGTTTCAATCAACTTTGAACAATCAAGACAATTAAGTTTATAGGAGAAAAAGAAAATACAAATAAATTATCATTAACTAAAACCTTATAATAACATATCTTAGTCTTGACCATTGACGGATCAAGAATTACGTGACAAGAGTAAGAAAGACTCTTAACCTTTGAAAACAAAAACTTTGATAAAAAAAATATTACATCTGACATTTCTTTCAATAGAAAATAAGTCTGATCGATCATTTGCATGAAGTACGATCGGTCGATAGCAAATTAAGATATCGATTTTATTTCCTCTGTGTGCGTTTGACCGGTCAGTCTTGGTTTTGGTCTAATAGTGACATATTCGACTGGTCATCCATGATTAGTACGACAGGTCATTGGTCTTTCGGCACAATCACAAAAAATCCTTGTACATGTATGACCAGTCAGTAAATAGGTCTCGACCAATCCTTCTTCCTTCGGTATAACTCGTAATCACCTCTTTATGACATCAACTGGTCGTGGTGCCTTCAGAATGACACATGCTTTCCAATGTTGAAATAGACCAGTCTTTCGTCAAAGGAACAATAGGTCGCTAGCGAACCCCTGTACAAGTTAATTACGACTGTCTGAGCCTTTTCACTATTTAATCGTGTAAATCATTCTCTTCTTATGCATCTTGTTTTGTAAATCTAAGTTAATTCCTACTCAACACAACACTAAATAAACACATCAAAAAGTCCATTTTATTGATAAAAACGAAATGAAATAATTCATAAAGGACTATCAATTAAAGCAAATGACCAATTGAAAACATAGATAAGACTATGACCTAACTTTGGTGCTAAAAGTTGTTATAATTATTAGTTAATATTGTGGAGATGTTGTGAAATTATTAATTAAAAATTTGTTCAATTTTAAATTAGGTTTGGTTTGAATCATAAAAATCTGAATATTGAAATTCAGACAAATATATATATAGAGAGAGAATCCACCAAAATTGTATTTTTGATAATTCTTAGCTGATTTTTGAGATGGACTATAGGGTACTTCCTAATCCTATGACTTTCTTTTCCTCATTCAGAAGAATTCTACAAATTTCACCAATTTTAAAAAGATTAAAAGTGAAGTTAAATTATATTATATTATATTAAAAATATTTTAAAAATAAATTAAGAAAAAAATATTTAATGATTTATTTTAGAATTCAAATTCTGATAATAATTTTATCTGACATATGCAATTGTGGGTTCTCTAATGCCAGGTTGAATGTTTTGCACCAGGATTCCTAATTGCTTTCAACTGGTTAGAATAAGAGGATTGATTATGTTTCTGGTGAAGGGCGTACAATGCCTTGGCCTAAAATGACAAAAAAATGTTTCTGGTGATGTCAGTACTCTATAAACTTAACCCTCACACACATTCCCTCAGGTTCGGATGATTGCTCATTTACGGTTTTCCATTTCGTTTCCAATCATGAGAGGTAATCGGTGTATGCGTTGGTTACCCCTAAATTCATATTCTGTATGGCGTCTGAGGTCTGATTTGTCTGGTGCTGCAGGAACGGTCAGAGTAGCATCTGCTTTGTCGTTCTGACATCTGGTTTCAGTCTTCTTGATTCACAAAGTAGAGCATAGAAAAGTTGGCTTCCTGTCAGAGGCAAGCTCATAACAGGGCCACCGGTAATACCCACACCTACAAACAAAAGTTGAGAGGGAATCTTTTACAGGTACATTACAGAGCTCATACCACGTGTCATCCATGTATGCAGCAAGCTGGTTATCATCTGGAAAGAAACCCTCCAACCATTGAGTCTTTTGGGTTTTGATTCTTTTGTCTGGGTTATGAATATAGGTTCCAGAGTAGAACCAGGTGATCAAGTTTTAAGGACCTTTCAAATAACAATTTATGCAAGTCTTCAGGTACATTGCTCGCTTCTCCGGGTTTCTTTCTTTGTGTTTGGAATATTATCTTTATTCTGTCTGCAGATGCATTCAAAAGAACTTTCAGCCTGATCATGTGTTTAGGTGAGTACATACCTTTGTTGGCGTGAATGATTATAGGATTTAGTGCAATGTCTTTGTATTGCTACTGATCCTCAGTATAGCTAAACACCCTACCCATCTGGGTTTTGGCTCTTTTGGTCTCCAAAGAGCAAAATAAGCCTTTCAATTTCCGCTTTGGGCTAAATAGTTTCAATATTTGTAGTGAATAAGTCTGGAAGGAAAGCAGTTCGGACAGCGCTACGAGGGAAAAGAAAACTTGAGATGTGACATTTTTGGGTTTCTTGGGAGTTGTGTGTAAAAAAAGAAAAAAATACTTTAGCACTTAAAAGTCACTCATGATTTAAAAAAATTCGGCATTGTTTGACTAGGAAGCGCATCTGTGGCGCTCCAATACTAGTGATTTTCTTCTCAAAATCTCTTCTTTTCGCTTTACAATTATTAGTCGTTCTGTCTCCTCCTTGTGATCCATCTCAATTGCTGTCTATGACAAGGCCATGCTTTTGTGATTTTGCGGCAGGAAATTCTTGCTGAGAATCCGCAGTCAATATTTGACAAATTCAGGATTTCTCGTTTTAGTTTTGTGAACAATGACTGGGGAGCAAGTCAGCATTAATGTTTATGATCACTGCACTTCTCTGGTTAATAAAAGGGGATACCAGTGCAAGTACTGCAGTAAATCAGTTGGTGGCATTACCCGCATCAAGCAACACCTGGGAGGAGTGAGTAAAGATGTGCTTCCTTGTTTGAATGTTCCTCAGGAATTGAGCGAAATATTCAAAAACATGGTGCTACAAATTAATAGAGATAAGCTTGCTAAGAGACTAGGCAGTCTTCCCAGGAAGAGGAATTTGAGTCCGGGCTTGACTGATATTGACCACATCGATGGAGAAGAGATGAGTTATGTTGAAGGGAATAATGCTGCTAAACGTGTTGCGGGGTATGATGGAAGAATAAGTTCAAAAGGGAGCATGAGTGACGAAGCAAACAGAGATCTAGTGTCGAAACAGGTAGTACGATGCATTGGTAGATTCTTCTTCGAAACAGGCATTGATTTCAGTGCTGTAGATTCTCCTAGCTTTCGAACAATGATAAATGCTGGTCTAGGTAATGGTCAGGTGAAATATAATATCCCATCCGCACAGGAGCTGAAAGGAGAGATCCTGGAGAGGGAGGTGAAAGAGATGCAAGAATATGTGAACAAGTTAAGGAATTCCTGGGCTACCACCGGGTGCAGTGTTTTGTTGGATGGATGGATTGACAACAAGGGTCGAAATCTGGTTAATTTTATGGCGGAATGTCCTGCAGGTACAATTTATCTTCGTTCAGCCGATGTTTCAGGCATTGTGGATAACTCAGATGCCATACAATCTTTATTGGAGGAAGTTGTTGATGATGTCGGGGTGGATTATGTGGTTCAATTTGTGGCGTGCTCTACAGTTGGCTGGATGGGGGCCATGGGCAAGCATTTAATGGACTGGCAAAAGACAGCGTTCTGGACTGTGAGTGCATCTCATTGCATTGAGCTGATTCTGGAAAGAATTGGAACTGTAGTTTCCATCAGGGACATTCTGGAGAAGGCCAAGGTCATTACCAAGTTCATTTATGGAGATGCTGAGGTTCTGAAACTAATGAGAAACCATGCATACAGCCGGGACTTGGTAAAAGCTTCGAAAATGAAGCTTGCCATGCCTTTCTTAACCCTGGAGAATATGGTATCAGAAAAGAAGAATCTGAAGAAAATGTTTGCATCATTAGAGTGGAGGACCTCAACCATGGCTGGCAGTCGAGAGAGTGTAAGAGTGGTTCACCTGGTTGCCGATGTTTCCTTCTGGAGTGGAGCTGAAATGGCCTTGAAGGCGACTGTTCCCTTGCTAAATGTTATGCGTCTAATTCATGTGGCCCATCACCCACAGGTAGGCTACATATATGAAGCGATGGACCAAGCAAAGGAGACAATTAAGAGAGAATTCAAAAACAAGTGTGTCCATTATAACCCCATCTGGAAAGTGATTGATAAGATATGGGACGATCATCTCCACAGCCCTCTACATGCTGCGGCTTACTTTTTGAACCCCAGTCTATTCTACTCCACCGACTTCCATATTGATCCAGAGGTTGCCTTTGGCCTGTTATGCAGTATTGTTCGAATGGTCAAGGATAAGCACACTCAAGATGTGATATCTATTCAGCTGGAAGACTATAGAAAATTTAGAGGTGCTTTTAAAGATGGAAGCGCCATTGACAAAAGGACTGGTGTTTCTCCGGGTAAAGCTTCTCTAGCTCTTGTTGTGCTCACTAACTACATATAAACCGAGTATAAACCGAGTCATCATAACCTCATACGTCTTGGAAATGTGAATGCAGCCCAATGGTGGTCTACGTATGGGGAGAAATACCCGGAACTGCAGAGATTTGCCATTAGAGTGGTCAGTCAGACGTGTGATGGTGGTTTGAGATACGGGCTGAAGAGGGAAGTGGCTGAGAAGCTTCTTATGAGGGGAAACAACCCCATTGAACAACAACGACTAAGTGATCTGGCATTTGTTCATTATAACTTGCAGTTGCAGAACAAGAAATGGAGTACTGCAGGGACTGATCTTGCTGCCGAGGATATCGATCCCAGGGATGATTGGATTGGAACAGAGTCGCCACGCATGGAACGGATGGAATTCGAATTCACCGATGCCTCTTGAGTGGAGGGATCCGGTGGGATTCAAGTGATATGCATACCTTCTAATTTGTACAACTCCACCGTTATGTTTTCTTGGAAAAGGAATTCTAAATGCATGCAATGCAACTGATGATAATAAAGCAAGAAGGTAACAGAACATATATAATAATAATCTTAAAGCTGGGAAGAAAAAAAGCAACAAAGAAGGTAAAATGGCAATAATGAAGGCTTCATACAAAATTCAGTTTTCTGTTGAAGAAATAATACAAACTGGTAGGCCCCCAGGATTACGGTCTCTTTTGAGGTTCTCCCAAGTTTAAATATAACCAAGAAAGTAGCTTACCATCTCAATTAGTTTAAAGCCCTTCCTATTCCACATCATTTCTCACTTTCCAGTCGAACGGCTTCTATCTTAAAGAACTCAAATTCTTGAATAAGTTTTTTCAACTTTTCATTATCGTCCTCCTGAAGCTGGAGCGGTACTTTTTCTTTGTAGCCTGTCGCACTCATCTTCTTCTCTAGCTTCTCCTGTTGCCTGCCAATCAAATTTTTGCTTAGCTATAATGCATTATCTATACCATCATATTTACTCTTTTCAACACGATGCCTTCTCAAATGCTTTCAAGTGCACTCCATCACACACATAAGTATGGATGAATATATTATTCTCTTATCTACTACCTGTATATATACACGGTTTATACAGCAAGTAATAATCATTGTTCAGATAGACTTACTTTTGCATCTCATCCATTTTATTTCTCAGCTTCTCAAGTTCTGCTCTGGTATCGATTTTTCCTTGAGCCCTTAGATATACCTTAAGATTCTCGTTAACATTCTCAAATGCACATCCCGCTGGAGGGGCATCTTTTTCTATCGAGAGAACCTGCAGAATATAATATGTTGAATATGACTTTAATCAGAAAATTAAAAGTTCAACTACAAAATTAGAATCGAAATGATTGTAACACTTGGAAAATATCAGAGAATTTGTCCGTATGATTATAAAAAGCATGATTATTGAATACAGTCGCTGAAAGTATGATTATTGAACATTTTGGTAGTATGCGTTTTAGCATATTCCCAAATTAACAAATGACAACAGTTACGGTGAATTCCTTTGGGTTACCACAAAATTAAAACTTTAGACTAACTAGTCACATACTTTCCCTTTTAAAGCAATCTATTGAAGATCAAACCATAAAACATATGAAAGATGCATCGTCTAATATAAAAGCACCACAAGCACATGAGAATAAACAATAGGACTTTCCATAAATATTGCAGTTTGCTGAACAACAAAATCACATCATGTACTATAATTAACCTCTATCAGTTTAGGACACATTACGAATCCAATCATGGATATAGTTGTCACAGATGCTAAATGCATACATTTTCAAATTTTGGCCAGCTAAGAATCTGTGATGCCCCCCCCCCCTCTTTTACATGATAACGAGGAGTTCACTCCCCTGGTATATATTAAAACCCCAACTTTTTAGCTGCTAACATCCATATAAAAAATTCATGAAAATGCAAGAAACTAACAGCAAAAACAGACTTTTCAAGCTACGGATTAAATGTTCCCAACTCTTTAAGCAGAAGGATGAAAGAATGGACTTGGAGTCATACCTCAATAGATGATAATGTAGCAAGGGTTAAGATTTCAAGTTTGTGGTTTGAAATGATATCCGCCACATCACCACGGCAAAATGCAAAGGCAGGTAATCTGTCGAAATATGTTCATCAGTTAGCATATAAATGCTTAGTAAATGATTTAGAACATCTTCCAATCTGGAATCTGCTTTCATTTTTCTGTGGCCTTCACTGCATCCAGTACGTATGACAATCATGTCAAAGTGTAAACCCCTCTAGACTGCCCTCAATGAACCTTCTAGAGCAGTTTTTTTATTTTGTCTAGATATATCTTTCGGTGATTGTTAAACATTCAATATACAATATAGGTGCTACCTTGAATATTTGACATGGTATATCATTGAACCAGTGTTGGGATGGAAGAGTACTATATCTGAGTTATAGTACCAACATCTATAGATAAACATACTCTGATGATTATAAAGTTGCTCAGTTTGATGATGATTCTGGAAAGAGCATAATTAAATTTAGAATTTCTTCATGGCTCCAACATTAGTACATGTGAATATATTGTCTACATTGTCGTATTAGAAAGAAAAAATTTAAATTGGAACAATAACATTCAGAGAGTTTTAAAAATAACCTTTCATTTTTCTGCTTTCCAAGAACCTCAGCCCTCAATGACCTTAGACATTTTACCGTAGACTCAACAAGGTCCATTTCATATTCAACTATGTCATTTGTCCAATCCTGTAGATCAAGAAGAAAAATAATCATGCATAAATCTATAACGTAAAAATTAATTAAGATACCAATCAATTCTTATCATCATCAGCAGCAATACCAAATATCCAAATCAATGGACTCATAGCAAATTGGTCCAATTTGAAAAGCAACAGCACTAACTCTGTTCGTATATCCTATACATACAATATTTAAATTGCAAATATTAATTTCAAAAAGTAACCTGTGAAGGTGACGGTCCAATTTGAAAAGCAACAGCACTAACTCTGTTCGTATATCCTATACATACAATATTTAAATTGCAAATATTAATTTCAAAAAGTAACCTGTGAAGGTGACGGATACTCAGATATCATAATTGAGTCTTTTCTACCATGGCCCAAAGCATGGGGTAGCCGTTGCCATAATTCTTCAGTAATGAATGGCATAAATGGATGAAGTAATCGCAATCCATTGTCCAAACACACCCAAAGTGTATCCTGTGCATTAGTCTTCTCAGAGGAAAATTCTGGATTATTACCAGAAAAATAAGGCTTGATTGCTTCAATGAACACATCGCAGAACTCATATTGCCACCACGAGTAGACTGTGCTGGAAGCATCAAAGAATTCATATGATTCCATTGACGTTACAGTTTTTGCCATGGCCTTGTTGAGTTTTGAGAGTATCCACTTGCAGCTAAAAGGCATGGTTTCTAGAGGTAAAGTTGACGGAGGGGTGAAGTCACTTCCAAGATTACTCATGGCAAATCGTACAGCATTCCATAATTTGTTACACCATTGACGATACCCAACAACCCTTTGAATGTCAAGATTTATTTTATCTGACTGAAAAATAAAAGGAAGAAGAAGAAGAAAATGATGGAACAGAATTTCCAAGATGCATAAAAATGATAATATGCAAAAATACTAGTAAGCAGAAAAAGAAAAATCAACCTGAGCTGTATAGGTGACAAGTGCAAAGCGGAGAGCATCTGCACCACATTCAGATATACCATTAGGGAAGTCAATATTCTGTCCTTGTTTTGCTTTAGTCAGCTCCCGTGGATCCAAGTTACCCTCCTCAAGCCTTTTCTGGAGGCCTTCAAGGGTTATCCCATTTATTACTTCAAGTGGGTCAATAACATTACCCAATGATTTTGACATCTTGCGGCCATGTGCATCACGAATCATTGGGTGAAGATATACCTGTGAGGCAAACTAAAATGTAATGATTGCATTGATCAGGATAAGACAGCTAGTTAGCTGATATAATGGGCCCTAAAGAGTTCACCTTTCTAAACGGCACGTCTCCTCCCAATTGCATTCCCAACATCACCATCCGAGCAACCCAAAAAAATAGAATGTCATGCCCAGTTTCCATTAGGGTAGTTGGATAAAACGTCTTCAAATCATCTGTATCATCTGGCCACCCTAATACGGACAATGGAAATAAACCAGAAGAAAACCAGGTATCAAGTACATCAGGATCTTGACTAATCTCAAACTTCTTCCCAGCAAATTTCTTGTTCGCCTCCTCCAGAGCCTCTCTATCATCTCTACCAACTACCCAGTGATCATTATAGGCACCAAATTCCTTTAATGCATCATCTTCAAGTGTAACATACCATGCAGGAATACGGTGACCCCACCAAAGCTGCCTTGAGATGCACCAATCACGAATGTTCTCAAGCCATCTGGTACCGGGAAAATCAGCAAGCTACAATGTGATACAAGAAGAAGACAACCAGACTAACAGGACAACTTTCTATAATCTCCAGATCAAAAAAGTTTTATGCAAGCTGCAGAACCTAAGTCACCCAATCAGAGAAAGCAATCGCAATTCACTAGGTCATATCCCATCCTAACATGAATGATAATGTAGGATATAAGAATTTCAAAAATTTCTCTAAAAGTAAGCCAATAACTCATGTTTAAAAAGTAAGGTATCATGTGGCTCGCACCATGTTTATAAAAGAATTTAGTAAAAAAACCTTAGCATTAGAGAATTGTTGTTTTCTTAACTTGAAGATGAGGCTTAAGCTCAGAGCATTCTTGGTTCAATAAACTGAATAGTAATACTTTATCCAATAAACTGAAATGAAGTGAGAAGGGACAACCTTTTCCATTCAGCAAAATAGTGTTTCGGAAAAAATTCAAGCCTTGGATTTTCACCAGTTGCTGCATCAAGAGCCTCTCTCGCCATAACGCTGCAGTTGACAAACCACTGTGGCTTTATCATTGGCTCGACAATTTCATTAGTTCTTGAACAACGGCCAAGGCGCATAGCATTGTTCTTACAGCCAACATACAGTCCCTACAAGTAAAGAAAATAACTCTCATTAAAATCTCAAGATAAATTACAGGAGAATTTACAAATTAAAATTTAGGGAAAATTAGAGTGAATGTAAGGGAGGAAAAATCAGGCAAAAAAGATTTCAGTCACTTTATAGTGGCAATATACTGTGAAAATACAAGTGTCTTGATCCATCTATGATGCATCATGTCACAATTTTTTGGGCTGTCCTAAACCAGAAGACTTGAAATTAGGAACGAAAGGCTAATATAGGCATGTACATCACCACAGTTGTACTAAGAGAAGCAGATAGTGGAAACAAACTCCTTTCCATGGTTATCAGGCATTGATGCTTTAAATTATAGCCTGAGGAACTAACCTTTTCTTCTAATGCTTTCTTCACAGCCTCACGTGCCTCAAATCGTGGCATCCCTTCAAAGTCTGCGCCACCAACAGTGTTAATCTTACCATCGTCTGTAAAAATATTAATAAATTCAAGATTGTGACGCTTTCCAACTTCAAAATCATTTGGGTCATGAGCTGGAGTTATCTGCAAAATGCAAATGGCATTCACCAGAAGATGCTGGTTAACCAAAGCCTCTCAGTTACAAGTATTATAAGTTCCAGAACGCAATTATACCTTAACAGCACCAGTCCCAAACTCCCGATCAACAAGAACAGCATCACAAATAATGGGAAGTCTTCTTCCATTAAATGGGTGAATTGCAAACTTTCCATGCAACTTGCTGTACCTTGGATCATCAGGATGTACCGCAATTGCAGTATCCCCCAGCATTGTCTCCAACCTGGTAGTGGCAACAACTATTTTGTCCCCGCTTTCTAAAGGATAAGCAAATTCGGTCAAAAGGCCAAATTTCACTGGCTTCTGATAACCAGGAACAGTTAACTCTTTCATTGCATCAATGTCTTCATAATCTACCTGTAGACAACAAAAACCATCAAATTTAGTTGGAAAATGATCCAACCAACGCATACTTAGAAATACCTACCTCAATATCAGATATAGCTGTTCGTAACATGCAATCCCAATTAACTAGACGAAGATCCCTGCAAAAGATATTTTTGTAATTAGAAAACCTACTAAGTGCTAAACCTATGAAATTAGGAGACAAATGGATTTTTCCAAAAAAAATGTAGCTAAATAAATATCTCTTTGGCCAAAAACGTAGATTAACTCTAGAAGGCAAGATAAATTTTGATTCATTTGATGTCAACCTTCTTTTACCAGGAATGTAAAAGTCACAGATATTCAGCTGAATTCAAAATCAACATAGCCACTATGTTATGCTGTACATATTCCAGGTGTGCAAAGAGAACATTTTGATCCATCAGCAAAACCACGTATGAAGGCAAGTATGAACATTGTTGCTGCCTAAATCATACAATGTTTAGACAAAAATGATACCAATTGCTTCTCCACTGACAAAGAGGCTTTCGAAGTCCACAAATATCCCTCATAATTATGTATTATATACGTTCATTCGATAAGTGATAGGAGATTATTCCAAAGTAGTGAAAAGCTTTCAAAGTCCAAAAATATCTATTATTTCACCTCTGTGACGTTAATTTTGCTTTAATGACTCCGGCAACCAAAGCAAAACTCAGCTATGAATAGTAACAAAAATTATTGCAACAGAAAAACAATAGTGCATCAATATCAAACCCTAATCATAGCTCTCAGGACATTATACCGGATAGTCAACTAAGCCAAAGTTTACATTCACATGTAACAATAAATCAAACATCATAAGGTTCAGTACATTTTAGTAAATTTTGAATCCACTCCTAACTATTAACTTGTTTGAAGTTTTTGGTGGTCATTAACAATACTCCACGTGCCAGATTTCAGGTTTATGCAAATGGAATTATCAATATTTGGGAGGAAAAAATTCTTATAGCATCTCTGATAGCATGTGTGGCTGCTGAAAATTAAGTTTTCCCCTTGACATCTCACAGCATGCATAGAAATTGCAAATAAAGTTTTTCCATGTGACCATGTAAGCATACCTATAGATGAGACCTTCCCTGTAAAGCCGAACAAATTCCTCTATCACAGCCTTCGACCTTTGGGCATCCATTGTAAAGCACTAAGAGAAAACAGGGTGTCAATACTGGGAAAGAAAATGTAAATATCACGTATGAAGTCAAACACCAAGAATTGTATTTTACCTCACGAGACCAATCACAAGAAGCACCTAAACGCCTTAGCTGCTTCAGTATGGTGTCTCCATATTCCTCCTTCCATTTCCAAACCTATTTCGATACCATCAGAGACTGATTAAAATGGACATGGATGCCTTGATAAATGTCAAGGGAACTATCAATAAGCTAAAAGACAGAACCACGACTGAAACTTACTTCGTTTATGAAATTCTCACGACCTATTTCATGTCTAGTTAAGTTGCGTTCACGCATTAGCTTTTTCTCAACCACAACCTGCAAATTATCATGATCTAAGAGATATAAACCCAGTGAAGCAATAAATGCAGAAACACAAATATCAAAGAGGTTAGATCAAGATTAAACTTGGAACATTGTACACTGACAGCTAAAAAGTGAAACTTACCTGTGTGGCTATTCCAGCATGATCCACACCTGGAACCCACAAGGCATTATATCCAGACATTCTCCTCCATCGAATAATTGTATCCTGTTTATAAACAGAGGCATTGATTCAAAACATGTACACCACAAATATTGCAAAATGAGCAGAAAAAAGATCAATCATGTTAGAAACCTCAATGGCAGTAGTAAGGGCATGACCAATATGCAGTGCCCCAGTCACATTTGGAGGGGGAATAACCTGCAAAGTCAAAATTGAAGAAATATATATCAAAAGAAATGAATGATAAAATCAGAAAGCAATCTGAAAGATTAAGCTGCATGAAGAGATATACTTACAATGGTAAAAGGTGGTTTCTTGCTCTTAGCATCAGCCACAAAAAAACCTGATTTTTCCCACCAGGCATACCATCTAAACAATCAGAGTGAAAAAACAACATCTTAGGCTCAATGCTTTGTATCATTTACCAATGCATAACCAAAATAATTAAACAAAAAAAAAAAGAAGAAAATTTCAAGAGGTGACAACAGTGAATCATACGATTTCTCAACAGCCGATGGATTGTACTGTTTTGCCATCTGAGCCGATAGCTTTTTCTTATCACCATGAGGAGTCTCAGGGTCATTGAAATCCTCTGGATTCTCGTCAGGTGCCGTATCTCTCCTTGCATTCTTCTTAGCAGCACTTTTTTTGGAAGCAATAGCAGCGTCTTGTTGCGCCTTAAAAAAAATCATTATCAGTTCCTCCCTCGCACTCTACCAATCAATAATAAAGTAAAAGAAAACAAGCATCCATCACTCATTACCTTAAACTTAGCCGCCTTCTCAGCAGCCTTCTGTTTCTTCAACTCCTTTTCCTTGGCCTACCAGACAATACATAAAAGTCTACATTGAACATTCGTCCTAACAGATGCAGCAATCAGAAAAAGGAAAAAAAAAGAAAAGAAGGAAAGATAGGAGAAAAAACGTCATTCCCACCTAAAAATTGTGACATTCTTTAAAATTATAACAAAATAGATATTCGTTCCTTTCCAGATTGATCACAATTAAATAGTAGAGAAATTGCTCACAGCTAATTCATGACTAAACCACACTATATAGTGCATTAGACGTAGGCTCACTATCTTAGCTCAAATCCAAATCTAACAAACACATAAAATGACCTATATGCTCGGCTTCAAACAAACGAATTAACCTTCTCTTCTTTCTTCTTCTTCCGCTCAAGGTCCTCCGGAATCTCCAGATTCTTCCCTGCTCCTTCGGACTGTAAAACAAATTACAAAGTGAACGTCATCGAAAGATTCATCGATCGGTCTGCATTTCTTTTAATTTTTTGGAGCTGTTATCAAGTTATAACGTTTAGTACATTACCATACTGGTTAGTCGCCGATGGTCGACGAGGATTGGAGACGATGATGATGCAGCGACGAAGACTGGACGGTAGACAGACAAGGGAAGTGGTGCGTTAGAAAATGAGTAACGACAGAGAGAAGAAATGTAACTACAAAATGGACGCATAAAAAGTAGTGCTTAAACCCTAGGCTATCTTCCCATAGTACATTGGTACCCCAGTCCTGAAGACAGGTCGGGTCGGGTCGGGTCATGGGTTTGTGTTAACCGTTAACTATCGTTTGGAAAGCTTCCCATGTTGGTAATTGACTTCAAACATATAAATTCATCCAATTTTTATATTTTTCTCATCCTAACGATGAAATTATCAATATGATGATTTAAGCAATAAAGCATATAATATAATATAATATTATTAGTGAATCTACGGGTTAATATTAACAAGCAATCTGAATTAAAAATATACAAAATTTGGTAATTTTGAAAGTTTTATAATTTTATTAATTTATAGTTACTATGATATTATAATTCTGATATATAAGGCACTTTTTATACTCTTAGCTTGTTTTTAAAAAAATTGTATTTAGCTTGTTTTAATTACATTTGATATATTATAGTTAGAATAAGAAAAGGTGGGCTACCCCGTGCAGGGCTTGTTCCCGTTATGGTTCAACTGCTGAGGCCTGGTCGCTTAGACGACGTCGTTTACTGTTCATCTGAGCAAAAAGAAACAGAAAGGAAGCAAGAGTAAGATAATATAGTTGATCATTTATATGATAAAATTACTATGCATTTTTATATTAGAAAAATAATCAATCCAACAACAAAATGACACAACTCTGCTCTCCACTCTCCACCTGCATTGTACTTCTTGCGGAAGAATTTACTCTCCTTTTGATGTTGGTATTTTATTAATATTATTAGTGTTAGGTTAACTAAGCTAATAAAAATTCTATTTAATAACCATTAGTTTTGGTTTAACTAAAACATTATGAGTTTATCACACTCATATTATTATATCCTTGTAATATTTTATAACATTATTTTTTTAAAGTCAATATTTTTAATCGATATTAAAAAAATTAAATTTCAGGACATAGATTTGGTTTATAAAACATTAAAATCAATACTAATACCTACCAAATTAATTTATATAAATCAATAAATTAAATCTCTAACAGTAGCAATATTTTACTTATCAAACAGGGGATTAGTTCCGCTCTTCCATTTGAATTCACCGTTCGATTAACGGTGCTGCAAAGGGAGTGCTCAATGTTTAACATAAAATGTTTGTCACGTGTGGGTTTTCTGGCAAACCTTTGGATCAGCGCCGTCGTCCTGATTTTCTGGAAATCACTGGAACCAGATTTCAAAGCCCACGTACATGTTTCTTACATTCAACCTCTCCGGAGCACAAACTGCAAAATGAAATTCAAAAACGTTTGGTAATTTTCATTGCTTTTCATGCACAACCGGAGACAATAACCCATCGCTTCTGTTTTTTACACTTTCCGAGACATGTCCTTCTCTTATAGAGTTATACTACTATCTTAAGGATGAGGGCAGAAGATTTGCGACACATTGAGTGGCCAAAGACTGATGACATCTCCCACTTAAGTATCACAGCTCAACTGTGTCTTTGTCTTTTCTGCTCACTTTCACTCTCTCTCGTGAAAAGCGGGATTTGAATTTTTGCTGGGAGAGGAAGGGAAAGCATTTTAGACGTATCAATGTTGTTATTACATTATTCTCTTTCAGGGAAAAAAAAGAAACAAGCATTTGGAGCTGGATTCTAGCTTTTTAATCTGGTGTATGTCAAATGTAAGAAAGCTTTGCATGTTTCTTTTCCCATTTCTCTTACAGGCAGATGCACTGTGTTTTTTTCCTTTGGTTTATGTTGAACATGATGTCATCTATGTGGAGTGTGTCAAATCTGAGAATGGGCCATACTGGTTTTGGGGTTTCGGTAGAGGTTGAGGAGAGAGAAATGCAATGGTGTTTGATGGGTCATTGTAAAAATGTTTGCTTTGTCGGAAAAAAAGCGAGGATTAGTGGGATCTGTCCCTTGGATTGTTCTTGGTTTCATTAGTACACTTCATCATTGTCTTGTTGATTGGAAGCTTTTTTGCAAAATCAAACCCTCCGTTCTTCCATCTTTTTACTGACATGTTACACTCTCTTTTCGATGAAGGAGAATACAAATCCCTCTATGATCCACTCCTCTCTCTTTTCTGTCTTCCATTATTGTCTTCTTTTACGTTTCATTGCGAGAAAAGACTGAACAAAGGCACACAAAGAGGTGGGAAGCAACCAATTCTTCCACTTTGAAAGGCTCTTTTCTGTGGGTTTGTTCAAGGAATGCCGTGCTTTTTTACTCGCAACTGAAAAGACTTTTGTGTTCCGTGAATCTCAGTGAGGTCCCCTTTTGCTCCACCCTTTTTTCTCACTTTGCAACTGTTCTCCGTGTCTCTTTCTGCACATAATGACGTTTCAACCATTATGTTCAAGTCATTTTTCTTACAGTTTAGCGTTATGCTCTTCGTTTCTCTTCTGGGGATGATCATTACCTCAGTTAGTTTCAGAAATTTGCTGCTTCCTTCCTCCCATCTGCTCTAATATTGATTATGAACTTGCAAGCTATTCATTATTTGAAATATACCTATAACTCCTCAAAACCTCAATTTTAGTTGGTCATTTCCCTCCGGTTCAGGGTATTCCTTTTCAGCTGTAGTGGTAGGGCCTGTCCCCTGAAAGTAGAAACTGCTTATGCCTCACTTGCATTGATTGTGTTTGTTATCTGGACTGGGTAGCCTTATCATTTATTTAGTGAGTGTGTCCTAATAACTTCTCACTTGTTGCACGACACTTTCTATAATTCGAAATCTATTGTGACTTGTCTTTCATTTTAGACTGTTATTATTGACAAAATCCTCCCCTAGATTACCCAATGTAATGTTCCAATCCCTTGTCTTGGAATGAGTTTTTAGCTCTTATGATTCTTGTTTGTATATCAGACTGGATTCCTTCTACGTCAGATGCCAAGGGTTTTGTGGAATTAAGGATGCACCTTTTTTCTGCTAAAAGTCAAACTTCCAAGACCCAGGATGTGTAACTCTTCAAATATGCCTTCTACCCTGAGCCAGTAAGATTTCTCTTTGTTCCTTCTCTTCCCGGTTATGAATGGAGCTCGTAGTCATATTCCTTACTAATGCTCTCTTTTACTTCTCACGACATCTTTTACAGAAGCAATTCTACGTCTAAGATTTTGCATCCTTGTGCTACTTATGCTACTTCCAGAGCTCAGTCAGATCTTGTAGATGAACATCAAAGCAATGGCTCCACGTTAGAGGTTAGAACTGGTGATCAGTTTTATTTCTATTTGCAGTTGAGTAAATGAAGATTACAAATTTTCTTAGATTTTGTGCTAATCGATTTCTTAGATTTTGTGCTTTTTTTTTATATAGTCAATTCTACCCGCATCCCATCCCATCCTCCTAAATCCACCTTAGCTGGGTATCAAACTCAGGTTCTCTCCTATCCCAATAAAGGATCATACCATCATCTGAACGAAGGCTCATTGGCATGTTGCCATAGTGTTAGAGCTCATTACTTGATTTTGTGATTGATTCTTTAAGTTGGTGGCTAGTGGTTAAATTATGTCTAATATTTCTGGTTTATTGGTAGATATGGATGTGTACAATATCAATATGATGAAGAAGAAAAGAAAAGAACTTGCTTTAGGTCTAAAGACCTTGATAAAGTCTACTTTATCCAGTAACTGAGTAGAAACTTAATATATTTTTTACATTGAGTGAACATAAAAATTTCACTTATCAAGTGAGATTCGCATTAATTTTATCTACTTCTCATATTTTAATTTCATATTACGTGTTCTTTTGGGTGAAGAATATTTCTGAAGTGGCTAAAAGTTTTGAATCACCGCACAGAAACAACATTTCTTGTCGCATGGATCCAACTTGAACAGGATGTAAGTCCTCTCTGCCTAGAATCTTTCTTGTTCATATTAAAATCATCTTTCTTTTTTTTCACAAAATTAGTTGAGAAAAAAAATAATATTTATTGTTGGAGTACATATGAAATGTTCGTGATAGATTCTTCCAAGTTGGTAATCACATATTATGGAATTAATATATGGATAAAAAAAGAAATGCTCCAGAAAACATGTTATGGTTACAACCGCAGAGCTTTCTTTTCCGTGAGATTATAGCATGATGTTGTCCCTCTTCTGCAAGTAGAGAATAACTTCTTTTTCCAAAAGTTACACTCTAACAACATCAAGTTCAAAATTGAGACCTGTAAGAAAATCAGAGACGCTTACTTTCTCCATGAACCACTTGGCATTTGTACCATCTGCATTGCACTGGATTTTGATGCACTGATAATGGTCCATCTCTTGCCCCAAATCTAGTAACTTAGATTCTGAGTTACAGTTCAAGTCTCCAGTGTGGTTACTGAAATTTGTATCTTATGTTTGTAGATTTGGGCAGCATCACAAGTCTTGGAATATGTTTGTTTGTTAGGTAACATCATAAATTTCCATGAAACAAATACCTGTTTCTGATCTCTGGTAGTATCGAATTCCATAGCCACAACATCCCCATTTCAATCAAATGCCACTAATTTGGAATTCACCTTCAAACCTCGCTAGCAGGTTGGAATGTAAATGTTAGAGGAAATCATTTCTTGATTGAAACATATTCCACCAACTATAAGTTCATTATTGAAAGTTTAGTTCACCCTCCAGATTTGTGATTTTGTTTGATAGAGACTTTATGTTGTGTAAAGTTGTTTTCAGTTTGTCATGCTTTTAAGGCTGTTAGGTATTGATTTCTAGTTGATGAAGCTTTTGTTTGGTACCATGGAGTATTAAGAGTAAATAATATATATGATTGTGCTCAAATAAGTTATTGTAGTTTGTCCATTGTTGACTTCACTGTGGAAATAAACATCTTTTCTGAATTGGCAATATTTTGACTTTATCCCAACAAGCTAGTCTGTCATCTTCAGCTGGCTTGTTGTTTCTATTTTGGCCTTATGCTTGGATAAGCCAGCATCGTTTGTTCTCATCATTTGATTTAAATGTGGAAATTGGTGGATGTAGCATCATGTTTGCCTGAACCTTCTGGACATTTCATTGTAACAGGTACTAAGGTTACGACAGCAACTTCAAAAAGAGATGGACATGCATGTTGTTCTGAAAAATGCTTTGGAGAAAAATATTTTTACTGTGTCTTGCTCATCATGCCTCCTTCACTGTGTATGCCACATTTTTATTTATCTTTGATACTCCAGTTTTCATTTGCTTACTTGTGATTGTGCATATAGTAGTGGTGAATTATTAGTTGCTTTCTCATCTTTATGTTGTGAAATTTGAGCTCAAACAACATCAAAGACATACTTTATCAGGTGGAGACTGTGTTTAAATACTACGTAAGTGTTTGTTTGATGATTCTTGTCCAATGACAATTTTTTTCTTTTATAAAATCTTAAAATGTTTCAATTGGTGATGGATACTGGACAGTTTCATCATTGAAAATTTCTGCTATTACTAGTTTTTCCTCAGCATAATCAAATTAGTAGAGAATACAGGTCATTGCGAAAATTTAATAAAACTGATTATTCTTCCCCTTGAATGACTAATACCACATGGGAGTGAATTTTGTCTGCAGACCACATAGTGATACAATGTCCAAACTCTCATATTGGTTCGACCCTACCCCCACCCAATCACGTCCCCTTTAGTGATAGGTCATCTACAAACGGCTGAAGCATTATTGTTGGGAAATGATGAATGAAGATGCATGTTGTACAATAGCATGCTCTATGTGATATATTTGATATTGGAGACTCAGAGTTTGATGGTTTTATAACTGTGCTCAAGGAACAGTATACAACTACTAACATGCTTTTGAACTGTAGTATATGTTTAGCCCAACTTATCATTGCATTAGCAGATCCAGCGGCCCTTTATGGATGGGTTCGTGACAAAATGACTTCTCTAGTGTATACTTTTGGAGACTAACAAAGGAATATGTGAGTGGCACAAATAATGAATTTAAGGTTTAGAATATTTGCAACTATTGGAAGATTTGTGATCCAATGAATTAATTTTGGCTTTTTTAGTTTCCATCAGACGAATTTATTCAATATTAAGTTAGATCATCTTTCTTATGTTTGTTAAAGACACGTCGGAGTCTATTTTTGAAGACCAACAAAACAAAAGGTTGCATTTAATAGATTTAAATTTTTAAACATTTGCAACTTTACAGCATCAAAGATAATTAACTTTGACTTTATGCTTCTTATTCACTTGATGAGTGAATGATAATCAGGTATAACTCTTCCTTTGGTGTTTTCAGAATTTTGTATTCTTCTTCCTCCTTCAGTTGAAAACACAATTTCTATTAGGTAGGTAATAAAAAAATATTGATTCTTTTACCTGTACAGGTTCAAGAGACTCTCTCTACTATTTCTGTACTAGAGGGTGTGATCTGAAAGCTAGAGCTAGAGATCGTCTCTCTGCATTTCCATGTAAGTCAAGAGAGAAATGATTGGAGACTTGTTGAATATAATTTGAAGTACTCACCTTCTCAGTCAATATCCGTTAATACCTCCAATATCATGAACACATTGGTACATGAGTCTGCTTCCTTTTCCATATCGTTTCTTCTATTAGAAAATAATTTCCATTTCATAATTTCTTCTTGAATCAATTTTTTACAATTCACATTTGGTCGTCTGACAATTCTACATTCCCATCATCAATGTGAAACAATGGTTGAAGATCCTTTATATAATTGACGCTTTCCTTTTTGATTAATTATTTTTGTATGTATATTTCTCAGTTCTTCATTACCTTCTGTTTATGTTATAGTTTTTATGTGACAACCTATCTTATGGATGATACAGAGGGCTCTGCATGTAATGGTGTAGCTTGAACCTGTGAAATTTAATTGCCCAGTTTAATTCCTTATTTATTGACGAGTAGTGATTTTTTTTTTTTCACTATGCATTTCGGATAATTGATTTGTATAGCAGTGAAAAATGAGTACCGGTGAAGTTGATGATAATTTATGCAAAGTTGACAAACTGAAAAGATAAATTTGGATTTTCACTGCTTTAGTTTAATGAGTCTATGGATTGGCTGTAACTTTGGAGACGTAGTAATAAGTCACAATGAGTTTGCAAGATAACATGTGGTGATGAAATGAGCTTCTGAATCTTTTATTCATCAATCCATATGTTCATCTTGTCAACAATTTGCATGATAAGCTTACTTAGTTGGTGGTGAAACGAGCTTGTAGCTTGGCTGTACTCTTTGCTTCCTAGAGGCATATGGTCTCAAGAGTTCAAGTCCTGCTTTATTCATGTGGCTAATGTAATAAAACAATGCAATTGTTCCCCTTTTGATTGAGGCAGTTCATGTAAGATGTGCATTCTGATCATAGTGGTGCCAGTATGGATGCATGTTCTATTAAGCACCAGAAAACTTTGACAACAAAGTAGAAGTCCCTCAGCTCGTTACTTCTAGCTCTCTTTTGGCTTACAATAGTGTTTGTTATCTGGACTTAAGAGAAACAAGAATGGCATTGCAGTTTTAAAAGCAATAAATCTCTCTGTGTGAATGTGCGGGAAGATATGGCAGTTTTTGGCTTTAAATGTGGTCATCATGGAATATAATTTGTGAATCTGATTATCGACATACACAGATATGCTTGAGAAAATAATTAGCTTAAGAAGATTTGTATATAAGCTCTATTCATATTTGTACTAGCACAGCAGCTTGGACTGATAAGAATAAGAGAACACCTATGATTGATTGCTAATTATTCCTAATTATTTGGTGTCCCTTGTCATTTGCTCTGTGTCTCATGATTCTGTTCACATCTGTTTGCTTAGCAAATGTGTGGTAGTTGAAATTCTTTGCTAGAACTTAACATGGGAATTATAGAGTCTTTTACAACGTGGCATTGTGGATCAGGATGTGGTTAGTTCAACTATTTTCTACAAGAATGAACATTCGGAGTCCGATACTGAACCTAGTCAGCATGTAGAGCTCCAGAGGCTTCCAAAAGGAATGCTGCCTATTGGCCTTTGGGGTCATCCTATCCTACTTTCAGAGGAGATGCTAAGATGTATGAAAAACATCTTTATCTCATTGGCAGATTCTACTTTTCCATCCAAGCTATCTGGTGCAGTGTTTACCCTTGCCTTCATCACCACGAGGACATTTTTCAAGTTCATCATGGTGGTCATCTTCTGAGCACTCAATGATGTCATCATTGGTGTAGAGCCCACAGGTTGATGTTCGGGGTAGCTCTGAAGTGTTAGCCCTTGAGAATGTCTTTGATCCTTATGAGGTGCGTGGAAAGTTGAGCTGGGTAGATATTGGAAATTATAGTTTAGCAACAGAAGTTTCTTGGATGTCGGTTGGGAAGGATCAACTAGAATATGCCTCCGAGGCTTTGAGGTTCAGGTAATGATGCTATGCTACATCCCTTAGAGTAAATTTTATATTCCTATTAAGCTATGGACAGTGTGAGATGTCAAATTATCATATCTCCCTCACATGTAGTGAAATTCCACAATAGGAAGAAATCTTAAATTTCTAAGTTGGATTCTTTTCGAGCATGTCATTCCATTCATTTTTAGCTGTTTCGTAAAAATGATGAGATCTATTCATATTTACACTAATGCATACTCTCTTTTTTTCTTTTTTTTTTAACTTTTTGGCATTGAGATAACTCATTCAAAAGTGTATTTAGTTCAAGGTTTTCATTTCATTCTGTTTATTGAATTCAACAGTTCCGTAAAGCTTGGAACTTTGAGAAGCATATATTGCTTGGATACTGCATTGGAGGTGGTGAATGTTACTTAGGATTTGTTTTATTTTACTGTTTGAGCAGTATACTTGTTGAGCAACTGGCCAAAGTGAATCCTGTCCACTTGAGCTGTAATGAGAGACTTGCTTTCTGGATCAACTTGTACAATACACTGATTATGCATGTGGGTGACATTGATCTATTTCTCTGGAAACTTGCAATTATAATGGTTCTCCAAGTCGTACATAATCTCATTAAATTCTATATCATGATTGTCTACGTTGCTAACAGGCGTATTTGGCATATGGAGTTCCACGCAATGACCTGAAGCTTTTCTCGTTGATGCAAAAGGTTTTGCTTCCCCATTAAACTTTTATCTTTATACAAACAATATTGCGTTCTCAAGTAAGGAAGGGATAGGGGAAAGCAAGCCGCAGAAACTAACGGTCATCTTGTTCTGTTTTGTTATTAAAGTGGTGTTCTTACTTATAGTCTTCTCAACTATTTCTGATTAGCAAATGTTTACATATGCAGTTGTTATGTTAGTATGTTGTTGGTTTGTTTTACAGCTCGAAGCACCCCCTCATTAGATTTTATTTTGATCATTCTAGGGTGCCTACACTATTTGGGGGCATTCTTTTAATGCTGTTTCCATGGAGTATTTGATGTTGAAGATGAAACCGCCTCGTCACAGGCGACAAATGGTATGGACATCCGTGTAATGACTTCAATCAAGTGTTTACTCCTTTTATATATTCCACCCTAATATTGAACCCAATTGTCAGGCTTTGCATCTTGCCCTTCATAAGCTCAAAACAACATCCGAGGAACAAAGGAAGTCTGCAATTGAGAGTTACGAACCTCTTGTAGCATTTGCTCTCGGCTGTGGAATGTACTCATCCCCTGCGGTAATGATATGATGTTACTCGATCAATATGGTTACCATTAGATTCAGATATCTATTAGTATGAAAATATGATCATAGTTTGGACAATATTATTCTCGGGAATGAAATGCAGGTTAGAGTTTACAGTGCAAAGAATGTAAAGGCAGAGCTTGGAAGGTCTGCATGACTTTGTTAGAGCATGAGTTGGTGTGAGCAACAAGGGAAAGCTATTAGTGCCTAAAATGTTGCATTGCTTCTCTAAAAGCTTTGTAGATGACTCAAATTTGGGCGGCGTATGGATATCACACTATCTTCCCCCCAATCAGGCTGTCTTTGTGGAACAATGTATTTCGCAAATACGACGAAGCTTTCTTTCTTCTTGCAACTGAGGCATTCTTTCCTTTGATTCTCGTTTCCGTTACCTTTTCCTCCCGGACGAGCTTGACGAGCTTCCGCTTCAATGATATGTGATGCATGCTAATAGTTCTTTCTATCACATGCTGGTTGGATTCAGGCAAGTCAATCCCAGATTCATGTATGTTAGGTGGTTATTTTTGTGTTTTGGCCACTTTACCGTGTGACCAGTGGCCCCCTCTTACTTGAGAGTTGGGAGAAAGAGCATGTATATAGTTAGTTAGTTAGTTAGTTAGTTAGTTAGTTAGTATGTTCGTACATGTGTAGATGCAAAAGTGGGCATGGTGAATTGTTGAGAGAAATTGAGGCATCAGTGGACGTCACTGTCCAGGCAAAAGTGTGGCATTGTGGATCATCACGTGAAACACCCGTACAAAAGACCAAACATGGCATGTTCAGGACTTGAGATGAAATATGGAGTCATCCAAAATCAAATAATATGTGAGTTGCATGAAAACATGGCAGAGGTCCCCCACCCCCACCCCCAGCCAGCGCAGCGCAGCGCAGCGGAAACGGATAAAACTTAGCATACGCTGCCATATATAAAATCAAATAATATGTGAGTTGCCAACTAACCACCATGGATGATAAATTGTTTGGTGTGAAGAATGCCTTACGTACGTAAACCCCACCCCCATGACCCCAACAACGCTAACCAGTGCTGCCAGGAACCCCCACTTCTGCCCAGGTTGGATGTTAATTTACGACATCACCACCCTCCAACAACTAAACAACATCATAGAATCAAAAAGTTTAGATACCCATAATGCTCATTACATATAATATATATAAATTATTAATATTCAAAAAAACAATCTCAAAATTATTACAATTACACCACCGCGCGTAAAAGCATGTACAGTACTTGCATTGTTTCTCTCGAATCATGGATGAGCAAAAGGTCAGCAACTAAGCACTGAAAAAAATAATTGTTTTAAAACAAATATCAGTAATAGTCAATCTTCGCAGAAAGTTTACGAAAGCCTTGCTACTCTCCAAATTTGCTGGAATCCTCTCTCTCTCTCTCTCTCTCTCTCACCCACATTTCATTGTCTGTCAGTAAAAGATCAATCCCTCCTCCCTGCAAAACTTTTTATGCCCACACTACATCTAATCGCAGTCGATGCAAAATTCCTCTGATAACTACATCTCAATTCCCTCGAGATGGCAGCTCTTACCCAGCCTCCGTCTTCGTCCACTTGGCAGCAATCCCAGTACTATTCTATAGAAGATTGAAGGGGTGGTTAAAACGGTGAATGAAACCAAGAAAGTAGCACGCATTGTGACTGTCTACATGAAAGACAGCAGTAACATTCACTTGTGGACACAAACTAACTGCCATGTTGTGTCCTGTCCGTTTATAACTTAATTGAACCCTCTGGTTTGATAACAAAAACTTGGAGACGCGAGCATCCCTGAATCTGGGTTACCACTTTGCACATCCATGACCAAAAACTGGCGAAGACCCACTTCCGTACCAGTGTTTTAACACACAGGCATGAAGCACAATCTAGTTTCTTCTCAGAGTTTAGGCGCATTTCCTAGCCCAGGGCCAGCCACGTACCAGGAAAACAAGGGATGGAGGTCAGAGAGAATTCCACACTCATCCGGTAGCAGCAGGAGGCACATCAGTGCCTTGAGCCCTTTCTATAGTGGCAGGACGCTGCCTTCTAAGTGGGAAGACGCTGAGAGATGGATTTGCAGCCCCGTTTTGGGGTATGGTGCTGTTGCCAAGAACTCACAGTTTCAGCTTCAGAGACGTCCCAAGTCCAAAAGCGGGCCTATCGACGTGCCTCCCGGGATTGCATATTACCCCAATTGTTCACCTGCAACGAAGGGCTTTGATGGCGGTGGCGGCTCAGTGAGGAACTTGGTGGTGAATTCTCCCTTTTCCACTGGCGTTTTGATGCCTCACGGAGTTGGTGTTCATTTCGGTGGATGTGGTGCTAATATCGGTGGGCAAGATAATGTGGGACGTATGGCCAGTCTGCCTGGCTGGTCCGATTTGGCTAGCGAATCTTCATCCACAACTTCTCAAGGTATAATATTCTTCTTTTTTGGTGCTTAATTTAGCAAGGGTTCATTCAACTGTGGCAGTGGTCATGACTTGACGTGAAGATTGATGATTGTTTGAAGGATTTTGTACTTGGGCATTCGCATTCCACATTAATCAGATCTTTGAAGAAAGCATAATGGGGGTTAAAATTGGTCCACTTTTCTCATAATCATTTCGGAGGTGCTTTTTGGCACAAGCTATATATGTTGAACTTGCAAGTTTTTTTCTCCCGTTAACATCTGTTAGTTGGTATACCACAAGATAATTGGAATCTATGATTTCTGTACATTATTATGGCTCGTTCAAGCAGTGTAGGAGGACACTGTCCACCCTTAAGCCAACTTAATTTTCATTTCTGCTTATGTTTAAGTGATATACTGTCGGTTTTTGCAGTCCAGCGGCAACCCCAATCTGTCCAGGGGTTGTCTGTCTACTCTGTACTAATGTTTTTGTTTTGAAAAATTTTAACGGGGACAAAATGTTCCACGTAGTGCTCCAAAAGTCATGGATCCAACAAATATCTCTTCCATATCATGGTATCCTGATGAATAAAGTCACAGTACCACACTGATGTTATATACCAAAACTTCCTCAAAGTTGTTTATAGAATATTACAGTCAAGCATATATAGGTTCCAGGACTGTGCGAGTGGTGTTTTTAGGAGCCTTACTAAGGCTGCTGGTGTGGTTGCATTTGAACAGATGAATTGACACACTCTTAAAACCGGGCTGGAAGGGAATTATCCTGACCATGGGACTGCAATCGCAAAATTTTGTGCGACATTTGCATAAACTCTGAATGTGTGTTTGGTTTGGAACATAGTTTGAATAATCATTGTAAAGAGAGGTTTTGCAGTGTATCTGGATGATAGATATTTAGGAAAAAGGTTTCGGGGCATATTTATTCCTGTGGTTCTAAAGTACTTGACTATTTGATTCTCTTATATAATGATTTTTGTGATGTTATCTGGTGTAATGCATTGAATCTGCAGAGGAAAGAGTTGATGATATAACCGATGTAGATAAAATGGTGAACCGTACCATTTCAAGAAGGGATATGGCAACGCAGATGAGCCCTGAAGGTAGTAGTACCTTCTCATCATCTAGAGGGAGGTCCTCTTCTCCTCCTACCATTCCTCCTGTGGTGGACTTACAAAGTGACCTTCCAAGTAAGATGGAAATCAGGGAAGTGCAAATAGATAAAAGAGCCACCATGATTAGTGGGTCCAGGAGGCATGATTCTCGCAGAATGAGAAAAGCGTTACCCGACGTTGAGGACTCGAATAAAAATGCTACACTTGCTCTCACTTCAACTTGGAATATTTCAGAGGCAGCCTCAGACATTTCAAAGTACTTTGATATTCGCATAATGTTTGGTTATTTCTCTTCACAATGCAGTTAGTTACATACCTTGATAAGAGTTTCCAATGCCCTTTGATATGTGTCTGCCGTAGTTCTACGGCATGGAGTTGGCAATGATAATTAAAAACAAACATAATTTGTTCTCTCGATCAGTAGGAACTTTCCTGAATAACATCAGTTTCCATGCAGGTTGCAAAGAGAAGAAGCAAAGATCCTTGCATGGGAGAACCTGCAGAAGGCAAAAGCTGAGGCGGCTATACGGAAGCTTGAGGTTATTTACACTTGAGATAATTAAATCATCATGCTGCAATTGCTTCATATTGACTGTAAGTGAGATCCTAGTTTGCTACTAGGAACGAGATTAAAGATACTCACTCTTAAGCACCAACAAAACAAACCATGCAAACAAACTACTCACTCACCCCTCAATTTCTTATCCCACCAACTAACGCATTCTTTGTTCAGATGAAATTGGAGAAAAAGAGAGCATCATCAATGGATAAGATCTTGAACAAGCTGAGGATGGCTGAGACAAAAGCTCGGGAAATGAGAGGCTCGATGTTGGGCAATCAGGATCACGAAATCCCAGGGATATCTTACAAGATATCATTCTTCAACAGGGTGCGGTTAAACTGGTTCACTAGTTGCTTCACTAGTTGCTTCACCTGCCGCCAGGCCTTCTAGGTCATCCCACCAGGAATATATTAACAAGCAGTCTGGAATTGCAAATTTTGCAAGTGCCTGCCGTCTCAGGCCTCCAAATAGTGTCTGTTCATAATGTACAAAACCTTTTGTTACGAAGAAAATAGGAATCTAGCTTTTGAAATCTACATAGCTTAATAAAGCATGGATGGATGCAATGATTATTTCTCCTCTCCAATCCACTAATTGTCACTCCACTCTGCTTTTATAATTATGTAGTTACAATAAGTAGTAGACAACATAAAAGAATCCCCAGCTGCAGAAAGCATGCACAAACACCCAGTCGATAAAGAAACAGACAAAGGGAAAAATCATGTCTCTCTCTAAACACCCCACCCTCCCCCCTCTCTCCATACCCCACCCTACCCCGTTCCCTAACTCCACTCATTCTGCTACTGTCCATGCTCCCAACAAGGTCCAGGGGTTGCCACCACCACCTTCGGCATCCCAGGTACCAAGGTCAGTCCATCCATTGTGGAAACCAGAGCAGGTGCTCACTACTGATCGGTACATCTCCTACTTCGTCGAAGGAATACCAGAGGGCTGGCATTCGGGCAAACTCTTCAACGAAATAGCGGCCATTGAACCTGTGGTTGATGTCTTCATTTCTGTTCGTAAATCCAGGAGGGGATTGCGCTTTGGCTTTGCCAAATTCGTCAGGTGTGGAGTGCAGGAAACCACTAGGCAACGGAGACTTAACTCTATTATAGATGGTCCGACATGGATGCGTTTCCAGGTGGCTCGATATGCCCAACCATCCGCTCATCGTCAGGCATCACGTCCGGGTGCTACCTGCCCCCCTATGACAGCTGAACTTCGCCATCCCCACCCTGTCGCACCTTCTAGGCATATCAGGGAGCGTGATAGCCGAACGTACGTGGAGGCTACAATGGCAGCCACCTCTCCTATCCCTGACTGCGCTGTAATGGAGCTCTATCCCGATGCAGGAGCTCAGACTCGCTTGATGAGAAGTGCTGTAGGAATATACCGTGCAAGATCTTGGAATGAGCTGTGCTCTACTTTGACGGTGGAATGTGTACCCATGGGGGGACAGCAATGTCTCATTACTTTTGAGTCCACGAAGAAGATGCATTGTGAGCTCAGAAATAATCATAGTTTCTGGAATGAACTTTTCCTTGACATTCATCCCTGGCAGCAAGCGGACATGAAGCAGAAAAGGCTTTGCTGGGTTCAGATTGAGGGACTGCCTTTGACTTGTCTGGGGTGAGGCAGCTTTTCGGCAAACCCTTCATCAGGTTGGTTCATTGGTTCAGGTGCACAAGCAGACTATTGGTTGGACTCATCTCCAAGCGGCTGTGGTCCAAGTGGTTACTGAAGTTCTATCAGAAATTCATCTTCAGCTTCAGGTTTTGGTGGCTGGACAACAGTTTTCAGTTTGTATTAAGGAAACTCAGGAGCAACCAGGTGTGGAACCCGAGGTGGACAAGAAAGCAACTGCTTCAGGTGCTAGCAACATTCTTCCAGTTCCCATCAACCCCCCAGTGTCCGAGGTGAGAAAGAGTGGGTTGGGTGTGGACAGATGCAGTATATCTCCTGCTGGACCAGAAGGCAAAGAAGGCTCTTGCTCTCAGCATGATCAGGATGCCCCAAGTGCAAAGGTAGACGTAGTGGCAAACATTCATGCAGAATTTGAGGGAACTAGTGGGATATTCAAGATGCTGGGTCCGGATTTGGAATTACCCATGGGTCCTTCATCTCAGGAGCTACAGTCTACTGAAGGGTTCTTTAGTCATTCATCGCAAAAAGATGGACCCTTCAGCCACTTTACTGCTCCTGAGTTGTATCAAGGGAGAAAAGAGGAGAGTGCGGCTCGCAAGCTTCTTGTTCCTCGCATGGCGGTCTCTGAGCTGCTGCCAACCAATTCAGGTGAAGATTCCAGCACACCTCTGCTTTCTCCTGATGATATGGTATTCGCAAAAATGCGTAAGGAGGGTAACAAGGCTTCATGTATGGGTGAGAAAGGCAGAGCTGCAAACAACAGAGTTGGCAAACAAAAGAAACTTAAACACCTCAAACCCAATGGACAGCTTGTCCTCGGCTCGCAGTAGTCAAGTGGTGCTGTTCTCTGCTCCACAGGTGGCGGAGGACCCTTCCTTTTTGGCTGCTACTTGTGACAGTACTCTGGGTGTAGAGGTGATGCCACAGTCCCAGAGTGTAGATACCGAAATATGTCCTGTGGAGAAGGAAGTCCACCAGACATTGGCGCTCATGGATACTCTGGGACTTCGTAAGAAGCAAACAAAAGCAGCGATTCGTCAAAAACTACGAACTCGGATTGTAGAGGAAGGTAAGGAGTGGCAAAATCACTGCACTTGATAGTGCAGTGAATGGATATTTGCGCCAGGATTTATTGTTTGTCTATGATTAATTTTGCTATGTGGAACATCAGAGGGTGTAGAGGGAAATTAAAACAGCAGCAGCTTCGTATGTTAATCAATAAGGAGAGGCTCAGTGTTCTGATCCTCTGTGAGACGAAACACGAGGGCTTCACTGATCGTTTTGCAGGTAGCATATGGCCTGGAACCACCGTTAAATGGCTGGCTATTGATGCACAAGGGAGGGCAGGTGGCATTGCTTGCTTATGGGATGACACAAATGTTCAGATTACTGGAGTGGAGAGATATGAACGGTGGATATTATTGCAGATGTGTATGAGAATTTCGGGTTTCTGTTTTGTTTGTGTTGGTTTACATGCTCCCAATATTGAGGCAGATCGCAGAATATTGTGGGAAGAAATTCAGCAACGGAAGGCACTGGATACCGACCCTTGGGTACTCCTAGGGGATTTCAACGAGACAGTAAGCGCAACAGAACGACTTGGCAGCCATTTCAATAGCATTGCAGCCCGGAAATTTCTTCACTTTGTTCATGGAAGTGGGCTGGTTGATTTGCCCATCGTGGGAAAGGAATTTACGTGGTTCACCACCCATAGCGCTTCTCGGATAGATAGGGTGCTCGCATCTCCTACCTGGTGTCAACACTTCAGTCGACATAGACTATATACCGGTGATAAAGGCTTCTCGGACCACGTCCCCCTCATCCTGAAAGCAGATACTTTCTCATGGGAGCTTTCGTCCATTCCGTTCGTGGGATTTGTGGTGGGATGACAGAAATTTTCTGGAGGTGATCAAGAACATGTGGCATGAGGTAGGCCAATGCTTTCCAAGTGATTTCAGGGTGATCAAGAAACTAGCTTTCTTAAAGAAGAAACTTGCGGTGTGGACATCATGAAGAGTTTGGGGCGTTGGATATTCAGTTGCGTCAGATATTAATTGAACTTGACACCATGGATCGGGACAGACGAACTTTGGGGCCAGCAATGACGGGGCGATACAATCTGTTGCAGGTCCGGAAATGGGAGATTAAACGGCGTTTGGAGGCTCTATGGCGGCAGAAATCCAGACAGCAATGGTTAAAGTTGGGTGATAAGAATAGCAAGTTCTTCCACTCATGTGCTTCTTTACGTCGATGTGTTAATTTTATTGGTGTCGTGAAGGTCAATGGGGTGGAGATAACTGAACCCTCTGCGATTAAGCTTGCCGCTCTCACCCATTTTCAGCAGCTTTTCAAAGGTGATTCGGTGCGTTGGTTAGGCTTGGGTAGCTTACCATTACCTCGGCTCTCATCTGATGAGGCTGCTCTGTTGGAAACACCTTTCACTGAGGAGGAAATCCAGCAGGCGGTTTGGGCTTGTGGCAGTCATAAGGCCCCGGGACCAGACGGGTTCAATTTTTATTTCCTGAAAAAAGCATGGACTGTCATTGGTCAAGATATTATCACGATGGTCCAAGAATTTTATTCAAGTGGAACACTGCCGCGCAGGGATTAATAACAGTTTTATTGCATTGATTCCTAAGATACCAGGTGCCGCTGATTTTAATTCTTATCGGCCTATCAGCTTGCTTAATAGTCTATACAAGATCGTTGCAAAAATACTGTCCAATCGGCTGAAGAGTGTGACGGATCAGCTCATCTCCCCTTTCCAGACTGGTTTTATGGAAGGTCGCTATATTGTTGATTCCATCATGATCGCTAATGAATTAATTCATACTATGAAGCAATCAAAGCAGCGTGGCTGGTGCTTCAAATTGGATTTTCAGAAAGCCTATGATTCCGTTGATTGGAATTTTCTGTTGGAGGTCATGATGACGATGGGCTTTGGTTCACGTTGGTGTCAGTGGATAATGGCATGTATATCCACAGCGAGGTGTGCTGTATTGATCAATGGCTCACCGACACAGAAATTTACAACGGGGCGAGGCTTACGTCAAGGGGATCCGTTGTCGCCATTGTTGTTTAACTTGGTAGGGGAGGTACTGTCCAAATTAATTGTTACAGCGGCTGAGCGGCAATTATTACAGGGGATCAAGGTAGGTTCGTTATCCCTAACACACTTACAGTACGCAGATGATGTCATTCTGTTCTGTCAGGGTGACAGCCAGGGGATCCTCAACTTGAAGCGTCTGTTGCGGTGTTATGAGATGATGTCCGGCTTGAAGATAAATTTCTTCAAATCTGGATTAGTAGGGATCCATGTGTCCACCGGGGAGGTGGCCCATACGACATCTTTGCTACATTGCCAGCCGCAAATCCTTCCTTTTCAGTATCTAGGGATTCCCCTAGGGGCAAATCCCCGCAGATATAAAACGTGGGAGACAGTAATTCTCAGATTTAAACGCAAGTTGGCCTCCTGGAAGGGTTCATTGTTATCATTGGGGGGCCGGATTGTCTTGCTGAAGTCAGTTTTAAATAGTCTCCCTATTTACTATATGACGCTCTTCCAAATGCCGGTGATGGTTCGGAGGGATTTAGAGAAATGGATGAGACGTTTTCTTTGGGTGGGGCGTGCAGATCAGCGGTGCATGTGTAAAGTGAGTTGGCAGGTTGCAGTTCGTGCTAAAGAAAATGGGGGTGTTGGACTGGGTTGTTTGCAATGGCGAAATATGGCATTGCTCACCAAGTGGAGCTATCGTTTGGCCACTGCTCCCTGCACGTTGTGGCATCAGTTTATAACGCAAAAATATTGTTCCAGGCTGCGAGCTGAAGGAATTATAGGCGAGGAGAGACATGCTTCAGCTCTTTGGCATGGCATTGTCAAAACGAGCAGATCCACTCTACCCAACGGTCAGTGTATCTCAACACTCTTTCGCTGGCAGCTGGGCAAAGGAGACATAATCTCCTTTTGGGATGATATTTGGTGCAGCGTGTCACCATTGAAGGTCTTATTCCCAAGGTTATATGCGCTATCACTGATCAAAGAGGGTTCCATCTTACGCTTTGGGCATCTGGAAGGGGCTTTCTGGAAGTGGGACCTCATCTGGAGACGTCGGCTTTTCGCATGGGAGACAACTGAAGTTCACCGTTTACAATTGATGTTGGATGGGTACACACCGAAGGACATCGAAGAAGATCGGTTGTTATGGGGTGATTCGCTCTGTAACTTCTCGTCCCGCGCTTGTTACCAATCCTTGGAAGCCTTATCTATCCAACCAGAGGTCAGGCCAATCCCAAACGTCTGGACCAAAC
Source organism: Passiflora organensis (assembly GCA_019739055.1). NCBI lineage: Eukaryota > Viridiplantae > Streptophyta > Magnoliopsida > Malpighiales > Passifloraceae > Passiflora > Passiflora organensis. The sequence goes on from JAEPBF010000298.1 coordinate 677,387, forward strand.
AGGGAGCTCTGAAATGGCAGGCTTTCATGTGGTTAGCATGTCGGGAGAAGATGGCCACCAAAGGTCATTTGATACGTCTTGGTCTTCTGCCTGCCAGCGCTGGTGCTTGTCATGCTTGCGCATATCAGGAGGGGGACTCCAATCATGTTCTACTCAACTGTTGGAACGCCTGGGCATGTTGGTCCTTACTATTCAAACATTGGGGCATCAGCTGGGTCCAACCATGCTCCATGACTGACCTGTTCTTACAGTGGTCTGGCTTCTCAACCTCTCGTCGATGGCAACAGGTGTGGTATGTTCTGCTGTTCTCCTTCACCTGGAGTATTTGGCTAGGTAGAAATCATAGTATCTTCAGGGGAGATGTGCTTAGTTCAACTGACATGTTCATGAATGGATTGAGACATGGTTTTTGCTGGGCTAAGTCAAATTTAAAAGATGTACATTTAGATAGCTTAGACCTATTGCCTGCAGGAGATTTTGCCTCCTTGCTGGGTGGACAACATCGTTGATCTTTAGCTCCTGGAACTTACTGATGCTATATATCCTTATGGTATCAGTCAGTTCTGTTTTGTTTCCTGTGGGTACACTATTTCGTTGTCCCACTCCTCTGTATTATTACTTTTCATATTAATGCAATCGACATATTTCAAAAAAACACCCAGTCGATACATGGCATTGTGATTGTGCGTGACTGACGAATTCCACAAAGCAAATAAACATGCAGTTCCCATGGCAGTTAATATGCTTGATAATGGGGTGGTGTCTGTCCATCACAACCATGGTCAGATCAACCTAGCTAGGATTAATTTCTTCTTCTTTGGCCTTTTATCCTTGCGATCCTAGAAATATATTTTTGTGTATGATTCCACATTCGTACCTAATACCCAATACCTAATACCTAAAATACAAATGACTATGAGAAATGAGATGTCTCTATTATCATTTCGCAGTTACAATCTAAACCAACAAATTAAACAATTTATTTACTACATTAATCTCTACCAAAAGTATATAGCTTGGGTTAAAAGAAACAACAATGCACTTTTTAATTTTTTTTTGCACGTGTTTTCAAAATATCCTATTTTAATGCTCTGTTAAAACTTTCTCCCTTTTTATTTGATATTTCAATTAATGTAATAAATCCATAGAATTTAATCATCATGATCGATAAAATATTGTTATGAATTGGAGATGCTTCTCAGATTTGGGTCTTCAACTCGAAGATACACAAAAGTGTCAGAACCTAAACGAGTTATATTTACGTAGTCGTGTTGATTATGTGCGACTAAACCGGGAACTATGAGCCCCCACCATCCAACCAGTCTTAGGAACCAAGTTTCCCCATATTCCTCTCCCTATCTTGTAAGGTAAAATGAAGCTCCTGACAGATATGTAGTTCTTGTTTGGTTCTTCCCAGACTATCTGTATAATAAATAAATAATATTAAGACAAATTGCAATCCAATATATGGATAGGAAGGGATGGAGGTTTCACAAAACAATCAAAACATTCATTACCTTCCCACAGTAGCAGCTGTTGTAGTAGACGCAGGTACCAAACTGCTTGAACAAAAAGGTTGAATCATCTATGCCCAACCTAGGAACAACATCGTTGCTGTAAACAAACCTCACATATTTAAAACCATAAATCCGCATCTCATTATGCATAAATCTCTTTAAACACTTCATCTCCATGTCTCTCTATGCAAGGCCAGAACAGCGGGGAAGATACTTGCAATTGCACCACCCATACTGTGTCCTGTCAAAATGAATTTTGTTTTGTCGTTTTGTTTCAGAATTCTCCTCAGTTTGTCTCTCACTGTGTAATAAGCTATTGGACGCTTCTCATCTTGCTCGTATTCCTGTGGCCAGCCTGCCTGCCTTCATAAAACCGCCATGAATTCTACCCATCCCTGGGAATTCGTACCAAGATATGTCAAAATCTGTACACCAGGCATCCGCATCAAATGGTTCAGTACCCCTAAAGCCCACAACAACTGTGTCAGGATCTGTACTTTTGTCATGAAACATGAACCCCTGTGTCGTGTGCTTGCTCTGGAAATCTGACAGAAAAATGAAATCACACTCGTCCTCAGTTTTTCTTTGAAGAATATGAAAATATACTCATATGCGAAAAAGTGGAAAATTAAAAATATGATCTGGTAATTATTGAATCCAACTACGTTGTTTTTGCATGTACCAGCATATGTAAGAATCCAAAATTGTGCCGCACGGTTATGGTCATGTGAATCACATGCCCCACAAAATTCTATAAAAGCTCAAGCTGAAATTAAAGGAACTGGGGTTTGTTCGTTTCACAAATCAGCAAGCAAATCTATTTTTTTTTTTAAATTTTTGGTTTAAATTAAAGAGATGTCCATTGTTGGTAATAATGGATTTTGAAAAAAATTCTACCTTTATACTATAAATTCTTTCATATTTTTTTTCCTAAACAATATTATTTGATTTTGAAAGATCATAGATTGTAAACATAGCATTAAGACCATGTATGGATCAGGTAATTCTAAATTGGATATCATATCATAAACAACTATGCATATGTTTTTTTTTAATGTATTGCGTATTCTAGATGTGCTCCATTAATATAATTAAGAAAATTGCAAGATGTATCGAGAGGGAATGGTGTACAGCGTAATTATTGGAACCAGAAAGTTTCATACCGTTCCCAAAATCATAGTATCCAAGAAATCCCATCTGCAAAATATATATATATATATATATATAGAGGACAATACTGCAGTAAAAGAATGTCTGCATCATCATCAACTGGTAAGATTCCAAGCTATTTAATTACTTACCTTCCAGTGGTTTCTGACTGTGTTTTCAACAAAAGCTTTGTTCTCGTATGATATTTTGGAAGCCATTGCAGAGAGTGCGCTCCAGTATCTGCAATCACCTGGTTTGATACTTGTATCTAGTTGCACGCGATAGTCTAAATGTCCTATAATAGACGAGAAAGTGTCTGATTCCTTAAGAGGCCGTACCACCCTACCTACGCGTACCTGGAAAAATCTCAGTTTGATTGAACATGCAATCGCATTTCTTCCAATTTTTCTAACCTGAAAACATATGAAATTGAGGCATTCAAAGTGCGTATGCATTTAGCACTAACCTCTTAGAGAATTTAGGAAGAGCACGAAAACGTTGCGGTTACATGATAAAAGGCTTAGCCACATCCTCAAACTTGGAACCAGTCCATGCCATTGCCTTGGATAAGGATTGTAGATTCTTTTGAATTAGCAAAGACATAAATATAAGCCATCTGCCTTGGACATTTTCTTCCTTCCCCCTGGGATAGTCTACAAATGCCTTTCTCTCTATCTCCTCATCCCACAAGATGCGAAAGAGGTCGACATAACTCACTTCTTTCGGTCTTAAGACCATATAATTACCACTGAAATTGTGGGAGGTCATGACTAGATGCCTGAGAAGCAGATGGAGGAAAAGGATGTTCTATATTAGAAACAAAACAACTAAAGTGATTTTAAATAAATGTTGTTTCAGCCCTACTCCAAGAACCCACATACCATGCCGATGCATTGGTTCTGAATAGGAGGGAATATTTACTGCCAGTGGCAGTGCGGTGTTTGTCATCATGATGTCAGAAGATGACTGCCGTAAACTGATGGTCTTAACCTTTTCTTCTTTTGTTTTTCTTTTTCTTTTTCTTTTTCTATGAATCAAATGTATTTTTCAGACTCAAAGGGGAAAGAGCTTTCCAGTTTTGTTAAAATTAGAACCAAACCCAGATAGAAACAAGAAATCACAGAGGGAAAATGATGAATTAGAACCATGCATGTGGGCCAGGGTTTCCATAGCACCTAACTTGCTTCTGAAAAGGATATAACTTGCTTATTGGTATTGGAAGTCCACCATGTGTTTGTTAATTGTTATGTTGTTTGTGTTCCGAAAAGGAAATCCTACAGGTTCTAGTCCTGGGGACATGCTTTTTGGTGCATTACTGAGCCAAAACCTAACATAGGAAACAAAGCAGTGTTTATTTTAATGCCTTGGAGATGTGGTGGCATGGACAGTCGCCACTTGCTAATTGCTTGGACAAAGTCCCCTCTTTCTTTCATCTGTTTACAATGGGATCCCAAGAGTGAGAGCCAAGGAAAGTAAAGTGTGGCCCCTAAGTGACACCCTCCATTAAAAACCATGGGCATGTGTTTTTTCTGGTTAATGGCTATATTCCACCTTGCTTTATATCCATATATAAGAGTCCTGCCTTAGCCTTTAAGAAGTTGTTCTATTGGTAGAATGTCATTTTACTGAACCAACTGCAGGTTTACTTAGACGTTGTCTTTTTCCACTTCTTGTAATTGATCTTCATTTTTACCCGATGCTCCAGTTCTTTTCATATTTGTATTGAGAGTTATCCCCCACCTTACAGTTTACAACCAGAAAAAAAAAGGACAGAATTAGTATCTTTCATGACATCCTCTAAACCAAAAATTTGTTTTATGAGTACCTATCCATGACTTAAATGTAGAATGTTAAGAGTCAAGAAATACTCAAAAATAGAAGCTTGAAGACTTTTTTTTTATAAAACTAAAGGGTATCTAGTGATTAAAACTTGAAGACATAAAACTACATAATTTATGCTTCATCCCAACTATACCCATTGGTACCTTAATCATCCTAAAATAATGTGATAAATGTGAGAACCCGATATTTTCAAGCTATTTGGGCCTGGAGGCCCATTCAAAAATCAATATTATTAGTGGGCCAAAGGTCCACGGATCATGATTGATTTTGGATTTAAGAAGTAAATTAGAATATTTTGAAGGAAAATGTTAATTTCAGGAAATTATTTTAATTACCTACTCATGATTGGAAAATCATAATAGAGATTGTATTATTGATTATGAAATTCTAAAGACCATAGGTCTATTAATGATATTTAATCTTGTATAGATTTTTAAAGAATTTTCGGAATTATATTTGGTATTATTGTGATATTTTAAGGTAATAAAGATAATTTTTTTTTTATGAATTTATATATTTAAGAAAAAATAGATATATAGTACTAATGGATAGTACTATTTATAAGGGATCAATAAAAAATTTTGGTGTATTTTTTGAAGAAGTCTAGTATTTTTTATAAAATTTCATATTAGGAAATAATAAAATATTATTATTATAAAATATATTCTAATTTTATAATATTAAAAATCAAAACGATGGCTCACACTATTATTTTGACCAAGGTAAAAAAGACAGAAGACTATGTCATTTTGATGCTCGGGAGGGTTTCTCCTGAGCTACATTGTTTCACTTAGAAATGACGTCGTTTTGCAAGGAAGCAAAACGACGCCTTTTTGCCTCCAAATCCCATGCCTCGTCGAGAAGCTTCTTCTCCACCACTTTCACCCAACTTATTTCCCTTCTTGGGTCGAAAATCCTCATTCCTTACACAAAATAGTCCTGAAGGACATGTCAATCATGTGTGGTTAATTCCCCACAAAAATTGAGTATTTTGGTGCTATGAGAATACGTGATAGGGTGATTGCCAGAACTGCAGGTCGATTTCTTTTTCTGTTAAATCAACCGGAATTCGCCGATAAAATCTTAATCTGTTCATGTATTTAGATTGGTCTTGGTTAGAGCTCCATTTTGATATGTATTTTGTAAGGTTTAGTGTAGTGTTTAGGTAGATCGAAAACAGAAAAATTTTCTGGTTTTCATTGTTCATCGTTCTGCTACACTAAGGTTGAAGACGATTCGTCCGAGGTGTCTTCGTGTGACATGTCATCCAAGGCTAGTATAGGCAACAGGTCGTTTAGTCTTAAGCGATATGTCGTTCAAGGGTTGGGTAGGTTCGGACGAGGTATGGCACGCCCTGATTGGGATGTGTATCACTCTTCGGCAGCTTTAGGTGTAGGTCTGGCAGCACCAGGCGTTGCCACATGGTGCTTCCTGATTGGCTGAAATTTAATAAATTCCAGAAATTTTAAAAATAGCCAAAAAATATTAAAAAATCAGGAAAAATAGAAGAAAATTGATACAAATTTCGGAAAAATTGTAGAAAATACTAGATTTAATTTGAAGTCTATTGATATCATATTTTTATAAATTAAACTTGATTTAATAGATCAATTAAATTAAAAAAAATTAAGAAAAAATAGAAAAATCACTCGGTTGGGTCCCGGGTCGATTATTGGGTAGAAACGCTTCGAGTTAAGGAGTTAGGTGTATTATTTTATGTGATATTATGAATCGAGTATGAATTACTGAGGAATTGAGATTGTTGTGCATAGGTAGACTCCTATAATTGAAGGACCTCAAGGAATCAATCCAAAATGTCATTGAAGGATATGCGAGAGTATCAAACTTCGGAAAACCGTGAGTGGATGGAACTTTCTTCCTATTACATTAATTGCTAGCATGAGAAGTAAAATAAGAATAATATGAAATAAATAACCATGAATTGTGTGTGTGTGCTTAAGAAACGTTATGTTAAGCATGATAAAGGGTAAAATGTGCATCAAGTACTATAGTATGATGTGAATTGTATAAGTGTGCCTATCTTGCTATGCTTGGACTATTGAAATGCATAAAATACACTATGCGCATTCAGGAATCGACATCAGCATGTGAAATTTACTGAGTCTGCAACCAACCTATGTAACCTTTGAGAGCTCTCTGGGTCTAGTAGCATGGCGTAGAAACGTCAATCACAAGGTAATAAGATTGGAATAAGTTTTTTTTTTATTTTTTTATTAGTTAAATTAAACAAGATCCTATAGTGTGGAGATCGATTAGGTGGAGCTACCATCATTTAACGCCCCAACATTATCAATAAATCGGGCTAGGTATTAATCTGACATGGATTTGTCTATTACATACAATAATAAGATAAATCAAAAGATAATAAAAATAGAGTGTCACTAACGAACTCTAGTCCTGTCACTGTTTTAGATAAACTAGAAGATATTATCAAGCCCAAATCATGGTCATCTGTGCTCTGACGAGTTATGCTTGTTGCTTATGAATTAACTATGATTGTGAGTATTATTGTATGAAAATTCTAAAGGCATCATGTGTGATTGCATACCTTAATAACCCTATATGTGGAATACTTGAATTATTTTATGCCAGCATGTCTATTGATTTTAAGCAATGAATACATGTAAATCATTATTCGTGTTTTTTTCATCCGCTCACCTGGCAGGCTTATGCTAGATTGTTGGCATGAAATGCAGGAAAGATAAATAAGAGCTCACTCTCATGCATCTCAAGGAAGAAAATAACAAATTTGTGAGGACTCGCTCCCGGTAAATGGGAACCTCACCGCCGTGCAACATCGATCAACCCAACTTGTGAATCAATCGAAAGTACACAAGGCTTAGTTAAATTTTTAAAACTGATATTCCCAAAACTGCGTATAAATTTTAATTTTATTAAATCGATACAAGCATGGCACGTTTGATAAAACACTCGGCAATAAACAATAGAGTAATCACAGACACTCAGCGGAAGTCTTAATTCTCATGCAACAAGCCACACGGCCCCAAGCATGCCACATAACAAGTCCATACACACAAGCCCTTAAGATCATTATTAAGTACTCAAAACACACATCATATATTTCAATCCATTTTCCAAATTATCCATGCATTAGTTTCATAGTTCACAAAATAAAACAGAACATGCCGAGTCTCCAAAACGTGAATATGCACAAGTCCAGCCCTATGAAAGACACCGGGAAAACCTCAACAAAGCTTGGCTACGAAATCACGATCTAGCTCTGAAAAAAAATAAGGGGAGGGGGTGAGATCTAAAGACCTCAGTGGAAGTTACCGCGTCATAAGAATATCTGTTAGAATAAAGGCATTTTACTAAATCAGTTTAATAAACATTTATTTCAACATACTTAAAATCCATGCCATCTATCATGCACCCAACAACATCCATGACAAATATGTATCACACATGCCTCACATAACATTATGCGATTCAGTTAAATAAATAAATTTAAATCCAGTTTCACGTCAGTTCACTTGGCTAATATGCCAAAACTTATCGGGGCGGATATAAAACACTTTCGAACCACCCCCGCTAAAGGATAATCCAAAAGCCCATTGACAGTTAACATTTTCATTTCTGTAAAATAAGTATATAAGTCACAAAACCCCCTACTGTCAATGTTATCCATAATTAAATGGAGAAAAACAATCTATCACATTCAATTACCAAGCATGCATGCACAATAAATTCATAGCCGGCAAGGACAATCCAGTCCCAAGTGTCCTGCTAAGTACGTTAAGCTAGGCACACATAACACAAACCATCCATACTACTCCCATCAGTAAGTGACAATCCCCTCAGCTGGGATTCCATCAACTTACCTTGTTTGGCCAAACCCATTCGTCAATTCCATTTGATTCCAGAAATATATATATAGATATAGATATCTTTGTATTAAAACATGGAATGCATGGTATGCTCATTATCTGATCCCACCATAGGACCTTCTCCCACTCAGATAAGCCACTTGGTTTCAGTAATTAATCGCAAACATATCACATAAAAATTCACACATCACAGGGTATTATTTAGAAGAAAGAAAAATTTGGTTTGCACTACTATAGAGGAGTAGTCAATTACTTATTGTTGGTCGAGACTTCTCTATTTATTTTTCACTCGAAGTAGTTGATTACCTCCTGGAATAATCAACTACTTACTGCTGGTTACATACCAACATTTGCATTCCACTTTCAATAAATTTTATGGCTCAAAACTCACAACAATTTTAGTTTATACACAACTCAACAACCAGAATATACTCCTGGCCATTCACGCACACAAATCTTGCAACCACATTCCCAGCATGCATAAGAGTTCAAATATATATTTTCTGTACATAAACATGGCAAGCAATATCATGATACTAACATGAGTATCCAACATATTTTTAAGTAATGTCTTTATTCAAAACAAATGATGCATTTCCAGATTTTTAGATTACGCAAATGAAACTTAAACTCCCACCTTTTGAAGCGCAGAAAATACACTTACAGCCACCCCTTTTCCCTTATTAACTTTCTGAGAATCACCTACAAACAGAACAAGAAAATTCAAGCTCAACGCAAACCTAAACCAGAAAAATCTCAAATAAAAAAATCTGATTCTTGTGACTCCCTTCTAACGCATTCTATAATGCTCAAACTAACCTTAATCACTCATACTTAAACACTTCCTAACTCAGGAAATTAACCTCTGTAAACTCATATTACATAGCATCAACAATCAAACTAGAATACATAACCAAACTCAATTCTACGCGAAGCGACAGCATAATCGCCTACCGACGTACTTCGCAACCTCAATTGCACTTAATTACATCCTAAAAGTCAAGGGAAACAAAATCAGAGTTCACCTTCTCCAGAAACTTAAGAAATCCCAATATCTGATTCCCACAATACAAAATTTACAGAACCAAGCAAAACCAACTACAAATCCATCTTCCACAACATCACAAAACACCAATAAAACCGATTTTTCGTCATGAATGCAAAGAAATCAGAAACTTACCCCAAAATTTCGAATTTTCCCTTTCAGAGTCTAACTCTGTCGAAACCACTCCAATAACAGCCAACCCCACCAAAAAGTTACACAAAGGGTTTCAGAATTGCTGCAGAAAACTCAATTTGTTATCAATTTTGGAAGAAATTGTGTTTTGGAGGTTTAGGTTTTCAAAAGGGGAAAAGAAGGAGAAAAACTCTGGTTTCTGGTGTGGAGTTGTGGGAAGCCAGAGGAAAGAGAGAAAAGGGGGAAAAAAGGGAAGAAAAGGAAAAGAAGGAAAGTGGGCTGGTCCGCCTATGGGCCCGGCCGACCCGACACGGGACCCGCAAATCTCGAAATTCAAAATACATTTTAAAACGTTCCGACGCACCCAAAAATGTGAAAAATATACTTGAGAACTAAAAATAGTGTTTCTAGCTCTTGAAACAACATTGGAACAAGTGAGTAGTGAACGAGACCGTTTTTGGCAAAAATCGGCTCAAAGGCTTATGGTCACCCAAAACGGACCTATAATGCATTTACGGGTGCATGGTAATGGAATAGAATTTACGCTAAACTCAACCTCAAAACACCCTCTAATCTCACTTAACACACTACTGTTTCCTATGACTATATCCGAGCTATTAACGACACTCAGGTCAGCTAACTCGATCGACTAATCAAACGCTCTACGTCGACCACTCTAGCCATGCTAATTGTCCTCTCTCTCGCTGCCTATGCACTCGAAAGGATGGGGTTCCACAAAATCTATCAACTATTGGCCATGTTCGAGGTAATTTTAAAGGATTTTATATACATAGTAATATTTCTCTTGAGTTTGCTTGTGTATGACATTGAGTTAAATCATGGATTGTTGTATTAAGATCTTGATTGTTTTATGATGCTACTCGGACGACATCATGTTTCTCTTTAGATTCCACTGCATAATCTTTATTCGACATTTATATAATTGAATCTGCTATTATTTGCTTCATTCTAGCCTTGTAAGTTTATTATATGCATTGTTGTGTGATGTAACAGTATACATAGTGGGCCTACGACGATTGTCGCACGAAATGTTTTAGGTCTGGAGTGTGACAATAAATCTGCAATGAATCTTTAGGATCATAATCAAGACATATAATTAGACACTCATGAGAAATTATCATTTCAATTTCATATATTAAAAGTAGGATTAATAATCAACTATACGAAATAATACTTCTGAGATAAAAAAATATCAAAACTAAGAAGGCTTCCTTATCTTCTTTTACATGTTGATTTGAACTCTCTAAATCCCTTGATTATTATTAAACTAGGGATGAAAGAAAAAAATCTAACTTGAATGATTCTCTAGTTTAGCATGGTCGGAGTATATTTGTGAGATCCTATGTTTTCAGACATGCTCAGTTGTGTATTGATATGTAAGTTAAGGTCTGAGTCCAATTGATGTGGACTTTACATGATGGGTTTTAGTTATCGTGGTTGGCAGTACATCAGACCTTTATCATCCATTACATCCTGTTCGTTTCCAATTTCCCCAATTTTCTTGACTATTAAATCCATATATAAACAATAGAATCCTACACTAATTATGGTTATTAAGGTTATTGAAATATATATATATATATATATATATATTTTTATGTTAGAATTATTATTGTGTTCAACTAGCTTAATAATTTATATATATTATTTAACTAATATATATCATTTAATTTTCATCCAAAATATTATAAAATAAATTATATTAATTTTTTGTAATGAGTCATTATAAATGTTAGATTCACAAATTATATATTATTTTTTTCAATTAAACTCAATCTAACTTTTTAACTATATACTATCGTATAAATTTAATCTTAGAATTTTATAATTATTTTTTTTAAAATAATGAATAATATGGTTTTTTTTAAAATAATATATGAACAAAAATATTATATTTTTTAGATAAATAAATATTTAATATAATAATTAATAATTTATCTATGGATTTTGAAAAAAAACCCTTTAAAATCATTATGGAATTATTTGTTTAAATTATTATATTTTAAAATTGATTTAGACTGAATTTTAAAAAATAAAATTAGATATAAAATTTATATAACACCCACTGCCATCCCTATATTTGAGGGATTTCTATGGTCCAATAATCTAAGAAATAAGAATTTTGATATAAATCATCTCTAGAATCACAATTTTCGCCATTTAGGAAGTAAAATTTCTGGAATATTTCTTTAATCAAATGTTTGTTTTCATTTGTATTTATCTATTGTTTGTCTTTTTTACTATGATAAATAGTGAAAGGATAGTAGACGTTAGGACTCGGTTGGTCTTATATGACAAATCCACTATGTTATTTTACTTTAAATTTCAGTTTGAAGAATCAGCATTACAGCCATAGATGTCACAAAACAATGACTTGAATTTTTTCATCTATTCATTCTCAAGCAAAAAATTAATTCATGGCGACAAGGAGAGCACTAAAACCACATGTCGTCACAAAACAAATCACTAGGGTGAAAACTGTTAGAGATTTGGAAGAGATAGAGCAAGAACACACAGATCTTTACGTGGAAAACCTCTTTGTAACTTAGGGTAAAAACCACAGATAAAGATAGAAGAATTTCACTATGAAAAACAAGAAGGAATTACAATCTCTTAGAAGAAATAAGTGAAATATCTCTCACAAACAATCTCTCTTCTACAAGGAGATACAAATGAAAAACTCCTTACTGACTCTCTTCTATTCTTTCTAGCTCTGTTTGTATTTGGGATGATTACAAGTGAAGAGAAATTCTCTATTTATAGCCCTCAAGCCTAAATCAAATCAAATCAAACTAGATCAAACCAAGTCAATTCTTCCTAACTCCCCTCGATTTGCTCCTTGATTTGCTTCTTGATTTGTTCCTTGATTAATGGAAGCATATATTTAACAATTTCCCACTTGAAGATTTGATTGAGGATCAATAAAATCTTCACACTATTCTTTCTATCTTGCCACAGTCCATTAGGGCTCTACCTGATCCCACAATTTCCAGCCAAGTTTAGACGACACATAAACATCTCCTTTGGAATCGTCTTGATCACCATATCAGGAGTCTCAACAACAGATAACATAAATGCAACAAGTTTAGCATATCCCAAAATACTACCTCAACTGCATTTAGAAACATCTTTGGCTGCTTGACCAATCCCTCTTTCCATGTTACAAATTTTCTCTTTGTCTGCTTCCCGAATACCTCGTGTTTGTCAAAATTTGGTACCTGATTTCTATATAGCAGATGTTGTTTGTTATGCAAAAATACTCCTTTGTTGCTCACATCACTGCTTCCAGAAGCCACTATTGCTTCCCTTTTAACCAACACCATGGCTTACTCCCATTTGGTTGAATCTTTCATCTTGACAGTTCTTGAAGATCTTTGCAGTACCTGCTCTGGTATAACCGATTCCACTTATGGTTCTACAGTAAAATTCTATGAGATTTCTTGAGAATTGGTTGATCTATTACTTGAATACTTTCTAGTAATTCAACCTCAACTCTCACTTGTCCTATATTCTTTGAACCCATCTTCTCATTGTCTTTGTACAATCACCAAGACCACTTAAGACAACTGATGCTTCACCATCTTAAAGAGTCTCTCCTTTTAACCTGTACAAGTTGGCAACAATCTTTTCTCCCTTCATAAGTGCAAGTGCTCCTTTGGTCAATTTCAAAATCTTGTCTTGGATTTTAACTTTATAACCCAGATCATCCATTTGTCCTAAATTTAATAGATTCTTCTTCAAGACCTTCGCATGTCATACATTTTGAATAATATGAATTACACCATCATACATCTTCAGTTTGATGCTCCCAATACCAACAATCTTTAAAGCATGATCATTACAACTGTACACAGATCCTTCCGAGATAGGCTCATACTGGTGGAACCAATCTCTACGAAAGGTCATATGAAAAGTGACTCTCGAGTAAAAAAACCACACATTAGTAAACTTTCCTAGCTTTCAGTTGTTGCCGCTGCTTCACAGCATAAAACATCACAATCATCTAAGAAAATTTCTGTATTTCCTTGGGAATTGGCATTTGTTTGGTTTACAAGATTACAATCTCTTTTGAAGTGATCCTTTTTGCCACAGTTATAGCATTTTATATTCTTCTTGCTTATTAACTTTGAACTATCTTGATTGTGGCTCTCACTCGAATCATAATCTATTGAACTTCCTCGCATCACTGATAAAGCTTCTGCTTGTCGTGAATACCCCAGCCTACCATCCTTATCTTTGCGCCAACTTTATTCTTCAAGAATAACAACAATATCATCGAAGACTAGACTGTCTATATTATTTTTTAAGGTAAGAACAAGTTGATCATATGAATCATGCAGATTTTGAAGCAAAAGTTTAGCACATTCACTTGAATCTATTTTATAACTCAATGATGTGAGTTGAGAAAATAGAGTAGTCAAACTGTTGATGTGCTTTGTCACTGAAGTGGATTCAGACATTCGAATAGTATAAAGTTTCCTCTTAAGAAAAATTTTGTTGAGAAGTGACTTGACCTCATATAATTTGAAGAGATGATCCCAAATATCCTTTGTTGTCTTCGTTTCCTCTATACTTGACAATACTCTATCCGTCAATGATAGATGAAGATTTGCAATAGCATTCCCATATATTTCCGCCCACCAAGCATCATCTGTGATACTTGTTGGTCTTGTGCCAATAGTTGTTAAGCAATTATCTTTGCGCAAAATTGCCTTCAGCTTCAGCTTCCATAATGAGAAATTATTCCCATTAAACTTATCAAGCTCGAACTTTGCTGTCATTGCTTCTATTCCAATACCAAACACTTGCCAAGGGTGAATAATATTTAACTTATTTTATGATGTGGATGATCCACTATTTAATGGCAACCACAAAGCATATGATAAGTAAATAGATCCACCCAAGTTAGGCTCCGCTACCACGTATTAAAGATTTAGAAGGGATAGAGCAAGAACACACAAATCTTTATATGAAAACCCCCTTTGTAACTTAGGGTAAAAACCACAGACAAGGATAGAAGAATCACTATGAAAAACAAGAAGGAATTACAATCTCTTGTTCAAGAAGAAACAATAGAAATATCTCTCACAAACAACATCTCTTCTACAAGGAGATACAAATGAGAAATTCCTTAATAACTCTCTTCTTTTCTCTCTAGCTCTGTTTGTATTTGGGATGATTTACAAGTTAGGAGAAGGTGTCTATTTATAGCCCCCAAGCCTAAATCAAATCAAATCTTCCTAACTCCCCTCGATTTGCTCCTTAATTTGCTCCTTAATTTGTTCCTTGATTTTTTCCTTGATTTATGGAATCATATATTTAACAAAAACCTTGTCTCTTTCTTACTATGCCTGTCATGTCCTAGCGTAGTAAATCTGAATGCGAGTACTTTTTTTTCAATGTGGGATTAGGGACCTTGTGGCTTTCCTCGTATTGAAATCATTAACTCCCGAACCAGATGCGAATATATCAGACCTCTTAAATTTAATATCATTTGTGGATAGTAAAATTATCAATTATTGGAGGTTATTAATTAACATAATTATCTCTTATAATTAATATATTATTAAATAATAAATTATCATCATACAATTGGTTGAAATGGTAATATGGTATGAGACTATTATTAAATAATAATATATTATCATAATATGGAAGCAAATCGTGGCATCGTTCCTTATTGATAATGTGCCTTCGCATATTTTGGACAATCTCAAAATGTCCAATGTTGAAATTGTCTTGCTTCTGCCGAATATCACATCCAAAATCTAGCTATGATAATTTCATCCTTTAAGCGTCAGTACCGTTGCTACCAGCTACTAGCGATGCTTGATATGAACGAACCAGGTTCCATTGATATTTACATAGTTGACCAACTAACTGTTGTACTCTGGAGCAAAGTTACTTAGGAAGAGATCCCGCAGTCAATGATTGCAAACTGCTTCAAGCATATTGGACTTTCCACAACCAAATTGCATAGGAGAATAAAAAAATATATGGAGAGAAAAATACAATCAACTAAGATCATAGAGCAAAAGTTTAGGCATTTATTGTAGCCATCTGATGCCAATAAAGAATCTCTTAAATTCAATAGAGGAATTGCAAGAAGTGCATCAATAATTGATGGATGATGAACTTATCGTTTTGGTGACAGATAACAATCACAACACAGATAAAGTAAAAGAAGAAAGTATAAGCCAAAATAATACACTCTTAGTCTTCATGGTCAGCTGTATTTTTTTTTTTGATAAGAAAGCTCAGGAAAGATATATTAATCTCCTGGTCTGAAAAAGTAAGACCCAATACAATCCTTATGCATCAAAGAAATAATACTAGAAGGAGGCACTGCAAATCTATGGACTCCAGTGCTAACAAAACGCCCCATATGGGCAAGTGTATCTGCTATTGCATTAGCCTCCCTGAAGATGTGCTCCAAGTGAACAGAGGAAAAGCTACTAAGCAGAACATCGCACTCACGAACTAGGTGATGTGCTGGTTTGGATGGTAAGAGGTTGAGTAAGGTATCCACAGTCTCCCAAGAATCAGTTTCAACTTGGAGAGAAGTGAGATGCAACTCTTTTGCTAAAGCCAAGCCGGAGTGAAGAGCCCCAAACTCAGCCTCCCAAATCGATGAAGGACCAATATTTTGTGTGAAGCCAGCGACCCAAGCTCCTCTATGATCCCGAATGACACCACCAGCATAGCCTAAACCAGTAGTCGGGTCATAGGAGCCGTCACAATTGAGCTTGAAACTGCCATCAATGGGGGGAATCCAGCGAACCCACTTACCGAGGCGTGGGGATCTACCAATCTGCGCCCTGCAAAGAGATGAAGTACACTGTAAAAATTCCATGACAGTATATTTAATAATAGGTACCTCCCTGCTTTCTGCCGGACAACTATCATGGAACACCAATTGGTTCCTCCAGCGCCATAGCAACCAAATAGTCGTGGCAAACATCAGGGGCCAGGAATTGGAACTAGAGGTAGTATCCCCCGTGATTGACAGATTAGCTGCAATCCAGTCCTCCAGGTCCAATTGGAAGAAATTAGGGCGAAGGGCTGCAGGGATAATGGCACCCCACACACGAGCTGAATGTCTGCAATCACGTAGAGCATGTAGAGTGGTCTCGGCTAAGCACATGCATCTCGGACATTTCTCATCCTGCACGACCTTCCTCATGTAGCATAAATGTTTAGTCAGAATCCTATCATGGGCCACCGTCCATAGAAAACCTTTAACTCTCTCTGGTGTCTCTAATTTCCAGATACGGCCCCATAAGGCTTTGAGCTCCTGATCTTCATCCTGTTGTAGTATGGACACAGCAGATTTGATGGTGAAAGTTCCACTGGCAGAGCCTGTCCATAAAAGCTGGTCCTCATTTTCCCTATGGTGGATAGGAGACATCTGGGCAATCTGCATACAAGCATAGGTAGGGAGAAGATGACGAAACTTCTCCCAACTCCATTCTCCATTTGCCTGCATAAACTCATTGATGGTGGCATCTTGAAGTGGAGTAGGAATATCCTGCAAAGCCACATTCATGAGTATATCAGAATTAGGTAGCCATTGATCCTTAAAGAAACGAATATTGACACCATTTCCAAGTGACCAGGATACTCCCTGTGCTATCAGGGGCATGACTCTGGCTAGAGCCCTCCAGGTATTTGAGCACCCAGGCTTAGCAATCACATTACTCGGATTCATCTGCTTCAAGTTATATTTTGCCTGTAGCACCTTGGACCATAGCCTGTCCCCCTCGGTGAGGAACCTCCATCCCAGTTTCATAATGAGTGAGATGTTAGTTTCCTTTGTGCTCCTGAGACCTAAGCCACCCTGGTTCTTTGGTCTTGTCAACTCTTCCCAAGCAATTAGGTGAATCTTCCTCTTGTCAGGACTGGACCCCCAGATGAAGTCTCTCGTGAATCTGTCCAGTTCCTTGCATACGCGTTCTGGGAGAAGCATCGATTGCATGGTATGGGATGGGATGGCTTGTAGGACGGATTTTGCCAGCGTCACACGTCCCACAAGCTCAGGAAAGATATATTAATCTCCTGGTCTGAAAAAGTAAGACCCAATACAATCCTTATGCATCAAAGAAATAATACTAGAAGGAGGCACTGCAAATCTATGGACTCCAGTGCTAACAAAACGCCCCATATGGGCAAGTGTATCTGCTATTGCATTAGCCTCCCTGAAGATGTGCTCCAAGTGAACAGAGGAAAAGCTACTAAGCAGAACATCGCACTCACGAACTAGGTGATGTGCTGGTTTGGATGGTAAGAGGTTGAGTAAGGTATCCACAGTCTCCCAAGAATCAGTTTCAACTTGGAGAGAAGTGAGATGCAACTCTTTTGCTAAAGCCAAGCCGGAGTGAAGAGCCCCAAACTCAGCCTCCCAAATCGATGAAGGACCAATATTTTGTGTGAAGCCAGCGACCCAAGCTCCTCTATGATCCCGAATGACACCACCAGCATAGCCTAAACCAGTAGTCGGGTCATAGGAGCCGTCACAATTGAGCTTGAAACTGCCATCAATGGGGGGAATCCAGCGAACCCACTTACCGAGGCGTGGGGATCTACCAATCTGCGCCCTGCAAAGAGATGAAGTACACTGTAAAAATTCCATGACAGTATATTTAATAATAGGTACCTCCCTGCTTTCTGCCGGACAACTATCATGGAACACCAATTGGTTCCTCCAGCGCCATAGCAACCAAATAGTCGTGGCAAACATCAGGGGCCAGGAATTGGAACTAGAGGTAGTATCCCCCGTGATTGACAGATTAGCTGCAATCCAGTCCTCCAGGTCCAATTGGAAGAAATTAGGGCGAAGGGCTGCAGGGATAATGGCACCCCACACACGAGCTGAATGTCTGCAATCACGTAGAGCATGTAGAGTGGTCTCGGCTAAGCACATGCATCTCGGACATTTCTCATCCTGCACGACCTTCCTCATGTAGCATAAATGTTTAGTCAGAATCCTATCATGGGCCACCGTCCATAGAAAACCTTTAACTCTCTCTGGTGTCTCTAATTTCCAGATACGGCCCCATAAGGCTTTGAGCTCCTGATCTTCATCCTGTTGTAGTATGGACACAGCAGATTTGATGGTGAAAGTTCCACTGGCAGAGCCTGTCCATAAAAGCTGGTCCTCATTTTCCCTATGGTGGATAGGAGACATCTGGGCAATCTGCATACAAGCATAGGTAGGGAGAAGATGACGAAACTTCTCCCAACTCCATTCTCCATTTGCCTGCATAAACTCATTGATGGTGGCATCTTGAAGTGGAGTAGGAATATCCTGCAAAGCCACATTCATGAGTATATCAGAATTAGGTAGCCATTGATCCTTAAAGAAACGAATATTGACACCATTTCCAAGTGACCAGGATACTCCCTGTGCTATCAGGGGCATGACTCTGGCTAGAGCCCTCCAGGTATTTGAGCACCCAGGCTTAGCAATCACATTACTCGGATTCATCTGCTTCAAGTTATATTTTGCCTGTAGCACCTTGGACCATAGCCTGTCCCCCTCGGTGAGGAACCTCCATCCCAGTTTCATAATGAGTGAGATGTTAGTTTCCTTTGTGCTCCTGAGACCTAAGCCACCCTGGTTCTTTGGTCTTGTCAACTCTTCCCAAGCAATTAGGTGAATCTTCCTCTTGTCAGGACTGGACCCCCAGATGAAGTCTCTCGTGAATCTGTCCAGTTCCTTGCATACGCGTTCTGGGAGAAGCATCGATTGCATGGTATGGGATGGGATGGCTTGTAGGACGGATTTTGCCAGCGTCACACGTCCCGCAAAGGCCAAATTCCTAGTTTTCCAGGTAGCCAGTCTATTCCTCACTTTGTCCTTTAGTTCCTGAAAAAGAGAGACAGTTTTCCTTCCATGAATGAGAGGAACACCAAGATATTTGCCCAAATTATTTGCTATTTTAAAACCAAGAAGATCGGACACTTCCCTTTTCTGAATGAGACTTGTGTTCCTGGAGAAGAATATCCTGGTTTTTCCATTATTGATCCTCTGTCCTGAGCTTTGACAGAATCTCTCCAGAGTATCCTTTATTCTTTCAGCCTGAGACAGTGAAACAGACGAGAACAGGAAAATATCATCTGCGAAAAATAAGTGAGAGAGAGGGGGACCTTTCCTTCCAAGACGGATAGGCTTCCAACCACCACCAGTAACCTCGTCATTGATTAGATGGGCTAGCCTCTCCATACATAACACAAACAGATAGGGGGACAAAGAATCTCCTTGCCTCACTCCTCTTGAAGGATAGAACATATCTGACATACCACCGTTCCATAATAACCTCATAGAAGGAGTAGATATGCATCTCATAATTCTAGCAACAAGGAGATCAGGAATGCCTGTCATGTTTAAGGTCTCCTCAATGAATTCCCATTTTAGCCGGTCATAAGCTTTCTCCAGGTCAATCTTGATAGCCATCCATCCTTCCCTTCCTGTTTTTCTACTCATAGAGTGGATGACCTCCTGCACAATAATTGTATTATCTGTAATTTGCCTCCCTTGCACAAAACTCGATTGAGTGTCTGCAATCCAAGAGTTCATCAAAGGTTTGAGACGATGAGCAATCAATTTGGTAATGATTTTATATGACACATTACAAAGACTGATAGGCCTAAAATGTGTGATCAATTCAGGAGATTTAATTTTAGGAATCAAAACTAGCAAGGTGTCGTTTACTTCCCTGTCGAGGATACCATTTTCCCAAAAATCTCGAATCATATGGAGGACCGAATCCCCCACAATATTCCATTGAGTCTGCATAAAGATCGGTTGGTAGCCGTCCTTCCCCGGAGCCTTGAAGCTGCCCATAGATTTAAGGGTCTTGACTATTTCTTCCTTTGTTACCTGAGCCAATAAGAGATCATAATTAGCAGTATCGATTCTAGGAAAAGTATGAACTGTGGTAAGGGGGGAGAAAACAGGAGAATCATTCATGTACAAGTTACTAAAGAAATTGATAGCCAGACTCTTCAAGTTCTCCTCATCTTTTACCCAGTTACCTTCCTGGCTACGAAGAGCCGTGATACAGTTTATACCTCTTTTGATGATGGTTTGAGTATGGAAATAATTAGAATTCTTATCACCATATCTAATCCAATTCGTTCTAGCTTTTTGATACCAAAGAAGCTCCTCTTGAAGGAGGACATTTTCCAAATCACATTTAAGGTTCGAGTATACCTGTTCGAGGGTAGTTGACTCCCTCCTTTCCAGGATGTGCTCAAGATCAGTAATTCTCTTGAGAAGGGTCTGCTTCCTGCGAAAAATGTTTTTAAACACATTCTTATTCCAAACCTGTAGTTTATTGGTGAACTCGCGCTGCTCTGATGCCCAACCATTCTGCATATTCCAGTTATTCTTGACGAACTCCTCAAAACTGGGATGAGTTAACCAAGCAGCCTGAAACCTGAAGGGTCTATTGCTCATACATTGACCTCCTGGTTTCTCAACGTATAATTGGATGGGCCTGTGATCGGATTTTAGACGCGGCAAGTGCCAAACCTCAGAGTTTGGGAACTTGTGTTTCCACTCTATATTGCAAATGGCTCGGTCTAGCCTTACTCGAAGAGTTCCTCGGAACCAAGTAAATTTTGGTCCTTTGTGACCCATATCAAGAAGACCACAATCATTAACCATTGACTGGAAATCTTTGCTGCCTCTATGAGTGGAAATACTAGTTCCCGATCTTTCTTCAAGAGACAAGGTTGCATTGAAGTCTCCAAGAATAGCCCATTGCTCATGAGTACAGAAACTAATGTTACGTAGAGAATTCCAGAGTTCCCTTCTTCGATTCAGGTTTGGGCTAGCATAAACTGCAGTACACACACCAGAAAGATCATTGTGAGACCATTTAAAATGAACCAACTGGGCATTAGAGTCTAAAATTTGAATAGAAGTACTTCCCTCACTCCATAGGACCCAAATGCCACCTGCAAAACCTTGGGCATCCTCCACAAAGTGGTCAGTAAAGCCTAATTTACTGATGACCTTGCGAGCTCTCTCCCCACTGATCTTGGGCTCAATCACAATAAAGATGAAAGGTTTGTGAGTACGATAAAGCTCTTTAAAATGAACTCTGAAACTGGGGCTCGCAGCTCCTTGTGAGTTCCAGGCTATTATAGAAGACATAGGTAGGATTAAAAATTCAAGGACAATAGGAAACAACTATTCGTAAAACAAATTGGCAAAGACGTGTAAAAACCAAAGTATAAATACTCAGTGCAAAAGGCAAATAAGAAAAACCAATAGCAAACGAGTTACACTGACGCCGCCGAGGGGCAAGCCAGCGACGCTCCCGGCGTTACCTCCTGATTATCTGAGCTCTCCCTATCCGTTGGGTGGGCATGCTCCTCCTCCATACTAGCCGCCGCCATGGTCACCGGAAGGGGCGCCTTTCCCACAGGATCGTGCCTTGTCCTCTTAGATGGTCCAGGGTCGGGGGGTTGCTTTACAATTTGCTTTGAATTTTCCTTCTTCCCCCGCAGAGCTCTTTGCTGGCCACCACTTTTTTGGATAGCCATCACCTGCGCTTCTCGCTTGCGATTTTTGGTCAAGGCAACGAGCTTTGACCTGTTCAAGGCATGGTCGAACCACGTGTTCGTGGAGAAGAAGAAAACAGGTTCTGTTACTGATTTGTCAGACTGATGTGTGCTGGGCTGGGTAATTAGCTTGTGGGTCAAAGGTTTGGTCAAGGAGGTGCTAGGCTCAAATGGGCCGGTCGCAGAATTATTGGACTGGGTAAGCATGGACTGGCTTGGTTTGTTTCTGGTCGACGGGGTCAGCTTGTTGTCCTGGTTGGGCTGACCTTTTCCATTGTCTTGGGTTGTTCTTGGGGTCTTAGGTTTCAGGCGTGGGTCTATGACTTTAGGGGTGGTAGAGGGCGGCTGTAGGCCTTGGGCATGTGCTACAGTGTAGGTTGCGCTCACAGAGGGAGAAGCATCAGATGCGATGTCCAACCGTTGAGATGATGATTCACCTAGATTAGGATCCTCACTCAACGCCGAAAATCTCAAACCATTATACTGATTTTGTTTATCTTTCCTTAACTGTGACTGATGTTGTGCCTTGTCCTGTCCGCCGCTGCCACGTCTGCTGGGTTTGGAAGCGTGGAGCCAAGGACCAAATCTCTGATCGTCGGACACTTTTCCCGCAGGTTGAGTCGAGAGTTTATCCATAGAAGAATCCGGCACTGGTTGGAGGTTGGATGCGAGGGGCTCGACAGTGCCTTGAGGGCAGATGCTAAGATTGTGACCCACTTTACCACAACTAAAACAGATTGTCGGAAGATTTTCATATTCAACACGCTGCCATTCTCCATTGATCCTGATTGCCGACGTGAGTGGGCTTGCTAGATCCAGTTCGACTGCCACCCTTGCAAACCGGCCCCTTTGGGATTCAGCAGTGTTCATATCAACTTTCACAATATTGCCGACCATACTACCAATAGCTCGAAGAATATTGTATTGATACCTGTGTAGTGGTAAATCAGGGAAGCGAATCCATGCGATGATCTTGGAAATTTCAGCCGTAGCTGCTCTGAAAGTAGGAGTCCAGCTCTGGATTGAGAGGTAATGTCCCAGTATGACCCAAGGGCCTCCCGTCAAAACATAGTTTTTATCTCGTATACTTCTGAAATTGACTGCAAAAAAAACCGTTTTCCATGTCAACCACCTTGAAACTTTCTACTGTACCCCATAGTGCTTTCAGCTTGGTATTGAGTAGTGCAAGTCCAATAGATTTTCCCAAAAGTTTGACCACGACCGCAAAACTCCATGCCTGCTGTGCGTGCTCTTCCAATCTTTGAGAAATAGTGAGGAGCTGGCCAACCTCGTCGACTGAGAAAACTAGGTCATCAGACGATACTGTAAAATCTGGTTCCTTATCCTCGTCCATCTCTTTCCCGAGTAGTCTATCTTTGTAAGACACCGATGGCCTATCAGTCATCCCATTGGATAGTTCCTTAGGGGGGTCTGTAGACATCTCAGCCACTTCTTCAGACGTAGAATTATTTTCAATCGGGACGCTGGTCATTGTAGGCTCCACCTCCACCATTGTTTCTTCCTTTTCCTTTTTGTCTTCTATCAAGAGGTGCGTGGGCAAGGCTATTGGCGTGGTCCCAGGGGCAGCCGTGGGGTCGCCTATGTCTGGCGGCAGAGTGGCCTCCCCCATGGGAGGAGGTTGGTGCATGATGTCAGGGGGTGCCGAGGAGAAATCGAGAGAAAATCCAGGTTATGGCTGCTTTTGTTGATACTTACGCAAAGTTTTATGGGAGGAGTTTCGTCGAACAGGTAGTATGCGTAAAGAGGGAGCTTTGTTCTACTCAGACTTGCTGTGACAACCTGGACATTAAAGTGGAATAATGGTGGTATTGTTCTCGTCCTTGCAACTCTTCTTGACCTTGTGGACGGTACTGATACTCTTTCATCAATTTTCGTCGCTCTTGGTGCTTCTAAAGGAAGAAGTTTCGGTTGTTCCTCTGTTGTTGAGTCATAGCCCCAGCTGTATGCTATGCATATGGTGCTACAAATGCTGGATATTGATAAAATAGACTAAAGAAGTACGTTGAGAGTCTTATGCTATCTACAAAATATAATGAAAATATAAAAAATTTCTTAGACATTGCTCAATATATTGATGAACAAAAATATGGTAACTTCTCAAAATTAATAAATACTTAAGATTTTATTAATTATTAAAAATTAGAGAAATATTAAATATAATAAAGAAATGACATTGGTGGATATAAAATTTATTAATTATTGGAAGATATTAATTTTTAAAGGATTAAATTTAAGAGGTCTGAATTTTTTCCTACATAATATATTATTTTTTAACATTATACTTATACATTGAAACTTAGCCTCACTCTGTTTCTATTATGTGATTGACATTCTTACATTGCCACAGGTATCCAATACTCCAAGTTTGGTAGACATAAATCTAGCAATCCACTGTGTGTGAATTTGGTCTTTATCTTCCTTGAACCCATGATATAGTTTCTGTTTGTCATTTAGCTGATCAATGAAACAGAAATGATTACTAACTCTGTCCTTTCATAAATAATTATAGGTTTCAGTTATGAATCCATCTTCTGACTTTCTACTCTCTAAGCGATCGAAATCATACGAAATAAACATAAAAACTAACGTGATTTGCATCTAATCCTATTAAATCAAGTTGGTTCGTAAAATTGAACCATTCCTATCCATCTAATGTTAGGTATCGTAACATTATTAGACCTGATTCTTCAAGCTCCCCACTTTATTGCATTTAGAGGCTTCGACTCTATTTATTTTATTTATTTTATCACAAGCCTACAAATGATTACTAATTTATTTTGAATTTTTATATAAATTCGGCTAACCCAAAATTATTAGAGGTTTCATTCTTTGTACCTCTATTATTTATTTGATTGAAAATAATTAATATATGTGTTCTAAATAAATTATTAAATGAAATATTTTAAAATGTCACAATAAATTTACAATACAGTAAGATTTTCAGTCAAAAAGTTTTAGTGGCCTTGAATCTAGGCATTTAGTATAGTAAAATTGTTAAAATTAGAATTAGAATTAGAATTAAAAATAATAAATTTTAATTCAGATGAATATAAATTAAATCGTTACGACGTCGATTGCTTTTCTAGCTCCACAATTTCCTCCGGAAAACCCGTATTGGGCAGCAGATGACAACACGTGGGCCCAAAATTGTCTGACCATGAGCGTCTTCTTAAAACAATCCGCCGTTTGTGCGGTAGTGCATGTATATCTAATCCTACGTTGAGATTTGAGACCAAAACGGCGCCAACTAACACAGAACATAACTTCTCCCAAATCCGCTACTTACCATATGACAACAACAAAAACAAAAAACCGCGAAACCATCATCTTTCCAAGATTGCGCCTCTCCTAGCTGATCACAAAACACGTGTACATCTGTAACATCAAAACCAACGTAAAGCCAGCATCAAACTATGAGAGTGAGTCGTAATACAGGCGAACACCTCCCACATGCAAGGACTGCACAACCATCGAGACACGCGTTTTATTAATGCACTGACGAGGCACAGCTGTAACCCAATCAATCCTCACCTCCAAGACCTGCAAAGCCATGTGACGACCTGTCCCCACCATGCAATTCCCCTTCCCCTCCTCCTCTCTGCTGCTCAAAGACTACTTGGCCCAAGTTAAAAGCGCACAAGCTCCAGCAAGTGTTGCTTAAGCATTATCTGTCCAGTTTCACCTATCTTTCTCTTCCATGGCAACTACACCCAAAAACATGGTTCTTCTGTTTCTGGCATTTGCTGCCTTCCTGTCATGCTGCTCAGAAACACATGCGCATGTTGAGGAAGCTGCAGTCGGTGGGTTGAAGATGATGATGAACTCAGTGGAATGGCCAGCTTCGATGTCTATGTACAGTTCTTTGGAGGAAAGCAATGATTTTGACGATGGGTTCGAGGGTTTCGACCGGGATGTTGAAGGGACTGACGAGATGGGAGACCGTAGATCCTTATTCTGGGGGAAACCGGTGCATTACTACATCTCTTATGGAGCCCTCTCTGCTAACAGGATTCCCTGCCCTCCAAGGTCTGGCAGATCGTACTACACCCATAGTTGCTTCAAGTCCAGGGCGCCTGTGAACCCTTACTCAAGAGGTTGTTCAAGAATCACTCGTTGCAGGAGATAACTGTTTCGATTGACGGATTATACTACTTGAGGAGTAGTTGGTCCTCAGGTTGTATGGGAAACAGTATGATCTGTGCCTGACGAGGGAGAGGCTTAATTTTTCGTCTGTTTGGACCTGTGGTCGTCGGTGGTCGCACGGTTGAATGCCTTGAGTATATTTCTTGCAATGATTTAGAATATTTCAACATCTTTATTTGGCTACCGGCCACTGCACGACTTGTGACTGTGTTAAAAATATATTATATATGTAGCGTCTTCTAAGGGTGAGTGTGCCTTGAGATTTGCAATATTCCCCTTCGTTGTTTCGGTAATTTAACAGTGAATTTTTGCCACTGTATGAGGACATGGGAGTAGAGTATACGTCTTACACTACGCTGAAATTCGTCACAGTTTGTTTTATCTTGGAAAGATTTGGGTTAGTGTTTGATGTCAAGTCAATGTGCATCAGATTGTGGTTTTTGTGTCTATCGAGATTACCCCCCGACAAGGAGGCGCAGAAGTGAAGGGGAGCGACCCAAATGAATGGGGATTGTTTATTAGCATCAAATACCAATTTGGTCATTTCCTTGTTGCAGCATATTGTTTGTCTCTGCACACGCAAAGAGGAATAATTCTGCGGATTTGGGTTAAGATTGAAAAAAATGTATTTTATATTATTTATAATTAATCCGTGATTAAATTAATTAATGTTCTTTAGCCTATGGATTTAGGTTAATATTGTATATTGTATTTTATTTATTATTTTATATTTGTATTAATATAATATTTAAAGATTATACCTAATGAATTATTAATATCTCTTGGATCTTGTACAATTGGACTATAAAATTTTTAAGTAAAAGTAAATCATAAAACTTCCATTAACTAATATGTCACTATAACATAATGTAAAAATTTAATACATTAAATTAATTGGTCATGTATAACAAATTAATATATAAAAATTAATTAATCATGCATAACAAATCAATATATAAAAATCAATTGTTCATGTCAAAATTTATACCTCTTCTAATATTTAAATAAATGAGATATCTTTTGTCATTAAAATCAAATACATAAAAATAGATTTAAAATTTAATGGATTGAAAATCTAATATATATCAAATAAATCGAGGTCCCTCTCATTTTTTGTACTCTAGGTGCTGTGCTTGGACCTGGTCACAGGTATCCTGACCGATACCTACATGTATGCTCAATAAGTATTCATATATATGAAGTCTTAATAAAAATTCCTCTAAAAAATGATGCTTAAAATAATATTTCCCTAATTATGTATAATGAGATGAATATAAAAAATGGAACATTATTTAAATTAAAATTTGATACAAATGTGAAAATAATAATTAAAAAATTCTCAATACATAATATTCTCAAATTCAAAAAAATTACAAATAAATTTGTAAGGACTTGCTCCAAGTAACGAGAAACTTTATTGTCATGAAATCCGGACTAGCCTAAATAGGTGGAAAAATCAGGATCACAGAAAGACTTAAAGACTTAATTAACTTTTCAAATATATTTTCCAAAACATAACACATTTAATTTTAATAAAAAATAGAGCATGACCAATTAGAATACAACCCCTGGCATAAAAAATAGGAGTAAACCAAAACACAACGACATATTTTATTAATAAATAAAAACTCGAACAATGTAAGTCCATGATTCAAAAGCTCAAAACCAAAAACGAGTCTGGGCCCACAACTCAAAACAATATGTCCATACCCATTATGTCATACAAAACAAAAAATAGTTCAAAACCAAAAACATAGTAATTCCAAGATAAAGTGCCATTAAAACCGTGAAGTGCAGATGGGATAGTCCAGCCTACGTTATCTAGAAAATCAACCTCAAATAGAATTGCTATTGCTTATGTACTATCCTTGAAAAGGAAAAAAATAACGGAATGAGATCACGAGCACCTCAATTAAAGTCATGGCATCGTAAAGCCCTATGATGATGCAGAGGCATATACTAAACAAGTTAATAAATAGTTAACATAAAAATAATTAATATATGATGCCACTAAAGTGCACATTGTCACGGGGTCATTACTCTCTTCCCAAAAGATGCACCTAGTGGGATGTGCAGCACCCACGTTTATATGCCCAAAGACCACCCAGTTCCCATCCAATGTGGGATAAGTCACCCTGCCCCACCCCCTTGGGCTTGCAGGCGTGACATTCTCCCCCACCAAGCCCAACGACGCCCTCGTCGTTGTGACTTGGGCCACCCTGCCTACCCCACTGGGCCTACAGGCGTGGACACCGAACAGGGCCCGGTTTGGCTCCGCTACCACTTGTCACGGGGTCATTACTCTCTTCCCAAAAGATGCACCTAGTGGGATGTGCAGCACCCACGCTTATATGCCCAAAGACCACCCAGTTCCCATCCAATGTGGGATAAGTCACCCTGCCCCACCCCCTTGGGCTTGCAGGCGTGACAACATGCACAAGCCAGAACAACAATGCAATGCTAGTATAAAACTTTAGATAGAAACTAGCACAATAGGTTTATAAACTCATACTCAAACAAACTCAACTCAGGGACTACTATGCCCAAACTTCGTTAAAGGAAAACTGGAAGCGCAATGGTAGTGTTAGTTTAATTTTAAAAATACATAAGCCTCTACTGCTAGTGTTATTCGAGACTAGGTAGAGAAACACATAACACAATCATACCTATCTCAGTATACATAATTGATAGGCCTGCAAAACAAATGTAAAGACAAGTAATATGCAACAATATCCATACAACTCCTAAATAGGAAAGTAACATTTCCCTAACATTGAGATTTTGTATACTTACCCCGCATTAGCCAAACAAACTCAACGGTCGGAAGAATATATATATATATAAACGGTATACGTTTATAAAACAATAGTATATGCAATGCAACACAAGTATCCCCAAAATACCCAATCACTACTCAACTTACAGAACCTAACTCGCATCTCTGAACACTCACAAGGTATGGAAAAATTTACAAGGGAAACAAACTACACGCTAGGAAGGACGAAAAGTCGCAGAAGGATACAAGACCAGTCCGACAATTTGGTCCAACTAGTCTGACAACCAAGTCGACTAGTCAGATGAGCTCCAACCGGTCGAACTATACAAGTTGAGTGGTCCTCTCGTTTTCCCTCATTTCTTTGACCGCTCGTCCTCACTCTCCCCACAATCCCACATATGACACACGATCTTTTCCACACACACACCCAATTGATTAAAACTTTTGTAAACTAATCCCAAGACCTATAAATCACAAGTACGCATCACTCAAGTCCCATTGCTCACCAGTAATGCATCAAACACACAACACAAACAAGATAGATATAGAAACCTGTAGATGCATTAAAAAACATGGCAAGCATACAAGGTGATCCTATGATGGCAGTTATACACAGTGTCGGGTACAGGCTTTATATTCAAAACTACATAATAAATTTTAACTAAAAAAAAGGGAAATAGTCTAATCAAACCAATGATACATAGACTTCCACATGTATAGATAAGTTAATGGCAATACCTTTGCCGTATTGCCCTTATCACGGGATCTTGAACCACCTAAATAAATATTCACAATTCGAATAAGAATAATTGGAAATAACATAAGACAATAAGAAAGGGATTCTCCATAGACCCCTCTGACTCATCATGAACACATGAACACATAAACACACATAAACACATTGGGACTCTTACTTCAGAAATCCCTATACAACCTTAAACCGATGAACACCTAGACGGATTGGGTGCAGTGGAAACCAACTAGATGAACAAGGAGAAACAAATCAAACATAGAAACAAAGATTAACAATCGAAACAAGAAGGAAATAAAAAAGAAACCAATGATCCTTCATTGTTAATTGATGTGCGAGATGAACAAAAAAGGAAAGACAGCGACACGCAAAATATGAAAGAAAGGGACGGTGTACTAACTAGAAAAGAAAGACTGAAAAGTAATGTCTTAGGGGATTTAGAAAAGAACGAATAAATGGCTAACAGGGTTAATTGAAGGGAAATGGCCTATTTATATAGTCCGGGTCCAAAACATAGATGACTTGGCCCGGAAACTAATAAATGGGCCTAAACACACATAAATCGACCCAAAGACTAAAAGGCTGGCCCAAAGACAAACAAATCAACTTGAAGGTCCATGGCTACTCAAAACGTTTCACGACCCGGCTTCTGGCCTCCGGACCCTCGGCCCAGCGGCCCCGGATGTGTATGTGTGCGTGATGGATCACAACTATAACGCTGAGTTGAGCTTATAACCACATGGCCCAAAAGATGCATCTTGTTACAAATGATACCATCACACAACACATATAAGCCCAAGACTTCCTCCGCTCCTTTCCGATGTGGGATTGGGTAACCTGACCCACTTCTTATAGACCTCGTGTCCTCATGAGGGGAGCCCAAATGTAACTGACTTGAGCCCAAACTCACGGGCTTAAATCTGAACACACAACACGACTCAAGCCCACTCGGAAGAGGGAGCGAGATCGGCTCCGCTACCATTTGTCACGACCCGGCCCCCGGACCTCCTTCCTAGCGGGCCCGGATGTGTATGTGCGTGTGATGGATCACAACTACAACGCTGAGTTGGGCTTTTAACCACATGGCCTAAAAGATGCATCTTGTTACAAATGATACCATCACACAACACATATAAGCCCAAGACCTCCCCCACTCCTTTTCGATGTGGGATTGGTTAACACAGACCCCCCCTACGGGTTGGGTCTCATAATCTCCCCTCCTTATAGACCTCGTGTCCTCACGAGGGGAGCCCAAACGTAACTGACTTTGGCTCAATATTGTGAGACTCAGCCCGTAGGGAGGGGGTCAGGTTACTTAATACCACATTAGAAAGAAGCGGGTCAGGTTACCCAATCCCACATCGGAAAGAAGCGATTGAAATCTTGGGCTTATATGTGTTATGTGATGGTATCATTTATAACAAGATGCATCTTTTGGGCTATGTGGTTATAAGCTCAACTCAGTGTTATAGTTGTGATCCATCACGCATACATACACTTCCGGGCCCGCTGGGCCGAGGGTCCAGGGGCCGGGTCGTGACAAATGATAGTAGAACCGATCGTGCTCCCTCTTCCGGGTGGGCTTGGGCTGTGCTATGTGTTCACATTTGGGCCCAAGTCAGTTACGTTTGGGCTCCCCTCGTGAGGACTCGAGGTCTATAAGGAGGGGAGATTGTGAGACCCAGCCCTAGGGGGGTCAAGTTACCCAATCCCACATCGGAAAGGAGCGAGGGAGGTCTTGGGCTTATATGTATTGTGTGAGGGTATCATTTGTAACAAGATGTATCTTTTGGGCCATATGGTTATAAGCCCAGCTCAACGTTATAGTTATGATCAGTCACGCACACATACATGTCTGGGCCCGCTGAGCCGGGTCGTGACAAAACGAGTCCGAAATACGATCAATCCAACAGGTGCAAAATGATAATTTCTACACAAGTACGGGGTTCTACAAAATTTATCAACGATTCAAAAAAAACTGCACATAGTTTTTACCCTATTATTATTTTTATTAAATCATACAAGCAAATCGTTGATAAGAAGATAATAGCCTCAAATGACTAGAACATCTATTTTCTACGGACAACAGGTTCTTATAACCTGTTATCAAGTTTTCAGATATTAAAATTATGTTCATACCTAACGGGTTTCACTAGCTTCGAAATAAGTACAACTTATTTGTGACCTCAAGACGCCATGGCCCCCACATAAGGCAGCAACCTCCCTGGTTATCTGAAAAATTAAGTGGGATTTTTTATGCTGCCGGTGCCTGAGCTCCTCGTGCCCATGTATTAGCCTCTTTTTCTCTGGAATTTTTAGAGAATGTCGGCTGATCAAGACTCATGGCCCCTAGCTTAAGGGCATAGGCCTTTCTTGCTTGCGTGCTAATTAGTGATCAGTTTTTCTCCAAATCAATTTGCCTATTTTGTAATGGCATTAGATTCTACAAAATCTGAGGCAAGCACTGAAAAAAAAAAGAGAGGTTAAAAGATGCCAAAGAAGTATGGGTAGGGTAGATCAACCACTGAAGCAGAAGACAAAGCAATGATGGGTAGATTGTCAGAATGAATTTGGGTTCAACAAATTGAAAGAGTAAAACTAAGCTCATCGTCCAATCAAGTTTTCAACAAACGGTTTAAGGCCTACCCTTAATTATCAGATTCTTTAATTTAGTGTGGTACAACTAACAAACTCTTGTAAGATTGTGCGCAACTAATAAAATCTAGAAGGATTCTTACTACCTACAAAACTTAGCTAATAATTATCATCTTAAGGTATGCCATGGATGCATAAGACAATACATGTAAGTTGTAACCATTTTATGTGCAGGTTTAGGTATGCCATTTTTTATGGTGCAATTGACGAAAAATGATTTCTCTAACATTCCCGGCCATGCCTTGGTCTTCTCTGCACCTGTGGGTGGAGGGAATTATGGTGGTATTTATATGATTGGATCTTTGAATGAAAATGATGGTCCAAAGTACTGGTTTGCTATTTTTTGGCATCCTGGAAAATGAATAGGGGACAGGATATAACCAACAGAATTTATCCTGCATTTGAAAAATTCGAATCCCCTCATTCACAGGATATAGGGCTGTGAATGGGCAGATGTGGCTTAAAAAATAGAAAATATCTACTCATTTACTTAATGAATCCCCTCCTCTGTTCCGGCTCTACTTCACCTGACAATGACCCAATTATCAGAGCAGGTCCAATTGTAACCCTGATCGCTCACCAACTGCCAAATTCTATCCATCGGAGAAGGCACGCAGATCGAATACATCGAGTAAGATCCTGATTCCATGCTCTTATCTGTCCCGAATTCAGATTTGGGAGATGATTGAAGAGTTGAGGTCCACTTTGGGAAATCAAAAGGCCCCCCCGTGGTGAAGTTGGTTGTGGTTCTTGATCATCCTTTAATGTATATTCTTAGGCTTTAAATCGCAGTGAGCAAAACCTTTTGCATGGATGTGACAAAGACCCTTGATGTTCACAGCATGTGGTTCAACGCATAAAAGTTAAGTGATGAATTACCGGTATGGCCATTGCCCCAATATTTAGCCTAGCTAGCCTGTATTTTGGAAAATAATTTCGCAAAATTCAATCCCCTCCGGATCTGTAAAATCTTCAAACTTTGTCGGTGCTGTAAATTTTGATAATAAAATTATGTTGTTGGGTTTGAACTAAGGACCAAAAAGAAAAGCTTATGCAGGCATATATTCGTTACTTTTTAACAGTGTATAATTGCAGATCACCCTCTTTTCAGGTACATGATAAGGATACAAATTTTGATAATCAAGGAAGAGGCAGCCAACTTGTGGGGAGGGGAGTGTGGTCAACAACACAGTCGTGAGTGAGACATCTGGCGTTTGAGGTCTGCCAACCTTGCCCCATCACATGTGAGTTGTTACGTTCGAGACAATTATTATAGGATGCATTTTATTTAGACCAACCTTCTGTTATTCACTGTTAGCCGCATTTTCAGCCCGGCAGTTCAACCGTATTTTCGGCCCTAAATCTCTCTTGCGCTTCGCTATTATTTTAATATTCTTTGTGCCTGCATGCTCTTTTTTTATTTTCCTTTTACTTATCATCTTTTATTATAACTTAACTTGTAGAACATCAGAAGTTGCTTACCCTCACACAATATAGAAAAATTAAGACACTTGTTGTGTATAAATATTATCTTTATTGATAAAAATATTTAAAATCCTCTAAAAACTATGCGAATAAACAGTATAAATAATTTCAGGATAGATAACCAAAAAAAAAACACTTTTGTGAGATAAAAAAGGTTAACAGTGCAATACCCAATTTAGTAGTGTGGCTTGGTTTTGGTTTGAGGCAAGCTAAGTCTAAACACCGGAAAATTTTGAATTGTTTGGGTCAGGAAGTCCATTCGAGGATCGAGAAGATTAGTGGATCTCAGTCCACGAACTGAGATTGATTTTTTATTTAAGAGGTGAAATAAGATTATCTTAAAATTTTTTTATAATTATTAATTATGATTAAAAAATTATAAATAAGGCTCTCTAATAATAATTTTGGGATACTAAGACCATAGACTGGTATGTTGATAATGCTTAAGGTTATATAAATTTTTAAAGAATTTTCGAGAGAATATTTGTAATTTTTATGATTTTTCTAAAAAAAAAATAAAAGTATTTTATTTTAATTAAATTATATATTTATGAAAAAATATGTATATTAGTTTATGGATAATACTAATTACAAGAAATTTATAGAAATTTTTAAGATATTTTTGGTTAATTATTATGATTTTTTAAAGAATTAAAAGATTAATAAATATTATTATAAATTTAAATTATTATTAAGTATTATTATTATGAAAATATTACTCTAAACGATAGAGGGTACTATCGTTTTGATCTATACTCGGGGGGAGGGGGAAGGCTGCCATTTAACCAAAAACAACATAGTTTTATGGATAAACTTGCTCCCGCCTTCCTTGTTCCTGGTCACCACCGGTTGCCGGTGGGTAAACGAAATAAGATCCCGTAAGTGTGGCCAGATGTCCCCAAGCCTTCGAATTGAGCTATTCTTCCCCAAAAACTATCCCCGAGAGCTTGCGAGTCTTATCCTGGCATTCCTCTGCTAATTTCCAGCCTTCTTATTGCCAAAATTAGATAAAATTTCATCTCGGAAAGCGCGATCTTCTTCCCTTTCATTAGTCCATTTTAGTTTGTAGAAATTTGTTTAGTTTGAGTTGATTAGATTTGGGTTAGTGTAAGCTTCGTTTTGGTATAAATTTTGTTAGATTTGAGTGTGTATATGAAAATTTTCGTGTTTTCTGGTGAATGGATAGAATGTTCGACGTGAGTTGCAAGTTTTCGGCGACCAGAGGTAGGGGATGACCTTGGACCACTTGTCATCCAAGATCTCTTCGAACTACAGATCGTCTATTAGGGGAGTAGGTGTAGTCCGAGCCTAAGGCTCGGACAACACGTGTCACACGTGGGGTGTGACACGTGTAGGTTCGGGTGTATGTTCGGGCCATGCGTGTCACGTTCTGAGGGTGACACATGTAGGCCCGGAATGAGTTTGAGGTAGTTCTGGCAGTATTAGACGCAGCCACGTGGCGTGCTTTTATTGATTAAAAATTAATAAATTCCAGAACATATATAAAATTTGGAGAAAATAGTAAAAAATTGAGAAAAATTCTAGAAAAATTATATAAAATACTAGATTTAATTTGGAGTCTAGTAATATTAAATTTGAATGAATTAGACTTGATTTGATAGGTCAATTAAATTTAAAAAGATTCAAAAAAATAAGGGAAAAAGGAAAATCACTCGGTTGGGTCTCGGGTCGATTGTCGAGTAGAAATGCATTGAGTTAAGGAGTTAGGCGCATTATTTTATGTGTTATTATGATATGTGAATGGTTTATTGAGAATGTGACATCGTTATGCATAAGTGAATTCCTACAATGGCAGGACTTTTAGGAATCAGTCTGGAACTCCATCAATCGGGCTTCGAAAACCCGTGAGAGGATGGAATTTCCTTTATTTTGATAAATTTCTGGTATGGATGTTATTGTGTGATTAATAAGAAATCATTAGTTGAAATTGTGCGTGCGTATCTGTGATAAATAATGTGTTCAACATGATAACTAGTGTAACGTACATCGAGTAGCGTGAGATGATATAAAATGCATGAATGTGCCATATTATGATTGATATGTATCAAATGCACTGAGCGTATTTGGGAATCGATATTGACATGTGGAATTCACCGAGTCCACATAGGGTAACCTATGCAACCTTTGAGAGCTCTCCAGGTCTGGTAGCATGGCGTGAAGACGTCAATCAAGCAGTAATAAGGTTGAAATGGATTTTGTTTATTTTAATGGTAATTAAATTATTAATCAGGATCCTGGAGGGTGGGGATCGATTAGGTGGAGCTACCATCACCTTACTCCCCGACATCGTAGTAAATCGGGCTAGGCATTAAAATGACATGGATTTGTCTACTGCACGTATTAATGTCATAAATAGAAACATAACGAAGATAGAGTGCCACTAATGAACTCTAGTTCTATCCTTGGCCCGGATAGGCTGAAAGATATTGGCAAACTCAAATCAGGTAATGTGTGCTTTAAAGAATTATGCGTGTTGCATCTATTATGGCTGTGATTGCAGTTGTTAATGAATGAATTGAACAATTGAATACATACCAACATGTTTTTTTATGTAAGTTGCAAATGTTTGTGAATTACTTTGTTTGTCTTTCCCGTCCGCTCACTTGGCAGGATTCTGCTAGAATATTGGCATGAGTGCAGGAATGATAAATAGGAGCTCACTCCCAGACACTACGAGGAAACGAAAGGAAAGAGAAGATGGAATGAGTGCGATCGAGGTGCTGTTAAGAACATTATATTCATAGCATTTCTCCTAGAATGTTGAGTATATTAAAACCAATGTAATAAATTGATTCCTGGACAGCATTTGCTAAATTTCTCATGATATGATGTAATCCTACACAACATCATGCTACTTTATTAAATTCCGCTGCTAGTAATTCTCATATTTCTTATTTTACTATCTTCGTTTTAATTTATACCATTAGCCTTGTAGGTCTATTATATATATTGTCGTATGCTATAATAGTATGTATGATGGGCCTATAGCAGGTTGTAACCCATGATGTTTGGGGTCCAGGGCGTGACTTTAAGAGTGATTTTCAGGTAATTACCCTGTACAGGTTTCTAGTGGTCTAGATTATTTACGGTCTTTGGTGTTTAAATTGGAAAAATTTTATCACAAAATTATCAAATAATACATATAGTAGTGAAGCTTTAAAGTGTTTATGCTGCACTATGTCATTTTTATACCACATAATTTTTTTTATATAATTTTTAGTCAGCACCACATAAGGATATTGATGTATAAAGTTGTAATAATACTCATTAGTGTTACTTTTTGATAGTCTCTCTTTTTTGTCCATTTTTTTTTCTTTTATTATTATTGTCTCTCTCTTTTTTCTATATTATTTTTTTATTGTTCTAACATGCTCAATCTAATATTAGGTATATAACAAAAGGTATGTTTGTGTATATGTCTCGTGAAATGTGGACATGTGAAAAAGGTCGTATATGTGTACATGTCCATATTAGAAATACAAATATGACACATCTTAATGCTTTATCACATTCTTGTTAGTTTTTAATTTGGAGGCATGGATACATTAATATATATTTTTGTGAGGAATAAACATATTTAGTTTTTTATATTTTTCATGTCAAACATACTTATCTTTTCTTTCTGATTATTTTAGCATTCTATAATTTATTTTTTTATTTCTTAATACCACAGTTCATTTTGTCCTATGTAAAAGAATATCCATCAAAGATAAGATTTCCAAATGGCATATGAACTTAGCTATACTCAATAACTCAAGATATTAAGTCTTCATGCATACAAAATATATCAACCAGGGGGTTGTGTCTACATCACACACGTCACATACTGTATGTCATGCAAGATGAGTAGTTCGATTATTACAATCTCATCACATGTAATATATATTGTATGGCAGTGTCACACCTCAAAACCTATAAATCATATGGTAGTCGTGGTAGGCCCACTATATATATTTTTAGAATCCAAGTAGTACACATATTAAACCTACAAAGTTAGTGGTATAAAAATCAATAGCAGAGACGACAATGAAAAGATCTATTCAAAACAATATGCAACGGATTTAATGAGAAATATATGATATTATTTCTGGTGATATCACAATATAATTAGACTTAGTGCAACTACTCAAGAATAAAAAATCACAGGTTACCTAGAATATTCCCATTAATTCTTCTTTTCATGTTACGCTTGGGAGTGAACTCCTATACTATATTCCTATGCTCAAATAGATCTGAAGATTTGTCAAAAGTTTTCCTGGTGAATGGATAGTAAAAGCATATACCAGTAATTCATACATAATAATACAACAAACAATAAGTCATATTGGCACACAACATTCTTTTCAATGCAGCAATACAACATGGCACAACAACAACAACAGAGTGATGCCACATTCAGACATATACGTGACTCCTTAGCACATACCACACTGTGACTGGGATGGCATTTTACTTTATCAGTGGTATTCTATATGCACGTTCTCACTTTTATATTATGTAATATTTCATGTTTCATACATTCTTGTATAGAATATCAATGCATGGCATTTACACCTCTTAGCTCATTTCACTGACAATGCCAGAGTGTTAGGTGATGGTAGCTCCACCTGCTTCGTCCCCACTTAGGATCCTTTTTCATTCCTATGGATCCTGTCACTTGTGTGAGATCTCGTATATAAAATATTCATTAGTAAATCCATACCAGATTCTAGCAAATCTATATCTGGTGTCTTCACATCATATTATCAGACCCAGAAAGCTCCCAAAGATTGCATAGGTTAGCCTATACTATTTCTGTGCATTACATAACTCAATACTCAGGTACACCATAATATAACTCATGCATTCCAATATTCACATTATAGTAATACACATCTCACCAATTCACAATAAAGAATAACAATAGGTATGATAGTAAAGTATTTAGTAACTCTTTTAAAGAAAATTCATACAACCTAAATTAATGAAAACAACATAAAGGATAAGTCCATCCACTTACTGTGAGACCCTGATCCTTCATAGTATAGATGTTCGGGAAGTTCAGGAGTCAATGCCGCTGAAATGACTATTTTGCCCCTAAAGAAATGGATGCGGGATGACCAAAAATGATTTTTGACGATTCTTTCCTATTATGTTCATTTCACTTCATTTCCTAGATGGTTCTTTCCTATTTTTTTCTTTCCTGTTTTGAAAGCTTCTAGAAAGTTTATTCCAGATATAATTCCTATTTATCTTTAAGCATTATATGAGCTTATCTAGGCCTAAAATAAGGAGAAATTAATCCCATAAAAACCTTATAAAAGAGTGGCTGACCTATCCTACATAAACATACCAATCTTTAAGCATTATCTCCCCTTTCCTTCCTCTCCCTGGCGGAATTTTCTTGATTTTCATAGGTTCTTGCTTGTGATAGCTTGTTGGAATCCTCTCTTCGTGCTGCTTTTTTTTTATCTAAGTTTCACAAGAAAAAGGTTAGTATTTTCATTTTATTATTAATGCCGAGTTTTGTTAGGGTTTTGTAGCTGAAATGCTTCAATTTTTCTACTTGTTGATTTATGTTTCTGTTCCTCTTCATCGTTTGGATGTTTGGTACCTATTCTTGTTGTATTATGATGAATTCAGCCTTTGAATCCTCTTTCATAGTGAAATCAGCCTACCCTAGTTCATACCTTAGGTGTGTCGAAATTTGGTTGATTCCCTTGTTTATTGGTTTTAGTTCTTGTTCCTTTTAATCGTTTAAGTGTCTGGCACCTATTCCTTCCTTATTCACATGAAATTGCAGTCTCTTCTTATGTGTATGATGAAATTTCATATACCCTATTAAGACCTAAGTGTTGCCAAAATTTGCGTGGGGAATTAGGGTGAACAATCAGGTTGTTTCTTGTTGAGTTTCTGGCCATCATATCACACATTTAGGTGGAAGATATTGCTACATCTGGATCGCTGGATTTTGCTAAGTTAATTGATAAGGATTCCCAATGCCTTTAGTTCTTAATTAAGTATCTTGTGGCTTAGTATTGTCTGGTCTTTTCCTTATGATGGTTTAGGAGGTTTTTATCTTATTGGAAAGGTAAAGGATTGCATCTGATTCAGACATATGAGAGGTAGGATTTATGCCTCATCGGTTTCTTTGGTTATCCTTTGATTGTATGCCTTTTTACTTAATGATTTCAGTTTGATGGGCTTTAATATGCATGCGCAATTGAAGGATATAAACTTAGGACATTTTGGAAATCAATAAGCCTATGAATTACCTATATTTGGTTATAAAATGTGAGTTGATTTGTGATTGGTTTTGTTTGTGGATCCTTGCTATGATTTGTGTCTTGTATGTATGCGTGTATGTGTCTTTAATTGTGCTTGAAGAATCTTTTTTGTCGCTGGCCATGCGAGGTAAGTGTTGTTGCTCCTAGGGAGAGGGAAGATGTTTACCGAATTAGGAGGTTTATGGGTAGTTATTCCCAGCAAGAGCTCGCTGGATGTCTTGTTGTAAGACTCTAAATTTTTGAGTCCTAGAAGTCCAGAAGCCAGTGCAGATGAAAAGACGATTTTGCCCTTGAAGGAAAGGATGTGTGATGGTCAAAATTGGTAAGATTGTTTAGTAGTTAACTTTGTTTTAAATTCCCTTTGATCTAAGTTCTTATAGATGGATAATTGCCTTAGAGATTGTCCTTATAGAGGGATAATTGCCTTAGAGATTAAAGACCCTAAAAATAGAGAAGATAATTTAGTGTTTAATTATCTGGTAGATTATATTATTATGATAAAAGTGATTAAAAGTAGCAATCATAATTCTATACCCATTCATTATAAATAGGAAGCCAACCCCACAAAAATCATTCATAGGAAACTTACAAATTCGTATGAGCCTAAAACCCTATACCTCCCTATAGCCGCCATAATTCGCAGAAACTTCAAACCAGTATAACTCACTCATAGTTCGTCGGATCTCTGCGAATAATAGCTTGTTGGAAAGCTCTCTTCATCCTCTTTCAAAAAATGTTTGATTTTTTGTCACGAGATTATTTTTCTTTATCTAAGGTTAATTTGAAAATCAGCGGTGGAATTAGGTTTTCGCCAAATCTTCTTGAACTTCAAAATATCATAACTTTCTAATAGTTTGTAAGATCCTTACAAATAATAGCTCGTTGGAAAGATCTTTTTATCCTCTTTCTAAAAATATATAAATCTCAGCTTGGATGTAAATATTTACTTGTTTAAGGTTAAGACGAAATCATCTTATGCCCTACTTTTAACGACAAGATTTGCATAGTTAATTGGAATGGTAAATTCAGGTTGAATTTTGTTAAGTTCCTTGATATAACATCACAAATCCAAGGGGGAGGCACCTGCAACATTTGATCACTGGTTTTCTGATAGGTTTGGTGAGTGGTATTGGTTAGGAAATAGGGTATTCAATTGACTATTGAATATGCATGCTTAGTTTCCTTTTGTCTTTGGCTGGTGATAATTTAGGTGGTTCGGATTTACTTAATAAAGGAAAAGGAGTAGCTTCTTGTTCAGAGACAAGAGAGGTAGGATCTACGCCTCATTGGTTTCTTCAGAGACCCCTGTTATTTTCTTGATGTTTTTGTTACCTGCCCTTGTTGTATTGCATGCGATTGGATTATAGGATGAGAGTATGAAATTTGGAATGAGATATGGATCTCATAGGCTATATCGAACCCCTGAGTTAGGAATTGAGTGCCTGTGATGAAATTGTTATATGAATTGGATATGTTGATTGTGTTCTGACAGGATTGAGGATACCCTGTTGTGGTATTATGCTTTGTACTTGCCTGTGTGTGCTTGTACATGTCTGTGTGTCAGGATCCTGTTCCGGTGGCCATTTGGGGTAAACGCTAATGCTCCTAGAGAGAGGAGAGGTTCTTTCCGGTTTAGGGAGTTGTATGGGCGGCAAACCAGCAAGTGCACGCTGGATATCTGTCCTTTCGAGGCCGGATCCCTGTCTTTCGAGGCAGGAAGCCCTTATCTTGCGAGGTTTGGGATGCCCTATTAGGTATGTGACTAGGGAAGACTTGTCCGTGTGGGACTAGCCGACTTGTCCTTGCGAGGACAAGATGAAAGGCCTACTGATTAGTTTCCGTGTTAACCATCTACCCTTTGTGAAGTAAGTTTTGGACAACACAGGTGGAAGGGGATGGCCTTTCTTCTTTATTGCCGAGGGCAATCTGATGTGTTTCACCTGCCTGTGTACTTTTGACCTTTCGGAAGTGTTTGCAGTCCTCCCTCAGCCATAGATTTGGCCCTAACCTCTTTTGATTGATTTTTGAATTGCGTGATCCCCTTTAGTTGTTTAGGAATGATCTTTTGTGAAATGGGAGATTTGTGTTTAGGGATTCTGTAGATCTTATGATGCTGTGACCCTACTGAGATTCTTGTAATCTCATACCGTTGTTTTTACCATTTTTCAGGCTTAGGTACATCCATTGTTCGTGGTACCAGTGTGTGAGATCAAGGCTGCATGACGGGGTGATATCCTATCATATTTACTTACTTGTTTACTTGCGCATATAACATGAATGATTGGACAACTTTCTGGTTTATTTTAAGCACTCTTCTTTACTTGCTATTTCCGAACCTTGATGAAAAATTTCTTGCTGGATCCCTATGGGACTTGTGTGCTATGTACCCAAAGGTTCAATTTAAGACTTCCGTTGATGTTTTATTTACTCCGTATGATACCAAAACATGTGTCAAATATCATGCTCCAATTGTTGATAAGCAATAAAACTAACAAGCTAAAAATCGGTAGTGTATGATAAGCCTGGTGGGATTCAAGTAGGTCTTAGGTGTCATTTAGGCTTATTTGGCTTTCACGGCGGCAATGACCTTAATCAGAGCAAATAATAATAGTTAGGAATTGGGGTCGTTACAAGTTTGGTAGCGGAGCATGGTTTAGGATTATAATTTCTTATATGCTAACTTATTTGTTGATTTTTGGTGATTGCAGGTAAGAACATGGGCACACACTCACTCACTTAGGGGCTAAAACCGATAGGGAACTAAGGCTAACATGGGATTTAATTGATGGGAATAATAATCTGATGTGATGATTGTTCATCTTTAGTATGCCTTAATATGTTTCCGTGGATGATTAACTATGTTTCTTGTCATTACCTAATGTATATGCATACGATTGATGATGTATATTACCGAATATGGGTGATGTGTGAGTCTATGCTTGCTTGATGTTTGATAATGATTCCTATGAGTGTTGATGGAATTGCCAAGAATACCTTTGCATGTGTGC
Organism: Passiflora organensis; assembly: GCA_019739055.1. Classification (NCBI taxonomy): domain Eukaryota; kingdom Viridiplantae; phylum Streptophyta; class Magnoliopsida; order Malpighiales; family Passifloraceae; genus Passiflora; species Passiflora organensis. The sequence continues at coordinate 720,658 of JAEPBF010000298.1, forward strand.
ATGTGATTTCTGAAAATTTGTATATTTCTTTCCAGCATATGCGTATCGTCTAGTGCATGCCTCTCCACCAGGTACCACTCCTATTCCTAGTGTCGTATTTAGTGTGTGTTGAGTAACAATCGTACACTTGTGTAGTATGGCACGCTCGAGGCAACAAAAGGACCAATGGGGTAAGTTTGAGATTCAGACTGAATAGGAACCTGTTGAGCAAGATGAGCCAAATGTACAAATTGAGCAGGAAGGGCAAGCTGAGTCCGAAAACCAACCTGAGACACCAGCCGCACCAGGAATTGACCCTGTTATGGCACAAATCATAAATGTGTTACAAGGAATTGCTGCAAACCAGCAACGAATGGAGGCGCAGTTTCAGAATGCTCCTGCGCCTGTACTAGAACCTATTCCTCCACTTGAACCTGTGCAGCCGGCGCATCATAAGGAGACAGAGAGACTTCCCGTTATGATCACAAAGTTTCTGAAGGAAGCTCGACAACTTGGATGTAAAGATTTCGGTGGTTCAGCTGGAGCCGCAGTGACTCGTGAGTGGATGGACACCTTATGCCTAGTATCCTTGTTCCTGCGTATCTCGGATGATGACAAGGATGCCATTGCTACATTCTTACTTGAGGGAGAAGCCCACGCTTGGTGGACATCTGTTAGCTTGCAATTCAGCGATCGTTTGCCAACTTGGGAAGAATTCCGGTACGAATTCGATGAAAGATTTTATACGAGATTCCATAAAAGCGAGCAGCGACAAGCCTTTTACATGCTTGAACAAGGCACCCATTCTGTGTTGAAATATGAGAAAATGTTGAGGGAGTTGTCCCGATTTTCCCCTGAAGAAGATCGTACACCGTATCGGCTTGCGAGACAATTTCAGGATGGGTTGAGTACCGAACTCAAAACCATCGTCGGTACGACACCGGTGCAGAGTTTACAAGAACTAATTGTTGCCGCAACTGAGGCTGAAAAGATTGTGCAAACCAAGAAGTCATCCGCAGCCACTAGTGGCAGATCGTATAGGTGAGATTCAAAGTTCAACCGACAAAGGGGACCCGATCCTTTAAGGTCCTATCCTCCAAAAATTAATGGCAATGGAAATACCAACAGGAAGAACTTTTCTCATCCAAATTTTAATGGAATTTCGTGGAAGTTTCCTCAACGGCGATGTTACAACTGTGCGAGACGGGACATATTCAGACTGATTGCCTGAAACCAAGGCGAATCACAGGAATACCTAACACCGGCCGAGGTGGGAATGTCAACCCCGCCAGACCACCAACACGCGCACCAGAAGGACCACCCAACGGATCCACAAGTGAGGCGCAACCAAGACCAACAAGGCTCTTTACTTTGACTGATGCCGAGGCTAGTCCTGATGTGGTGACAGGGAGCTGGATGTGATTTTTGGCATGGATTGTCTAGCAAAATATCAAGCCCGTGTGGAGTGTTTCACCAAGCGGGTATGGTTCACTTTTTCTGATGGTACCGAATACTTTTTTGAAGGCGAGTTGTGCCAACTTGCATGATTTCCTGGCTTAAGGCGAAGCGATTAATCAACAAATGATGTACAACGTACCTTGCGCATGTACATGATATTTCTAAAGAATCCTCAGATCTGAATTCTGTTCCTGTGGTTTGCGAATTTCCAGAAGTATTTCCCGAAGACATAGCTGGACTACTACCATCAAGGGAAGTGGAATTCGGCATTGAGCTAGTGCCAGGTACGAATCCGATTTCCATTCCCCCGTATCGTATGGTTCCTGCGGAAATGAAGGAACTAAAGATGCAATTGAAAGATTTGCTGGATCGTGGTTTTGTTCGACCTAGTGTGTCACCCTGGGGAGCACCTGTTCTGTTCGTGAAAAAGAAAGACGGTTCACTGCGATTGTGCATTGATTATCGGCAGCTGAACCGTGTGACCGTGAAAAATAAATACCCTTTGCCATGCATCGACGATATGTTTGACCAACTCCAAGGTGCAGCCGTGTTCTCCAAGATTGATCTCAGATCTGGATACCATCAATTGCGAGTTTGTGATGCTGATATTCCGACGACCAAATTCAGATCGCGATACGGCCACTACGAATTTCTAGTTATGCCATTCAGCTTGACCAATGCACCAGCTGTGTTTATGGACTTGATGAATCGTGTGTTCCACGAATTCCTGGATAAATTTGTAATAGTCTTCATCGACGACATTCTGATTTACTCAATATCGGAAGAGGATCATGCTATGCACTTGCGGATTGTGCTTAAAATCCTGAAGGATTGACGGTTGTTCGCAAAGTACTGAAAATGCAAATTCTGATAACGTGAGGTTAGTTTCCTTGGCCATATTTCCGCCCAAGGCATGTTTGTTGATCCAAAGAAGATTGAAGCCGTGATTTCTTGGGAACCTCCGCGAAGTGTGTTCGAAGTTCGTAGTTTCCTAGGTTTAGCAGGATACTACCGTCGCTTTGTGGAAAATTTTTCATCACTTGCCGGACCATTGACAAAAATGACACGCAAGGGTGAGCCGTTCCTATGGAACGAGAAATGCCAGCAAAGTTTTGAAGAACTAAAGAATCGGTTAGTTTCTGCACCTATCCTTACCTGACCTATTTGTGGAAAGGAGTATGTGGTTTACAGTGACGCGTCAAAATCTGGACTTGGATGTGTATTGATGCAAGATGGGAAAGTCATTGCCTACGCTTCAAGGGAATTGTGACCACACGAGATAAACTACCCTACACATGACTTGGAACTTGCAGCCGTGGTATTTGCCTTAAAAATATGGTGACATTATTTATACGGCAAGACGTGTCGAATTTTCACTGATCACAAAAGCCTAAAGTACCTCCTTACACAAAAAGAATTGAATATGAGACAACGAAGATGGGTGGAGCTGATTAAAGACTATGACTTAATCATTGAATATCATCCTGGAAAGGCGAATGTTGTTGCTGATGCCTTGAACAGAAAGGTCTATCCTCCTTCCCCATCAGTTTTGGCCTACATGCGCACCTATTACCTACCGATGATGCTGAAATTGAAAACTAATCGTGTGCATCTTGGCATCGATTTCTCTGGTTCGTTGTTAGCACAAATTGAAGTCGCACCTACCTTAATTGAAGAAATCCGGAATAAAAAATTAGAGGATCCGAAATTTACTGAAATTCGGAAGCAACTTGTTGATGGTGTTGATGCCGTAGTTTGTGATTTCAGAATACGAGATGACGAAGTACTAGTTTTCAGAAACCGGGTATGTGTTCCACAAAATGTTGATATTCGTAACCTTATTCTATCAGAGGCGCATAGTTCGAAGTTCGCTATTCATCCTGGAAGCACTAAGATGTACCGAGATTTGAAGGGGAAGTATTGGTGGCCAAACATGAAATGTCATATTGCTGAATTCGTTGCCTGATGCCTCGTATGTCAACAAGTAAAGATCGAACATCAAAGACCTAATGGTCTACTTCAGTCACTTCCGATTCCAGAATGGAAGTGGGAGTACGTCACAATGGAGTTTGTGACCGGTTTGCCTAGATCGCAGCGAGGATACAATGCCATTTGGGTGATCATGGATCGACTGACGAAATCTGCACACTTTATTCCTATATGTGTAATAGATACACCAGAAAAATTGGCAGTTCGTTAATTGGACGAGAGTGTTCGGTTGCATGGAGTACCAATTTCTATAGTTTCAGATCGTAACCCTCGTTTCACTTCACGATTTTGGGAGAAATTCCAGAATGCACGGGGTTTGAGATTGAATTTCAGTACAGCATTTCATCCCCAGACTGATGGTCAATCAGAAAGGACGATTCAGACACTCGAAGACATGCTACGTGCGAGTGTATTGGATCAGCAAACCGGCTGGGAACGAAGCTTACCATTGGCAGAATTTGCTTACAACAATAGTTTTCATGTAAGCATCGGTATGGAACCCTATGAAGCACTATATGGGAGACGCTGCAGAACCCCCATTTGCTGGAATGAAGTAGGCGAGAGACTCCTAGACAATCCGGAATTAATTGACCAAGCAACAGAGCAAATAAGCTTGATTCGACAAAGGTTAAAAGCAGCCCAGGATCGGCAGAAAAGTTATGCTGACAATCGAAAAAGGGAGCTGAAATTTGGTATAGGAGACAAAGTATTTTTGAAAGTCGTCCCATGGAAAGGAGTCTTTCGTTTTCAGCAGCGAGGTAAGCTAACACCTCGCTACATTGGTCCATATGACATTGTTGAAAGAATCGGCCCTAGAGAGAGGAGAGGTTCTTGCCGGTTTAGGGAGTTGTATGGGTGGCAAACCAGCCAGTGTACGCTGGATATATGTCCTTGCGAGGCCGGATCTGTCACGACCCTGCCCCCGGACTCTCGGCCTAGCGGGCCCGAATGTGTATGTGTGCGTGATGAATCACAACTGCAACGCTCAGTCGGGCTTCTAACCACATGGCCCAGAAGATGCATCTTTTTACAAATGATACCATTACACAACACATATAAGCTCAAGACCTCCCCCGCTTCTTTTCGATGTGGGATTGGGTCCCTACGGTCTGGGTCTCAGAATCTCCCCTCCTTATAGACCTAGTGTCCTCACGAGGGAAGCCAAACGTAACTGACGTGGGCCCAAACTCACGAGCCAAAACATGAACACACAACACGGTCCAAGCCCACCCGGAAGAGGGAACGAGATTAGCTCTACTACCATTTGTCACGACTCGGCTCCCGGACCTTCGACCCAGGGGGCCCGGACGTGTATGTGTGCGTGATGGATCACAACTGTAATGCTCAGTTGGGATTCTGACCACATGGCCCAAAAGATGCATCTTGTTACAAATGATACCATCACACAACACATATAAGCTCAAGACCTCCCCCGTTCCTTTCTGATGTGGGATTGGGTAACCTGACCCCCCTATGGGCTGGGTCTCACAGGATCCCTGTCTTGCGAGGCAGGAAGCCCTTATCTTACGAGGTTTGGGATGCCATAGTGGGTATGTGACTAGGGAAGACTTGTCCATGTGGGACTAGTCGACTTGTCCTTGTGAGGAGTAGATGAAAGGCTTACTAATTAGTTTGCGTGTTAACCATCTACCCTTTGTGCAGTAAGTTTTGAACAACACAGGTGGAAGGGGATGACCTTTCTTCTTCATTGCCGAGGGCAATCTGATGTGTTTCACCTGCCTGTGTACTTCTGACCTTTCGGAAGTGTTTGCAGTCCTTCCTCAGCCATAGATTCGGCCCTAACCTCTTTTGATTGATTTTTGAATTGCGTGATCCCCTTTAGATGTTTAGGAATGATCTTTTGTGAAATGGGAGATTTGTGTTTAGGGATTCTATAGATCTTATGATTCTGTGACCCTACTGAGATTCTTGTAATCTCATACCGTTATTTTTACCATTTTCAGACTTAGGTACATCCACTGTTCGTGGTACCAGTGTGTGAGATCAATGCTGCACGGCGGGGCGATATCGCATCACATTTACTTACTTGTTTACTTGCGCATATAACTTGAATGATTGGGCAACTTTCTAGTTTATTTTTAGCACTCTTCTTTACTTGCTATTTCCGAACCTTGATGAAAAATTTCTTGCTGGATCCCTATGGGACTTGTGTGCTATGTACCCAAAGGTTTAATTTAAGACTTCCGCTGATGTTTTATTTACTCCATATGATACCAGAACATGTGTCCAATATCATGCTCCAATTTTTGATAAGCAATAAAACTAACAAGCTAAAAATCGGTAGTTCATGATAAGCCTAGTGGGATTCAAGTAGGTCTTAAGTATCATTTAGGCTTATTTGGGTTTCACGGCGGTAATGACCTTAATCGGAGCAAATAATAATAGTTAGGAACTGGGGTCGTTACACTTGTAGGCTGGTTCAAGTCCGAATATCAGGATGCCTTGTAAGAATCCAAACTTAACCTATTAGGACCCTTACTATCGTGAAACTCAATCAATCCCTTCCAAGGACCTATCTGAATCCCACAAGGCTCAAGTCACAATAATAATGAATTTTAAAGTTCATTTTTATGCTTTTAAAGATTGAAGCATGTATAATATTAGACATACAATCTGGTATCTTACGAAGTGAATAAAGACATCAGCGGAAGTCTTTATAAATAATCAATGGAATCATAATACATGTGAGATCCCGTCTATTGTAGTGCCAGTCAGTGGCAGCGTCAACGGTAGCGTTAGTGCCAGCGGCAGCGCGCCGATGCTAAAATTCTAGTTTGGGAGCACAGCCGTAGGAAGCCTTTAAGGAACCTATAGTGAATCTGAGAGTGTTTACGTATGAGTGTGAGTGAGATAGGTTAGACGATCGAGGTTGAGTCAGTGGAAAACAAACCAGGTTGATTTTGGTTCGTTTTGAGCGATCGCGGGCCGTTTGGGCCAAATACGAGCCCATTGGGCTCATTTGTGACGAAACGGGCTGACGATTGGCCAGTCCATCCTTGTTGAACTTTTGGGCCAAAACTCATCAGCCCTTGGGTCTGAAACCCATCAGCCCAAGTTCACTACATCCTTTACCCATCAGCCCAAGTTTACACTTCACCCTTTAGACATTCCTCTTGCATAAGTGACCAGCAGAACACACACACACCACCAGCCCTAACTCGTTTTTCTCCTTCCTTCACCCTTCCAACCTACCAAAATCCAACCCTTGCTCAAATTGATCCCAACAACTTGTGGGGGATTGTCCCAAAACACTTTCCCATCAATCTTCTACACTTTTCCACTGTTAGTTTGATGTCTAAGGCCTGATTTTGAGGTGTTCTTCATTCTGGACGAAAATTCCAGAGTTGTTGGTAAGTGCTTAATCTTTGGTTTTCTTTTGGATTGGTTGGCTTATTAAGGTTGCTAGTGATGTGATTGAGTGTTTTTGATGGATGGAAATGCATGGAAACAACCTCTGATTCTTGTATGAATCTCGGATGAACAGTATCAGGGGGTAGTTTCTTCATGTTCTTGATCATGTTGGTGTGGTTATGCATGTGAATTGAGTGGTTGTGGTCAAAGGAGGAGGGTATCTGAAGTACTGTGATTTGGTTGTTTAGATTGGATATGAATTGGTTGTTTAGATTGGATATGAATTGGTTGTTTAGATTGGATATGATTTGAGTGTTGAGATTGGATAGGGGAATGTAGATGTGTGTGCAGCGTGAGAGGGTCCATAGGATTGCTTTCAATTATTTTGCATTTTTGATTCCTGGATTGGTTATGCTTAGTATGGCTGTATGGTTTGTGCGTGTTTAGGAGGTACTGGATCGATCAGTAGAGGAAAGGATATCGTTGGCGAACCATCGACGCAACGAGAGGTGGGAGTTTATGTTTCATTTGCATATGCGTAACGTTTTGTTTTCAGAATTCATATATGATCTAATGTTTTGGTTTGAATGGAGGCATGACTTGAATTGTGTTTAACAATTGTGTTCAAATGATAATTTTCTGGCCATGTTTGAATGCTGGATATTCAAAAGCTGAAACATGCTGATTTGTTTGGTGTACATGAAATTTCATACGGGATTTGCAACTTTCCATACGATATGATTTTTCGGCTTCTTAGATATTTTTTCTATTGTGGCTGAATACTTCGAATATTATTTTGAGATGTTTGGCACCTGATTCTAAGATGGCAATGTTTAAATGCATGCATGGAATATCTTATGAATTTTTACTTTTAATGACCCATACTGGAAAAATTCGTTTTTGGTCACTGTACCGATTGGAGTTGACGGTTAATGCTTGATCAAGTTAGGTAAGTATATGGAGTCCTATAGAGAGGACAGTTGCTTACCTTGGAGAGGTATGGGTGGCTATGTGATTGAGTGCTGTGTGCACTATGAAGGGAAAGGCCTGATACATGCTTCATATATATCTTACGACGTTATATACGTGTGCAAAATTGAATGTGACAGATTGTGTTTTCTCCATTCAATTTTGGGACAATGCTGATGGTGGGGTTTTGTTTATAGATATATGCGACAATTGAAAACCATCAGTAGGCTTTTATGTAGCCCTTTAGCGGGGGTTACGTGGAAGTGGTTTGTGTCCACCCCATTATGTTGGGCATAGTAGCCAAGTATCAAAACTGTTTTTACTTCCTTTTGCATTTTGGTGTGTGCACGTATGATGGCTACATTGAATAGTATGGATTGTAATGGTTTGAATAAATGTTTGATACTATGCTTTGGTTTTGTCTCCATTCCACCGTTTATGCTTATGACGCGGTAACTTCCACTGAGGTCTTTGATCTCACCCCCTCCCTTTTTGTTTCAGGACTAAGGTGTGAGAGCTAGCTGTTCAACTTTGAGGTTACTATCCCGGTATTGGTCGTAGGGCTGGACAAATGCACATGCACGTTTTGGACTCAGCATCTTTCACATCTTCTTGTATATTGAAATACTTGTGTCGTTTGCTGGTGCATATGTGTACAACACATGCTTGCCTATTCTGATGTTTTGATATATACAAAGTAGTGTTGTTGTGAATTTCTGGGAATCTGTGAGTGTGGACTCACGGTGTTGTATGTTTGAGGCCGTATGGCCCATTGTATGTGATCTGATATTTCCGCTGCAGGTGTTTGCTACTCCGTTGTTTGTATGTTATGCTGAGTATTATTTGATGCGTGCCCTGTTTTGAAAGACATAAGAATGTTGTGTATTTCTACGATTAGTGAAACAAAATTTAGCCTTGTGTAGTTCCGTTTGGTCCACCAGTTGGGACAATCGGAGCTGCACGGCGGTGAGGCTCCCGATTACCGGGAACGGGTCCTCACAATACACAAGTCCCAAAAAAGTCTCAAAATCCTACAAATCAATCCCAAACATGTCTCGTAATTTGGGAGGAAAAACAGAGAATCATAGAACCAGAGAGTAGTCTAATCAGGCAAGCATGAATCGAGGTATATGCACAATCAATCCAGCAAAAAAGGAGGCATGCGAATATGGTGCAATATTGTCCCGTCGTGCAGCCTTGATCTCACACCTAGTACCATTGACAGAACATGTACCTAAGCCTGAAAAAGGGGGAAAATAGCGGGATGAGATTACAAGAATCTCAGTCGGATCACAACTATAATGACCCTAACTCCTAACCTATTATTAATTGCTCCGATTAGGGCTCTTACCGCGGTGAAACCCAAACAAGCCCAAGAACCAGGACCTATCTGAATCCCACAAGGCTTACTCATCAAATTCTCGATTTTTAGCATGTACATTCTTTATGTTTATCAACAAATAGAGCATGATATTTGACAAGTATTCTGATATCATACGAAGTGAATGAAATATCAACGGAAGTCTTTAAATAAAATCAATGAATCCACAACACACAAGTCCCATAGGGATCCAAATATCCAGCAAGTTAACCCCCAACATAAATCGGACACAACATGTAAAGTGGGAATCTTGAAAAACCAGAAACTAGTCCAATCATAATTCATGTTATATGCACAGGCAATCAAGAAACAGGTATGTAAATGTGATGCAATATCGGCCCGCCGTGCAGCCTTGATCTCACACACTGGTACCACAGACAGTGGATGTACCTAAGCCTGAAAAATGGTGAATACAATAGGATGAAATTATAAGAATCTCAGTAGGGTCACAACATCATAAGATCTATAGCAATCTTAAACACAAATCTCCTGAATAATATCAGATCATCCCTACACAACTATGGGTATCACAAAATTCAAGATCAATCAAAGGGATAGGGCCAAAACTAAGGCTGAGAGTGGACTACAACACTTCCGAAAATCAGAAGTACAAAGACAGGTAAAACTCATCAGATTACTCTCGGCACTAGAAAGAAAGAAAGGTCATCCCCTTCCACTTGTGTTGTCCAAGGTTTACTGTGCAAAGGGTAAAAGGTTAGCACACAAGCTAATCAGCAAACCTATTCATCCTACCACACAAGGACAAGACATCCAAGCCACACAAGGACAAGACTTCCAGCCATACAAGGTCCAGGCATCCAAGCCACACACAAGGACAAGGCTTTTAGCCACACAAGGACCAGACATCCAAGACACACAAGGACAAGGCTTCCAGCCACACAAGGACAAGGCTTCCAGCCACACAAGGACCAGGCATCCAAACCACACAAGGACAAGGCTTCCAGCGCGTGCATGCTGGGGATTGCCACCCATACAACTCCAATACCATAAGAGCCTCCCCTCTCCCAAGGAGCATCAGCGTTTACCCCGAATGGCCATCGGAATAGGATCCTGACACACAAACATGTACAAGCACACACAAGCAAGTACAAAGCATAATACCACAATAAGGTATCTTCAATCTTGTCAGAACATAATTATATGCAATTTAGGCACTCAAACCTAACTCAAGGGTTCGGTATGACCTATAGGATTCATATCTCAATCAGTGATTCATGCACATATCCTACAATCAGTCCGCATGCAATAATAATAAGGGTAGGTATCAAAAATAACAAACAAACAATAGGGATCTCTGGTGAAACCGATGAGGCATAGATTCTACCTTTCTTGTCTTATAACAAGAAGCTATTCTTTTCCTCTTATTTAATAATTCCGAACCACTTATAGCATCATAATGCAAAGACAAAACCAAACTAAACATGCATACTCAATAACCAAGTAAGTACCTATTTCCTTACCAATTCCTCTCACCAAAACTATTAGAAACCAGTGGTCAGATCCCGCAGGTGCCTCCATTTTGGATGTGTGATGTGATAGCCAAGAACTTAACAAGATTCAACCTGAATTACTACCCCAATTTAACTATATATATTTTGGCACTAAGCATAAGACACAAGATAATTTTCGGTTTCATATTAGCAAGTTGTAAGTGTTTATAACTTATACAATCAAAAGAAACAAGATCGGAATCCAATAGGTTAATCAATTGATCAAGATAGGGAACAATAGGGCAAGGGTAGGGCATACTGATTTTATGTATAGAAAAGATTCAAAGAATTAATTCATGATTTTATAACATATATGGATGCCAAAAAATCATACGAACAAGAGGAACAACAACAGAAATTAACTGAAGACAGAATCACACAATCTTGAAACCTAATCCCGCCGAAATACGATTTTACTTTCGACAAAGAAAAACTAACCTTCAGAGAAAAAACCTACGATTTTTGGAAAGAGGATGAAGAGAGATTTCCAACAAGCTATTATTTGCAAGAATTTGACAAAGGACGAGAGAGTTATACTATTTTGAAATTCAAGCAGATTTTGGTAATTCCGTCGAAATACGATTAAACTTTTGACAAAGAAAAACTAACCTCCACAAGATAAACCAAAAATGGTTGGAAAGAGGATGAAGATAAATTTCCAACAAGCTATTATTTGCAAAAATCCAACAAAGGATGAGAGAGTTATGCTGATTTGAAGTTCCAGTGGATTTCGGCAAAAATTGGGAGGTGTAAGGTTTTTAGATTTTACGAATTTTTTGTGTTTTCTGTATAAGATTTTTGTGTGGCTGACTTCCTATTTATATAAGGTGGTTGTGAGATTAAAATCCTTATTTTAAATTCTTGATTATAGTAAAATAATTATCAGAACTAAATTCTGTAATTATCCCCCTTGATTTTAGAGATTTTAATTTCTAAGGTAATTATCAACCTATAAATAACTAAATTAAAGAGAATTAAAACCAAAATTAATTACTGGACATTTCTTATCAATTTTGGCCATCACACATCCTTTTCTTCAAGAGAAAATTTATCTTTTCACTTGCAATGAATTCTGGACTCTAGGACTCAAAATTCGGGGTCTCACAACAACATCATAAGTTCTGTAGAAATAAACAATCATCTCCCAATCACCATCAGATTCGCATACACTACTAAAGGGGTATCAAACAAATATCAAACAAGAAAAATAAAGGAAGGGCTCAAAACACTAAGTGTGGGAGGACTAAGAACACTTCTGAAACCAGAAGTACATAGGTAGGTAATTTATTATCTGATTTGTACAACTGAATGGCTATCCCCTTCCACTTTTGTTATACAAGGCTTAGCTGCACAAAGAGTAAATGGTTAGCAAACAATCTAATCAGCAAGCCTATCCATCTGTCCACACAAGGACAAAGCATCCAAGGCACACAAGGACAAGGGCATCCAAACCACACAAGGATAAGGGCATCCAAACCACACAAGGATAGGGGCATCCAAACCACATAAGGATAAGAGAATCTTGCCACACAAGGACAAGACGTCTAGCCACACAAGGACTAGGTATCCAGTGTGCATATGCTGAGGATTACCACCCATACGACTCCCATACCAGAAAGAACCTTTCCTCTCCCTAGGAGCATCAACGCTTACCCCGAATAGCCACTTGAAAAGGATCCCAACACACAAACACATACAAGCACACACAAGCAAGTACAAGGCACATTACCACAACAGGGTATCCTCAATCATGTCAGAACACAATCAGCATGTTCAATTCACACAACACATGCAAATTAGGCACTCATAACCTATCTCAAGGGTTCGGTATAGCCTAGCGGATCATATCTCAATCCAAAATTTAAGCATATACTATCCAACACATGCACATACATTCATCAACAAGTACATGCACAAAAATTAACAAGCAAACAACAAGGATCTCTGAAGGAACCGATGAGGCATAGATCCTACCTTTCTTTTCTCTAAAGAAAAAGCTATTCCTTTGCCTTTATTCAAGGGATCGTAACCACCTATAACATCATAAGGCAAAGACAAAACCAAAATAAGCATGCATACTCAGTAACCAAGTGAATATCCTATTTCCTTACTAATTTCACTCACCAACCTATCAGAAACCAGTGATCAAATGATGCAGGTGCCTCCCCCTCAGATGTGTGATGTGATAGCCAAGAACTTAACAAGAAACAACCTAAATTAGCATCCCAATAAACATACAAATTTTGGCACTAAGAATAAGACAATAGGGAAAATTGCGATTTCATATATACAAGCCTTATAGGTTGCAATTTCATGTTAACAAGGAAGAATTAGGTGTTAATAACATATACAAACAAAAGGAACAAGATTAGAAACTAATAGGTTAATCAATTGATCAAAATCGGCAACAATAGGGAAAAAAGTAGGGCATGCCTATTTCATGTATAATAAAAATTCAAAGGATGAATTCATAATTTTAAAACATGAGTGGATTCCAAAAAATCATACGAACAAGATGAATAACAACAGAAATCAATTGAAGTAAGAATCACACATCTTCGGCACCAAAACTGACGAATTATGACTTGAATTTCGATAAAGAAAAACTTAACTTCTGATGACCAGATTAAGAGAGTTAGATAGAGGATGGAAAGATCTTTCCAACAAGCTATTATTTGTAGAATTCCGACAAAGGATGAGAGAGTTATGCTAATTTGAAGATCCAGAAAATTTGTGGCAACAATAGTGTGTAGGGTTTGATGTTTGACGAAAATTGTATGTTTTTAATGTGTGAGGGAAAGTGTGGCCAGCTACTCTTTATATAGAGTGCTTATATGATTAATTTCCTTACTTTAAGAACTAGATAAGATAAGATACTTATCAGAATTAAATTCTGGAATTATCCTTCCTTAATTTTAAGAATTTTATCTCCTTAGGTAAGTTTAAACCAATAAGGAAACAAATCAAAGGGAAATGAAACCAGAAATGATCACTAGACATTCCATACCATTTTCGGCCATCAGACATCCATTTCTTTAAGGTTAAAATAATCGTTTTACCTGCAATGGCTTCTAGACTTCTAGGACTCAAAATTCGGGGTCTCACACATACTCACTGTTGTCCACCATGTGAGGACTTCTCCCTCAAGTAGGAATGTGGCGATCACATTAGAAACCCGCAAGAACAAGTATTCACGACATATGGTATCAATCCACTCACAAGTTGTAGCGGTACCTTCTGAAGCACTGAAATCCTTGCATCCTAGTTGACTGGCCTCTTTCAGCAATTTGGTAATCACCATCGGAAGTCTTTCAGCCTCTTTAGGATCAACCAACTAAACTGGAGCAACAAGAGGAATGGGATCTTTCTTGGGAGGTGCGGGAACATTCTGAATTTTTGCCTCCAATTGTTGCTGGTTTGTAGCAACTTCTTGCAGCACATTCAGTATCTGCGCCATCACAGGATCCATGGCGAGTCCGACTAGGGCTTTTGGTGTAGCTAGGACTTCATTTTTGGCTTGGTTTTCAGATTACTCAACCTGATTTTCGGTCTCTGCTTACCCACCTTGCTCAATCTGTGCAATCGGCTCATTCTGCTCATTTGGTTGCTGTTCCGCTTGAGCTTCATTCCTACCCTGACGAGCCCTAGAAGGAGTATACATCCAAACAGACCTTGTCATACTAAACAAACACACAAGGTCACTCAATACATGAAACTAAGAAAAGAAATGGTTCCTGGTGGAGAGGCGTACACCGAACAATATTCATATGCTGAAACAAATCACAAAAGATGCATACTAGTACATAGAAGTCTTGACATGCATACATACACATTGAAGGGCAGACTTGGCAAAAAATTAAAATACATACATACATTCAGCATTTACATAATTTAAGATAAGGAAACACAACAATACACTTATCAAAACACTTCATAATACATTCAGGTATACAACATACAATCACATGTATAATGCACAAAAACACATAGCAAACCACACAGTTAATCATAGCATTTAAACACCACAAACCACGTATTTGACATCAGGAATACATTCAGTATTAACATCTAAAGGTGTGTGTGTGTGTGCGCATGTACATTCCTAGAAGCACAAAACCAGAAAACTTGTTAGTATATAATCATTCAAATTCATGCAAGACCATGTTTCCTAAACCATGCTCCGCTACCAAATTTGTAAGGACCCAAACCCAACCTGTTAGGACCCTTACTGCCATGAAACCTAAACAAGTCATTCCAAGGACTTATCTGAATCCCACAAGGCTCAAGTCACATTAATTATGAATTTTGGAGTTCATTTTTATGTTTTTAAAGGTTGGAGTATGTTTAACATTAGACATACAATCTGGTATCATACGAAGTGAATAAAAATATCAACAGAAGTCTTTATAAATAATCAATGGAACCATAACACACAAGTCCCAAAGGAGTTTCAAAATCCAGCAAATCAATCCCAAGCATACCTCGGAATTTGGGAGGAAAAACAAAGAATTATAAAACCTGAAAGTATTCCAATCAAGCAAGCATGAATCAAGGTATATGCACAATCAATCTAGCAAGAAAGGAGGCATGCGAATGTGGTGCAATATCGTCCTGCCATGCAACCTTGATCTCACACCCTAGTACCATCGGTAGAACATGTACCTAAGCCTGAAAAAGGGGAAAAACAATAGGATGAGATTACAAGAATCTCAGTAGGGTCACAACATCATACGTTCTATAGAAATATAAATAATCATCTCCCAATCAGCATCAGATTCGCATACACTACTAAAGGGGTATCAAACAAACATCAAATAAGCACAATAAGGGTAGGGCTGAAAACACTCAGTGTGGGAGGACTAAGAACACTTCTGAAATCAAAAGTACACAGGTAGATAATTCATCATCTGATTTGTGCAGTTGAATGGCTATCCCCTTCCATCTATGTTGTCCAAGACTTAGCAACACAAAGGATAAATGGTTAGCAAACAATCTAATCAGCAAGCCTATCTATCTTTCCACACAAGGACAAGGCATCTAAGCTACACAAGGACAAGAGCATCTAAACCACACAAGGATAAGGACATCTTGCCATATAAGGACAAAGTAACTAGCCACACAAAAAACTAGGCATCCAACGTGCACTTGCTGGGGTTGTAACCCATGTTACTCCCACACTCGTAAGTACCTCTCCTCTCCTAGGAACATAACTCATTTACCCTGAATGGCCACCGGAAAGAGGATCCTGGCACAACAAACAAGTGCTAGCACACACAAGCAAGTATAAGGCATATTAACACCACATGGCATCCTCAATCATATCACAATACAACTAGCGAGTCAAATACATAAAATATAACCGAAGTAGGCACTCAATCCTAGTATGGGATCTACAATCTACCTAAGGTATCACAAACCAAACCACAAGCATACACATATAAGGGAAACAAACTGAATCATCAAACTAGCGAAAGGATCTCTGGAGAAATCGATGAGGCATAGATCCTACCTTTCTTGTTTCTAAACAAGTAGCTAGTCATTTTCCTTTATCAAGAGGATCTGAATCACTTAAACACACATAAGGAAAAGACAATACCACACTAAGTATACATATTCAGAAACCAAATAAACATCCTAGTTCCTTACCAATTCCACTCACCAATCCTACCAAAAACTAGAGATTAGATGATGCTGGTATCTCCCCTTAGATGTGTGATGTGATAGTCAAGAACACAATAAGAATCAACCTAACTATTCAACCTAATTCATTTTATAAATTATGGCACACTTAGGGCTTAATAGGATATATGTGATTTAAACATTAGAGAGGTTAGGGGTTACGATTTCATGAATATAAGAAAGGAATAGGTCCCAATTACTCAACCGATTAAAAAGAATAAGATCTGAAACCAATAGACAAGTCAGTTGATCAAATTTCGACAAACCTAGGGTTAGGAATAGAGCATACCGATTTCTGTATATGGAAGCATACAAGGGCTGATTTCATGATATTATAATAAGAATAGGTATTAAACATTCAAACTATGAAGACAGAAACAGAAACCAACAAGAAGAAAAGCAAATTTTGGCACACATCCCTAGGAATTTTGGGAATAAAAATTAAAATATAAAATCTAACCTTCTGATAACTAAACCAAGATAATAAGATGTAGGAGAAAAAGAGGATTCCAATAAGCTATTATACAAAAAAATTTGATGAATATCAAGTAATTTTGGCTAAGGAAGAAAAGTTGGCATTGACGGAGAAGAAGAGAGCATAATTTTGGAAAAATAAAAGAAGTAAAAGAGTTTTGTGTATATGGAATAGGTTAGGCTGGCATCTGTATTTTTTGGGATTAATTTTTCCTACTTTTGAAGCTAGATAATAAGAGATAATACTTAGGAATTAAATCTGGAATTATCTTTTAAGAATAAGAAAGAAACCATATAGGATAGAAATGAAACAGGAAAGAAATGAAATTGGAAGGAAATGAAATGAATTAAAATAGGAAAGAACCATCAAAACCATTTCTAGCTACCACATATCCATTTCTTCAGGGGGGGAAATGGTCATTTTAGCTGCACCGGTACCTGGACTTCTAGGACATCTATTCAGGAAAGGATCAGGGTCTCATATGCCTTGTAGGCTAGATCGAGTCTGGACATCAAGATGTCCTACAGGCCAGTTCGAGTCTGGACGTTAGGATGCCCTATTTCTGTGTCACAGGATGACTTTTATATGTAGCTGCAAGAGTGCTCCTAGGCCAGTTAAAGTCTGGATGTTGGAGACAACTAAAATGCTTGCTATAATATTGATTGTCTAACCGTTTTATCTTTTTTGCAGCATAGACTTGGACAATATGTGTAGATGGGGACAAACCTTAGTTTTGAAAATCAGATTATGTTATAGGCTTCCTGTGTACTTCTGAATGACAAGTATTTTCAGTCTTTCCCCTTATTTTCTATCAATTTCGGCCTGTCCTTATATTGTGTGTGCTTGTGATGATTTCGACCCCCTATTATGTGTGATTGATGCTTGCTGATTTAATTGGTTATCTTAGCTGGTTTTAGGTGCTAATCTTTTGGTTATTGGGATATTTGTAATCTCACCCCTTTTTTTCCCCTTTACAAGCTTACATGTGCGCTTTGTTTTAGTACCAAAGGTGTGAGATCAAGATTGCACAGTTGGACGAATTTGCACTTCCTTTGCACCCATTTCCTATTGAATGTGCATGCCATGTCTTTGAACTTGTGTGGATTTGTATTCTGGCTTTTCAATCCCTCTTCCTCTTTCTTGTAACTTCCGAAATATGCATAATACTATTGGTTTATGTTTTCAGATTCCTATGAGATTTGTGTGTTATGTTTCCACTTATTTTCAGTGTTAATATAAGTCTTCCGCTGATGTTTTCTTTCACTCAGTATAAGTCAGAAATTTATTAATGTATAGGCATGCTCTAACCATTAAATAACATATGAATTAACCAATAAAATTGATAATTAGGTGACTTAAGTCTTGTGGAATTCAAATAGGATCTTGTGAGGGCAAGCATTTAGGTTTTACGGCGGTAAAATCCCTAATAAGTTGGGTTTGGATCCTTACACTTATGATTTTCAAAATTCTCACATCCTTTAGTAGCATCGTGGACTGATTCCTCGAAGTCTAGCGACTATTGGTATCTACCTGAACATCAAATCACAACCAAATTCTCAATAACCCAGGTCACATCACATAATAATACATAAAAATCATGCTAGAGATCCTTTACCTAATGATTCTTAACTTTATAACCAACTAGGGACAAACATTGATAATTTTTCTAGTTTCTCCAATTTTCTGAAACTTTCTCTATTTTTTCACCTTTCAAATCATATCCAAAAAATACAAGTTTGGTAACACTAGACTCCAAATTAAATCTAGTATTTTCTATATTTTTTAGATTTGTCCTAAAATTTTTACTATTTTTCTTGATTCTGACAATTAATTAATTAATTAATTAATTAATTTTCTATTTAATTAATACTCCGGACCAATTAGAACACACCACATGGCATCACCAGTATCAAATTGACCTGTTTAGTGTCGTTGTCAGTTTAGAGAGTATTCCATATTATCTTATTTTTTACTTTAATATTACTTCTATATGAGTGTAAATAGTTTAAATTTTGAATTGAGGGTTCTTTGATTGTGGGTCAAATGTACGTTTTGATTAGCGATAATCAAAACAACATTGATTATTGTCGTCGAGTATTGTCGTTTTAACACATACAGGCTATAAGCAACAGTGTCAATCCATTTTTAGATCGTTGATTCATAATCTCTTTCAGAGTAAAAACCTCTAGAAGGCCGGGAAACACATGGAAATAATTAGAACAAACTCGGGAGAGTAGCACGCAATTTTTGGAAGCAAAAAACAGGAATCGAGGGACAATTTGGTGGAATAACCAGATTTTGCAACCTAATTTTGATTTCTCCAGTCAAATGGTGGGAACTACCGACAGCAATTCCGACGGTGAAATGACATTGTGTTGGACTTTAGAGGAAACAGTATCATTTTTGGAAAAACAACATCAACCCTTGTGGATGGTTAAAATGACAGTCAAATGTACATTTTGACTAGCAACGGGTAAAATGACGTTGAGTACTGTCATTTTAACCCATACAAGCTCTATTCAACAGTATCAATCTATTTTTAAATTGTTGATTCGTTATCTCCTTCAGAGTTAAAACCTCTGGAAGGCCGGAAACCACATGGAAACGATCAGAACAAACTGGGGAGAGTAGCACGAAAATTTTGGGACCAAAATCAGAGTCGAGAGACAATGTTGTTGAATACCCAGATTTTGCCACCTAGTTCTAATTAATCTGGTCAAACGGTGGGAACAACCAATATCAATTCCAACACTCAAACGATTTCATATTGGGCTTTAGAGGAAACACATATCTTGACTAACGACGTATTATTGTTTTGACCATCCCTAATATAATAATATTATTATAATATAAAATATATTAAATTATAATATTATTTATCAATTATCCTAACTCATTAAAAATTCATAGTAAACACTATATTCTTCCAAAATATACATGAAATTTTTTTATAAATTTCTTATGAGTAATACAATTCATCATGACTTAAATTATTTTTTTATAAATATATAATTTATTAAAAATCAAATACCTCTATATTCATCTTAAAAAAATCATAATAAATCTGAATGTATCCTTGAAAATTTTCAGAAAGTTCACTAATCCTCTCCAATAGACATAATTAAATACATGAGTAGAAATAGTAACTCAATAATTATGATAAATGTTCAAAAATAGAATTAACCCTTAGTAAAGATATATTTAACTAATTATACCTTCAAAAATACCCAAATCATTTCATATGTATCCTTAAATAATTTTGGGTTGTGGGTTATGATCCACCAACATCAAATAAAATCCAATTGGGCTTCTGACCCAAGTAGCTCAAAAGTTAAGGGTTTTACATATAGTGTATGTAGTTCAATTATAACAGACTCGTAATATTACATCTGTGATATATACTATATTATCTAAGGTGTGTAGTCTAAATATAACAATAATATAACATCACATAATATTACATCTGTGATATATAACTATATTATCTAAGATGTGTAGTCTAAATATAACAATAATATAACATCACATGTATTACATGTCCTATGTCTTGTCATATAAAGTGTGTAGGTTGATGCTTTATTATTGGGTTTTTAAAGTTGCGAACATATTCATTTAAGAGCTTGATGATTTATTATTGAGTTTTCAAGGATATATTTCGATGCATCCTTCAATGCTGCTCTATCTTTCACAAACTAGAATTGTATTCATTTTTGGGTTTTGACCATAGTTTTCTAATTTGTTATCTAATAACAGACTGAAAAGAATGAAGATTGTGAAGAGAAGAGAAGCTTATACTCAAGTTAGATAAAGAAAGGATAGAACAATTGCTAAAAGTTGTATCCGTCACCCTATTTGGTTGCATTCTTTTGGGGTCATCCAAAGCATCTATCCATCTTGGTGTTTGTGCATATGAGCCACGGATGACAACTAGCCCGCCATACTTGAGATAGGATTGCCCCTCATCCTCTAAACCTCATTTCATGAATAATTCTTCCTCGCCCTTTGTTCTGGCAGTCTAGTCCAAAGGTTAGTTTTGTTGCGTTGGCTTTTAGGTTTTGGCTTGCCCACTTTGCAAATATTGGTAGCATTTATGTATATTTGTATATACACTTGTTACTACCCTCACCAAGAAACCCTCCGTCCACTTTCTCAAGAATTTGATGAATTTCGAAAGGAGATTATTGAATATGATTATACAATTTGTGGAGTGGAACTTTGGTCAAATTACAATTTACAGTTATACAATAACAACTTATTATATTCATTCATTCATGAATATTTCATGGTTCACATTTGCCATTAGCAGAAAAATAAGGAAGTTCAATGGCATAACCCAAAAGATTATGTCAACAACACTTGATCATGCCTGATTTAGTAAGGGAGTTATAAGAAACTATTTCAATATAATTGCATTAGGCTTCATCAAATCTGAAATTCCAAGAGAAGCACACGATTGAATTCCAGTCATCAGATATCAGTTATATCAGTTATGATTGCGACTTTCTGCAGTTAATCCTAACATTCGACTCCAAGATCCCAACCAAGCCACAAATAATAATTGAGTCTCATTATGGCTGAGAGCAGACAAATAAATTATCCTCCCCTTCCAATATAAACAATTGTTTGCAAAGATACAATCGTTTTTATTCTGGCCATAAAGGGCCAATGTAAGCCAAAACTTAAAAACAAAAAAATCTAATTGGAGAAAAGCTTTTATATAATACATAAATAGACCAATTGGATCAATAGATTTTGTGTCATTACGAAAGTGGCGGGTGAATAAATCGAGGAGTGCGAGGAACTCCTTTGTACATTGGAGAATGCAATAACCATTCGGTTTAACAAGTAATTATATTATATATTATTCGGAGCGTGGATGCTAAGTTCTTTACCAATTACCTTGTAGGCTAGTAATTATATGGTAAGTTCTTCTTCATGCTAAGTGATTTTTATTCAAATGAGGCATTAAATTAAGATAAGAAAAAGGATATAATTTTTCTTTATCATCATTTCCATAAATGATTGAAATCAGAATATCTTATAGTAAAAAATCTTTCAGAATTTTGAAAAAATTTAAATGAAAGGTATGATCACCATAACCTATCACGTCCCGGGACTCAAAAATTTCATGTGACAATCACCGTAGGCTAACCATATACACTACTACATCACCCAGCAATGCATATAATAAATCTATAAGACTAGTGGTAAATAATAAATAACAGAGTTGACACTAGAATAAATATTTAAATTAATGCACAACGGATATAAAAAAAATACTGATGTCTCCGGGAGACATCAGAAAACCCTAGGATTAAATCATTCAGGAATGATCATATTACATAGTGTACATGTTTGATTTCATCATCAATGGTATATCAACATCTCGTCAAAACCAAATAACTCAGGGGAAATAACTATAAATAATAATCCTCATAATTACATTGATCGCCCTTAGATCTGATTTAGTCTTCACGTTATGCCTAGGAGCGAGTTCATATTCTTTAATCCTGTACCATGCCAAAAGCCTGACAGAAACCTACTAGGTGAACGTACGAGAAAAATATGTATAACATCGCATATGCTATCATGCATACAATACATGGACATGCTGGCATGAAAATATAGACTCGATGAGTCAAAGATATGCAACATAGTCATAGTCAAAATATGACATATTCACACAACATTCCAAACAATCAAGACCATGACTAGGCTGTCAATGTCTCTCAATCCGTTGAGGTCCCGGTGTTTTGGACTGAGATACGTCAGTGGTAGTTCTGACTTACCTTTTTCTTAATTACCAGATTGCCCATTCCACTGATGTTGCGAGGGCATTAGATGATGGAAACTCCACCTAACTGATCCCCACTCTGTAGGTACCTATCTTGCATTCGTCGGCTTGCTCGTGCCGTCCCTGTCCCACCTTATATCCTCAGTATTATTGGTGTATCCATGCCACACTATCATACTCGGAGAGCTCTCAAGAGTCACATAGGTTACCCTATGTTCTGCCTGTGTATTTCATAACTTGTGTATTCGATGCATTAAATGTATTGCATGCATAACAGTTATCATGGTATACTAAGTGCATCACTTATGTCATAGCATGGCACATCTGACTAGGCATATCGAGCACATCGCACAACAGTCAATTATAAATCATGCATAGCATTTCAAGTCACTAATCAATTAATTAATCCCTTGATAATCATAACTAATTTGCTAAATTACATAAGAACACATAAAATCATGCATTTATAACCTTAACTCGATGTATTTTTACACGATAACCAACATAGAATCGATTTGGATATTTTTTCTATATTCTTTTATTTTTATGATTTTTTTCTAATCATTTGACCCATAAAATCCACTCCAATTTCAACAATGTTAGTACCAATAGACTCCTCATTAATTCTAGTATTTTTTATAATTTTTCAGGAATTTTTCTGCTATTTTTTACCTTTTTCCTTCATTATGGCTGATTTTCTTATTTTTTATAATTTATTTAATTTCAGACCAATAAAATCATGCCACTTGGTAGCTCTAGGCACTGCCAGGCCAATTCCTGAACCTCCATGGTCGTTATATGCGCCCACTCCATGCATGCCATGTTGCCTGAGCCTCAGGCTCGGGTGTTACCTACCCACACCTATAATCGACGCGTTGTCTGCTCATACAGGCGACTCTTAGAAGGCTACCCTTGCCGAATGACCTATCATGCATTGGTTGGGGTAGACGAGCTTTTGTTTGACGTCGTATTCAACCTCTAGCTGACCCCAACCACCTGGAAACCCTAGAAAATCCAGAAGCCCCATTCTCCTATATCCGTAACCAAGCTTAATAAATTCCATACTAAATTGTTTTTCTTACCTCAGCCAACATATCCATCCATAAAACATAAAGTTTCATATCCAGATCTGTACCCTCTAATCATTCAAAAATCTAAAACTACAAACTCGCAATACTCACCTCCTACAGCCCGATTTCAAAAAGTACCCAAGGATTACACATTCACACTTGGAAAATTGTATCACACCAAGAGCGAGAGGTTTCACGGAGTTTTGGGCTTGTTAAGTTCAGAATGTTCGATTCTAGATTGAAATCGGGATATACATCTCGTGGTAGGTGGGTCACTAGATATAGCCAAACCGTCGACTATTCCAACGTTAAACGACGTTGTTTCATATTACGTGAAATGATGTCATATTGGCTATACGATGAGCTCAGTGAATAGGTCTTGTCTGGCCAAAATGATAAGCTTTACTATTGTTTTGACTAGGGTCAAAACAATAGTACAAGCTGCATTTTGATTCAGAAATAAAATAAAATAATTTAATATTAATTATTTTCTTAAATACAAAATTAGTTATAAATTCATAATAATTAGTATAAATCTCCAAAAAATATATCAAAAATTTTTATAATTTTTTTGTGAATAGTACTATCCATCAGTACCATAAAAATTATTTTTCTTATAAAATTTTAATTTAATAAAAATCAAATATCCTCATTTTTATCTTAAAAAAATCATAATAATTTAGAATTTGATTCTGAAAACTTTTCGAAAATTTATATAATCCTAAATACCATAAATATATAACCCTAAATACCATAAATAGTTCAATATATGGTCTTAAAATTCCAAAATCATCAATACCACTATTGTTATAGATTTTCTAATCATTCAATACATGAATAAAAAATTCCCATTAATTTCCTCTAAAATTTACAAATCACTCCTTAATTCTGTAAGAAATTCCGATATGTGAGCTAAGACTCACTAACGATACCAATTCCGATATGGTATAAATCAAGATTCGATATGAGTAATATCCGTATATTTTCTTAAATTCTAGAAATTTCTACTAATTTTTATACCTATCAAAACTCATCAAAATTATCAAAACTTTATACCATCAGATTCCTCATAATTTTCTCTATTTTCTAAAATTTTCCATATTTTTCTTAATTTATTTATATTTTTTTCCGATTATAAATAATTTATGCCAATTTTTTAATTATGGTCAAAGTCAACATGTCACAAGTCACTCTATGACACTGCCACATTTATACCAAACAACCCGGTAACAACCCACATTTAATTATGGACCAATTATGGCTGAACTATAGGTCACTCGTCTCAACCCTTCGGGCGACATGTCACTTAACTCCCCTTCGGGCGATATGTCATATGAGACGAACTACGGACGGCTCATCGTCTGCAGTCGTCTTCTTCACTAGGCCCTGCACCTGCAACCCTAGTTTCTAACAACCTCAATACACTTTTTAAAACTTCATCAAATCTACCCTTGAAGCTTCCCTACACCTTGCGCAGTAAAACCCTACAATTTCCTAGCTTTTTCGTGCTGAAATCAAGAGTCCTAACACATATAATTTTCCGGACAAAGATATGGTGATACTCACTGGAGAAGGGATGAAATCTTTCCAAGAAGCACACTCGCACACTCAGGAGAAAAGGGTGAAGGAGATAGGCTCGTGGTCTTTTGCAGCTGGGAATGAGAAATGGAAAGGTTCCCGATTTGGATTGGGATATATGGCTGGTGGCGGCTGAAGGGGACAAATGCCGGACAAGGAAAAGGGTTTCTCAACCCTTTGGCTGTACGAGCCATTCCATCTCTAGCTAGAACGACTTACCTCGATCCTTCAGGCCGAGTTTTGTCGAAATAGCAGGTTTTGCTGCCGTTTTGACCAGCCTTGGTAAAAACGGCAGCACTTGCCATGTTTTAACCTTCTGCATATTTAATTTATTTCTCTTTTTTAAAAAAATAATAATATTATAATATTATTTTCTTTTTAATTTGTTAAATCTTTGTAAATTTATAGAAAACAGTATATAATTCAGAAAAATACTTCAAACTCCTTATAAACAGTAGAATTTAATTTACTTGAAAAATTATATTTTCCTTATTTAAAAAATTTATTAAAATTCAAAATACCCTTTAGTATTTATAGAAAATACTAATAATTATAAATACTATTCCAAAAATTCTTCAAAAATTTCTAAATATCAATATTCAATCTAAGAACCTATTTATGATTCCAAACCATTAGAACTATTCTTGTACCATACTCTTTTTATTTTTATATCACATATATACCTAATCCTATTTATATAAAATTCTTAACTTATCATATAACCATTCCTTCCAATAAATTTAATTATTCCTTTCAATCCTTTTGATAGATATTATTCCTTATAAGTCTCAAAGGATAGACTTAAGAGTCTTAATCATCAAATGACTCAGATTTCAAATCAACAGGTATCGAGGTATGAAAAGACGAAATTACCCCTGAATACCAAGTTCTAAGAAATACACCATCCGAGATTCTTTCAGAGGTGTTAGATGTCCAAGAAATACACCTACTAGTCCAAGTAACCTGACAGATCGGAGTATGGACACAATACCTAAATCAGCTTTTATCGAGCCGTACACTTATGTCAATACCTATGAGACCATAAACCTCTTTAGAATAGATTCCTAGAAGTCCAGACGCCGGTGCAGTTGAAATGACTATTTTTCCCCTGAAGAAATGAATACGTGATGGCCTAAATTATTGCTGAATATTTTTTATTTTAATTCTGGTATTTTTATCCCTTATTCTCCAAAGTAGTAGATAATTATTCCTTTTAAATAGAATTACTCTTTTAATAGAATTATCCTTTTGATAGAATTATCTCCTAAGTATTGTCTTATCCTTCTAAGCTTAAAAGTAAGGAATTATCTCTTAATTAAACCTCCTTAAGACCCTATAAATTGACATGGTCGGCCACCCTATCGAGCACACTAATTATTCTCTCTTTTCACACAAAAACAAACTCTCTCCCTCTCCCTCTCCCTCTTGGCCAAAATTTCTTCTCCCTAAACCCTATCCAAAATTGATCATCCTTCATTAGATTTCTGCATGTGATAGCTTGTTTAAATCCTCTCTTCATGCTTCCTTTTATTATTTAAAATTCACAAGCAAAAGGTTAGTCCCTTTCTTTATTTATTGTTGCCGAAATTTCTAGTGCATACGGGTGCCAAAATTCTTCCTACTTCCTATGATGTTTCTGAATCTTGTTCCTCTTAATTATATAAGTGTTTGGCACCTATTCTTCTTTTATTTTCATAAAATCGCAACCCCTTTCCTTGTGTATGATGAAATCAAAACTACCCTAGGGTTTGGAGTCGAAATTCCTAATTAGACTATTTGTTGGTTTTAGTTTTTGTTCCTTTTTTTTATATGGGTATTTGGTACCTATTTTTTTATATTATAATGAAATCATTCCTTGTATCTTATTGTGTGACAAAATCGGCAAGCCTTAACCCTATAACCTATGGTTGTCGAAATTTGTGTAATGAATTGAGATGAATATTCAGGTTGATTCTTGTTGAGTTTTTGGCCATCCCATCACGTATGCAGGGGGGAAGATATTGCTGCATCTAGTTGCTGGTTTTTGGTAAGGTTTTGGTGAGGATCTTAGGATGTATTTGGTATTGATTTCATACCATATTGCTTAGCGTTGTATTGCCTTTGCCTTACGATTGTTTAGGAGTTTCAGATCATATTGACAAAGGCAGAGGGATAGCATCTGATTCAGAAACGTGAGAGGTAGGATCTATGCCTCATCGGTTTCTCCAATTTTTCCCTTGTTGATTTTCATTAAATTCTGTTGCCTAATGATTGAACCATTGCTTGTGGTTGTGTACCTGGGTTATATGCTAATTTTTGAATGCATATGTGCTTATTATATGATTGCGGATTGGGTGTAATTTCATTAGGTAATTCTCGAAAATCAATTAGGATTATTATTGCCTAATTCAGTTATGGTTTGTGCTTTGTGTTGATGTTCCTGTGAGAGGAAAGATGCTTACCAAACTGGGAGTTGTATGGCTGTTTGTTCCCAGCACGTGCATGCTGAATACCTTGTATGCCAGCTCAAGTCTGGACGTCAAGATGCCCTGTATGCCAGTTTGAGTCTGAACGTCAGGATGCCCCTTACGCCAGTTCGAGTCTAGACATAAGGATGCCTTGTCTTGTGTGTGGCAAGATGCTTTGTATGCTAGTTTGAGTCTAGATGTCAAGATGCCTTGTATGCCAATTCAAGTTTGGATGTCAGGATGCCTCTTATGCTAGTTTGAGTCTGGACGTAGGGAAGAGAGAAGGCCTATTGTTTATGTTTGTGATTTGTTGATTTTCGGCTTACGTGATTGTTTGCTGGTTTGTGGGTTTCAGCTCTACCTTATAATTGTGTGCTTGCAAGTTGTTTGAATTCTTTGCTAGATTAAGCATTGATCATATGTTGTTTGGGAGATGTTTGATTAACTTTCTGCAGATCTTATGATGTTGTGGTCCTATTGAGATTCTTGTGATCCTATTGAGATTCTTGTAATCTCACCTCTTCCTATTTCTTCTCTTTTTCAGGTATAGGTGTGTGCTTTGCTAATGGTACCAAAGTGTGAGATCAAGGCTACATGACGGGATGATTGCATCACATTTAAAATTGAACATCCTTGCTGGATTTATAGCTTGCGTATGCATCTGGGTGTGGAATTTCTTTTTGGCTTTTCGTCTTCTCTTCTCGTCCTTATTGTTTCCGAAATTACCTATGCATTATTGGTTAATGTTTTGAGGTTCCTTTGGGAGCTTGTGTGTTATGTTTCCACTTGTTTTCAGTATTAATATAAGTTTTCCACTGATGTTTTCTTTCACTCTATATAAGCCAGAAATTTATTAATATATAAACATGCTCCAATCTTTAAATAGCATATGAATCAACCTATAAAATTTGTAATTAGTCAGACTTGAGCCTTGTGGGATTCAAATAGGACCTTGTGAGGGCTTATTTGGGTTTCATGGCAGTAAGGGTCCTAATAGGTTGGGTTTGGGTCTTTACAATACCTGGCCAATGGGTTGTGGGCTTACCAATCTATGATTTATAAGGTTATTGGGCTTAAGGCCCAATCCATTAAATTGCAAAACCTCACACCTTACGCATCTTATAAAAAGTTTCGCCTTCAAAACTTACTTACAAGTAAAACCATCCTTATCTCGAGGTAGACGTATTTCATAAAAATCCCATCTAATTGATATGACACCATGTATATTCTCTGCATCCTCATATCAATAAGGATTCTACTAATTCATCGTCAATATCATAAGTAATCATTTCTGTACTCATTACTTGACTATTTACATAACATCAAAATTTGCAATTTGCAGTCTCATATCCCCAACTTGACTTTTTACTTGTATCGCATAAGTTCACTAAATAATCATAGCCATCTTCTCATCATCACTACTAAAAAATTTTCAGTCGATGTTCTTGTTCATCTATTATCGTTAACTCAAGTTCATAAATACCATTTCGTGATTAGCAGTGTCACAAACACACATATTTCACAGGTCCATTCGGTTTCACTGTCATAGTTCCTTGGCGGATTTGTAGTACCAACCTTGCCATTTGTATCATTGTACGTATGTAGTCCCTACCACCCCACTAAGTGTGAGACCCTGATCCTTAGTCCTAGAAGTCTAGAAGCCAGTATAAGTGAAATAACCATTTTTCCCTTGAAGAAATGAATGTGTGGTAGCCATAAATGGTATTGAAGATTCTTTCCTCTTTTGGTTGATTTCATTTCCTTTATATTTCATTTCCTTCTTGGCTCATTTCTATCATTAAATAGTATATCTCCAAATTCTAGAATTAAATCCTAAAGATTATCTCCTTATATCTAGCCTTAAAAGTAGGAAAAATTAATCATATAAACATACCAGCCGGCCACACATGTCCACACACCAAAAATACACAAAATCATTATGCAATAAACCCTTCTTACTTACCTTTACTGCCAAAATTCACCTAACACATAACATAGCCAAATTCTTTCATCCTTCATCAAATTTCTGCAAATAATAGCTTGTTGAAAACCTATTTCCATCCTCCATCTTGCTAACTTGGTTTCATCATTAGAAGGTTAGTTTTTCGTTATATTTTTTCTTATCGCAATTCCCTAGGTATTGGTGTCGAAATTCTTAGATTCATCCTTCAATTTGTTTTTGTTGTTATTCCTCTTGTTTGTGTGGTTGTTTGGCACTTATTCATGTTGTAATATCATAAATTCATCCTTTGAATCTTCGTTATGTGAGAAATCGACATACCTTATTCCTGTGCTCTATTGTTACCGATTTTTACCAATTAACTTGTCTGTTGGTTTTTGATCTTGTTCCTTTTAATCATATGTGTATTTGGCTCCTAATCCTTCTATATTATCATGAAATCGCAACCCCTAAACCTTGTATGTATGAAATCCTAATTTGCTCTATTGCCCTAACTTAGATCCAAAATTTGTGTGATGAATTGGGTTGGAAAATTATGTTGATTCTTATTGTGTTCTTGACTATTACATCACACTTCCAAGGGGGTGGTTCCTTCGGCATCTAATCACTATTTTCTAATAGGTTTGGTGAGTGGAATTGGTAAGAAACTAGGATGTTTATTTGGTTTCTGAATTGTGTATACTTAGTATGGTTTTGTCTTTGCCTTATGATTAATAGGTGGTTCGGATCCTTTTAATAAGGACAAAGGATTAGCTAGTTGTTCAGAGACAAGAAAGGTAAGATCTATACCTCATCGGTTTCTCCAGAGACCTTTGTTGTATAATTGATGTTTTCGATGCATGTTCTTGTTGTTGATTGTATGCACATCCTTGGTATAGTGTATGCATGAGTTACGAATTGAGCAATGAGGCCTTAGGCAATTTCGGACCCTTGTGATAGGTTTTTTGTGTCTAATTTTGATGTGTTATGTGCATTAGACTTGTTGATTGTGTTGTGATGTGATTGAGGATGCCCTGTTGTGGTATTATGTTTTGTACTTGTTTGTGTGTGCTTGTACATGAATGTGTGTCAGGATCCTTTTTTCTGGTGGCCATGCTGTGTAAGTGATGATGTTTCTAGGGAGAGGTTCTTACTGGTATGACAGTCACATGGGTGGTAATCCCCACCATGTGCACGCTGGATGTCTAGTCCTTGTTTGGCTAGTTGTCTTGTCCTATGTGTTGGCAAGATGCCTTTAACCTTTTGTTGTTTTGATGCCCTTGTCCTTGTGTGGCTTGGATGCCTTGTCCTTGTGTGGCAAGATGAATAGGCTTGATGATTAGATTGTGTGCTAAGCATTTACCGTTTGTGAAGCTAAGCCTTGAACAACACAGGTGAAAGGGGATGACCTTTTTATTGATGAGATTGAATGATGAATTGCCTGCCTATGTAATTATGTTTGTAGAAGTGTTCCTAGTCCACCCTCAACCTTTGACTTTCTACCCTATCCATTTTGAGTTTGTTTAATGATTGTTTGATACCCCTTTAGTTGTATAGACAGATCTAATGTTGTTTGAGAGATGTTTGTTTAGATTTCTATAGATGTTATGATGTTGTGACCGTATTGAGATTCTTGTAATCTTACCCTGCTGTTTTCACCATTTTTCAGGCTTAGGTGCATCATCTATTTATGGTACTGGTGTGTGAGATCAAGTGTGCATGGCGGGACGATATTACATCACATTTGCATACCTCCTTCCTATTGATTGCTTGCGCATATACCACTAAACATGAAGTTTAATTGGATTACTTTCTTGTTTATTGAATCCCTCTTGTTTTTGTTTATTTTCAAAATTTATTGGAGAGTTACTTGCTGGATTTTGAAATTCTTATCTTGTATGTTGTGGTTCTTTTGGTTAATTATAAAGACTTTCACTGATATTTTTATTCACACCGTACATCACCCGAATGTTTATTCATTATTATCATGCTCCAACCTTTAAAAACATAAGAAAGGAACTTAATAAAATCGAAATTTGTATGATTAAGCCTTGTGGGATTAAGATAGGTCTTAGGTTGGGATTGTTTGGGTTTCACTGCAGTAAAGGTCCATATAGGTTAGGTTTGGGTCATTACAGGTTTGGTAGCGGAGCCAGGTTCAGGAAAGATAAATTTGTTATATTCTAACATGCTTGCTGGTTTCGTGCTTATAGGAAATAACATGCGCACACACCCACACCCTTTAGAAGTCAATGCTGAGAGTTTCTTAATGATAAAATGATCGGTTTTAGAAGTTTTAATGTTATAATTGATAGAGTGTTTTGCTGTGTGTTCTTATGTGCCGTATGATTTGATGTGTTCTGATGTGTTTAAATGATTTTTTTCTGTGTTTCTTTTTTACTGCCGAATGTGTGTTAGTTGCTACATGTTGGTTGAGATCTGTTGGTGCATGCTACCGAATGTTTCTATGTGTGTCGAGTGCATGTGTGTGATTAGTGTGATTGCCGAGTGTGTTTCTATGTGTATGTCTGCATTGCCAAGATTTGTGTGTACTTGTGTGCACGTGTTTTTTGTTTTTCAGCATAAGCATATCATCTGGTGTACGCCTCTCCACCAGGTACCACTTCTTTTCTTTAGTTCCATAATTGGGTTATGTGTTGAGTGACTTCATGTGTTTGTATAGAATGGCAAGGCAGAACGCATCTAGGGATTGTCGAGGTAGGTATGAAGCTCAAGCCGAACAGCATCCCGTTGAGTAGAATGAACTGAATGCACAAAATGAGTAGGGAGGGCAAGCTGTGCCCGAAAACTAACTTGAAGCACTAGCTGTGCCAACCATTGATCTCGTAATGGCATAAATACTGAACTTATTACAAGGGATTGCTGCGAACCAGTAGTGAATGGATGCCCAATTCCAGAATGCTCCTGCACCCCCACCACTTATGGAAGATCCTATTCCTCCACTTGAACCTGTTCATTCCACTTATCCTAAAGAAGCTGAGAGACTTCCAGTTGTCATTACCAAGCTGCTAAAGGAAGCTCGTTAGCTGGGATGCAAAGATTTCAGCAGTTCAGCAGGTGCCACTACGGCTCGTGAATGGATCGACACCCTATGTCATGTGTCCTTTGATGATGACAAGGTTGCAATTGCAACTTTCCTACTTGAAGGAGAAGCTCTTGCATGGTGGACATACAGAGTTTGCGGTTCGGGGATCGTTTTCCTTTGTGGGAAGAATTCCTACATGAGTTTGACAAAAGATTTTACACCAGATTCCAAAAAAATGAGCAGCGACAAGCTTTCTATAAGCTTGAATAAGGCACTCGTATGATGCTGGAATATGAGAAGGAATTGAGGGAGTTGTCCCACTTTGCACCTGAAGAAGATCGCTCAACTTATCCTCTTACGAGACGATTCCAAGATGGGATAAGTACCGAGCTCAAAACCATTGTGGGCACAACACCTGTGCAGCATTTGCAAGAATTGATTGTTGCTGCCACTGAAGCCGAGAAGATTGTGCAAAGCAAGAAGCCTCCCACTTCAAGCAACGGCGGAACATACCGACGTGATTCCAAATTCAACCGACGTATGGGATCCTATCCTTTAAGGTCCTACCCTCTGAAGAATAATGGCAATAGGGGTTATAGAAAGAATTTTTCTAGTCAAAACCTAGTAGATCTATCTAGAGTTCACAGCCATGACGGTGCTACAACTTTGGCGAAATGGACCATAATTAGAGGGAGTGTTCTAAACCAAGGCTTATCATGGACGCACTGAATGCAAGCCAAGGTGGGTATGCCAATCCCACTAAACCACCAGCACGCGCACCTGGAGGACCACCTAATAGATCTACGAGTGACGTGCAGCCCAGACCAACAAGGTTATTCACTTTGACTGATGCCGAAGCAAGCCTAGATATGGTGACAAGTACTATTTCAGTTTTTTCTCAAATAGCTAAAGTGTTAATAGATCCCGGAGCGAATAGATCATTTGTGAGAAGGATAGCACTTAGCTTAGATCGGCTCTTGTCTCCCCTGTCTCCTCCTATTGTGGTTCTGACCCCTTTGGGAGAGCAATTAACTTGTGATCTAGTCTACATTGGCTGTGCTGTACTTATGGGTTCAATTGTACTCGAAGTGGATCTAATTCCATTGGACATCTGAGAACTGGATGTAATTGTAGGCATGGATTGTTTAGTAAAATATCAAGCCCGAATGAAGTGTTTCACTAAGCATGTGTGGTTTAGCCTTCCAGATGGTTCGAAGTTTTGTTCTGAAGGTGATAGGTGAGTTGTTTCAACTTGCATGATTTCTTGTCTCGATGCGAAGCGATTGATCAGCAAAGGATGTACTACATACTTCGCACATGTACATGATAAGTCCAAAGAGTCCTCGGATATGAAATCTGTTCCAGTAGTTCATGAATATTCAGATGTGTTTCGGGAAGACATAGCCGGTTTGTTACCTATAAGAGAAGTGGAATTCGGCACTGAAGTAGTACCGGGTACGAATTCGATTTCCATTTCTCCTTATCATATGGCTCCTGCGGAAGTGAAAGAATTAAAGATACAACTGGAATATTTGCTGGATTGTGGTTTCATCCTACCCAGTGTGTCACCTTTGGGAGCACCTGTCTTGTTCGTGAAGAAGAAAGATGGTTCGCTGTGATTGTGCAATGACTATCGGCAGTTGAATCGAGTAACTGTGAAGAACAAGTATCCTCTACTGCATCTCGACAACTTGTTCAACCATCTCCAACGTGCAACTATGTTTTCCAAAATTAATCTCAGATCAGGATACCATCAGTTGCGTGTTCGTGAAACTGATGTTCCGAAGACTGCATTCAGATCGTGATACAGCCACTATGAATTTTTGGTTATGCCATTCGGTTTGACCAATGCACTAGAAGTGTTCATGGACTTGATGAATCGAGTATTCTGAGAATTCTTAGATAGATTTGTCATAGTTTTCATTGACAACATTCTGATTTACTCAAAATCGAAAGAAGAACATGCTGAGCATTTGCGGATCGTTCTGAAAATTTTCAGGGCGATACACATGTTCGCAAAGTACTCCAAATACAAATTCTGGTTACGAGAAGTCGGTTTCCTTGGCCACATTGTTTCTGCCCGTAGTGTTCTTGTTGATCCAAAGAAGATTGAAGTCGTTGTTTCTTGGGAACCCCCTCAGACTATATTTGGAGTTCGCAGTTTCCTTGGCTTAACCGGATACTATCGTCGTTTTGTGAAAATTTCTCATCACTTGCTGGACCTTTGACGAAATTAACATGCAAAGGAGAGCCATTCATGTGGAACAAGAAATGCCAGCAAAGTTTTGAAGAACCGAAAAATAGATTGGTGACCGTACCTATCCTTACTTTACCAGTCAGTGGAAAGAAGTATGTAGTATACAGCGATGCATCAAAATTCGAACTTGGATGCATGTTGATGTAAGATGGGAAAGTAGTGGCCTATGCTTCCCGGCTGTTGCTTCCGCACGAGAGAAACTATCCTATACATGATTTGGAATTTGCAACCGTAATATTTGCATTAAAGATATGGTGCCACTACTTGTACGGCGAGACGTGCAGAATATTCACTGATCACAAAAGCTTGAAGTATCTCCTTACACAGAAAGAGTTGAATATGAGACAACAAAGATGGATTGAGCTAATTAAAGATTATGATTTGATTATCGAGTATCATCCTGGAAAAACAAATGTTGTTACTGACGCCTTAAGTCGAAAGAACTATTCTCCTTCTCCATCGGTTTTAGCGTATATACGTGAGCATTACATGCCAGTGTTGCTGGATTTAAGAGCTACGTGTGTGAATCTTGGCAATGATTTCTCTGGTTCATTGTTGGCTTGAATTAAAGTCAAGCCTACTTTGCTGGACAAGATCCGAGATCAGCAATTAAAAGATCAAAGATTGGCTGAAATTCGACAAAAAATATCTGATGGTATTGATTCCATAGTTCGCGATTTCAGAATGCAAGATGATGGAGTTCTTGTCTTCAAAAACCGAGTATGTGTGCCATAAGATTTCGATGTTCGCAATTTGATATTTTCTGAAGTGCATAGTTCAATGTTTTCTATTCATCCTCGTAGCATTAAGATGTACTGAGATTTGAAGGAATTATATTGGTGGCCGAATATGAAACGTCACATTGGTGAGTTCGTTGGCCGATGCCTTGTATGTCAACAAGTGAAGATTGAGCATCAGAATCCCGCTGGTTTACTTCAGTCACTTCTAATTCCAGTATGGAAGTGGGAGCATATTACGATAGACTTTGTGACTGGTTTGCCTAAATCTGCACACTTCCTTCTTGTTCGTGTGACAGACACCCCCGAAATATTGGCTATTCGTTATATGGATAAGATTTTTCATCTACATGGAGTGCCATTTTCCATTATTTCAGATCGTAACTCCCGTTTTACTTCACGATTTTGTGAGAAATTTTAGAGTGTGTTAGGTTCAAGACTGAATTTCAGTACAACGTTTCATCCCCAAGCCGACGCTTGAAGATAAGTTGTGTGTATACATAATGGATCGAAATACT
Source organism: Passiflora organensis (assembly GCA_019739055.1). Classification (NCBI taxonomy): domain Eukaryota; kingdom Viridiplantae; phylum Streptophyta; class Magnoliopsida; order Malpighiales; family Passifloraceae; genus Passiflora; species Passiflora organensis. The sequence continues at coordinate 756,857 of JAEPBF010000298.1, forward strand.
GGTTGGGATCGATTTCTACATTAGACAGAGTTCATTTACAACAACAGTTTTCATGTAAGCATCAGAATGGCTCCTTATGAAGCATTGTATGGGAGACATTGCAGAACTCCTATTTGCTGGAATGAAGTAGGCGAGAGACAACTAGATAATCCGGAATTGATTGATCAAGCAATGGAGCAGTTGAATCTGATTCGACAAAGGTTGAGGACAATGCAAGATCGTCAGAAAAACTATGCTGATAATTAAAGCAAGGAATTGGAATTTGCAGTAAGTGACAAAGTGTTTCTGAAAGTCGCCCCATGGAAAGGAGTCCTTTGTTTTCAGAAAAAAAGTAAGCTATCACCTCATTATATCAGTCTGTATGACATTGTTGAAAGAATCGGCCCTGTTGCATATCGACTTACATTGCCTCTGAATATGGAAAGAATTCACAGGGTGTTTCATGTTTCGATGTTGAGAAAGTATGTGCAAGATCCTACTTATGTGCTTGAAAAACCACCAGTTGAGGTTGCAGAAGACCTATCCTACCCTATACAACCAGTTGCCACACTAGATCGATCAGTTAGTTTGCTTTACAGTCGAAGCATGCCTAAGCGTCGAGTTGTTTGATGTAATGGCCAAGTTAAGGAACAGTCTTGAAAGATTAAGGACATGATGCGTGCGAGATTCCTTATCTGTTTTCTTAGGTACTTATGCTGAAATTACAAGGATGAAATTTTTATAAAGGGAGGATGTGACACCCCAATCTTTAGTTCTAGAAGCCCAGAAGCCAACACAGATGAAATGACCATTTTTCCCAAAAAAAAATGGATGTGTGGTAGCTAGAAATGTTCTTGAAGATTCTTTTCTTTTTTGGTTGATTTCATTTTCTTCCTATTTTATTTCCTTCTTAGCTAATTTCTATCATTAAATGGTATATCTCTAAAAATTAAAAGATAATTTCAGAAATACATCCTAAACATTATCTCTTTATATCTAGCCTTAAAAGTAGAAAAAATTAATCTCATTAATCATATAAACATACCAGCTGGCGACACATGTCTATGCACCAAAAATACACAAAATCATTACACAAAAAACTTCTTCCTTACCCTTGCTGCCAAAATTCACCTAACACATACCGTAGCCGAATTCTTTCATCCTTTATTAGATTTCTTCAAATAATAGTTTGTTGGAAACCTCTTTCTATCCTCTATCTTGCTATCTTGGTTTCATTATCAGAAGGTTAGTTTTTCCCTATGTTTTTTCTTATCGTAATTCCCTAGGTATTGATGCCGAAATTCTTAGATTGGTCTTTCGCAATTCCAAATACCATATAATAAATTAATCATTCTTATTTATATTAATAGATAAGATATTAAAGATAAATAAGAGATAAAAGAGAGAAATAAGGAAGATTTTATAAGATGATATAATATCTCCAAATGATAATATTGACTCATATTTATAAATGCAAATGGATATTTATTATATCTATTGGAAATAGAGATATAACTTATCAAATGTATTTATTGATAATGAAGAGTCATAACTGAAAAAACATTCAATGTATAACAGTATCTCTTGAGTGTCTTTTAAAAATATATATTATTAAAATTTTATAAGATAAAACCTTAAGAGGATATATTTTTAGAATAGTGACTCATTAAAAACCTTGCCAAGAAAAACCCAAAGGCAAAAATTTTTTTTAAGCATTTCAAATATTGATGTGGGGAGAGTTTCACTAAATAAATCAGCTAGGTTATCACTTGATCATATTTGTTGGACATTGATTTTACCTTTACTTTGAATATCATACGTAAAGAAGAATTTTGGTGAAATAGATGTGCCCCCAATGATAAAAAAGTTATGGGTCGGACAGATATCATGCATCTGTATAACTAAATAAATTTGTATTTAATAAATTTGAATAATATAAACTCATATTTAGTGTTCCTCAAAGATATCTAAAATTATGTTTAACTCGATACTAACATTTTCGAATTAAAGAAGAACTATATCTTGTTAATAAATTTACTACAAATGATATATCAAGTCATTTATGATTACCTAGATATTTTAATGCTCCAATAGCACTAAGGTATAGTACCTCATAATTTAAAAGTTCTTTATTTCTTCATGAGGTTGAAAAATATCTTTTCTCATGTCGAGTGATCTCATAACCGTTGGTGTATTTAATGGATTAACTTTATCCATACAAAACAGCTTATGCATTTTATCCATATAATTTGATTGATGAACAAATATTCTCTCACTTAAGTGTTTAATCTAAAGACTTAAATAATATCTTTTTTTTCTTAGGTCTTTCATTTCAAATTTGTTCTTCAAATAGTTAATGATTTTGATTATTTATTTATGAGTTCCAATGATGTTTAGATCATTAACATAAACAACAATGATAACTAAACATGATCCATATCTTTTTATAAAATACATGGACATATTGGATCATTTTTTAAGTTTATTTTATGCACGCACTCACTAAGATGATTATTCCACATCTGTCCAGATTGTTTCAATCCATATAAAACTCTATTAAGCTTTATCCAATCAATTTCTCGGGAATTTGGATTGTTGACATCTGGTTATTTGAATCTTTTAGGGATTTTCATGTATATACCAGTATTTAATAAGCTATTCAAATAGGTTATAACTACGTTCATTAGATGCATTTCAATGTATTACCAAATAAAGTAAATATCGCAATATTATTGCGTTCACCACAGGAGAATATGTCTACTCATACTCAATATCTGGTTTTTGGATAAAATCTTGTGCAATGAGTCTTGCTATATTTTGCTATTTTATTTTTCTTATTTTTTTCGCATAAATATCCATTTGTATCCTATTGGTTTTACACATTTTGAAGTATGGACTATAGGTCCAAAAACTTCTTGTTTTTAAACAAATTTAATTTTGATTGAATTGCGTATTTCTATATTGACCAATAATTTTTATTTTTATACTCTTCCATAGAGATAGTGTCATGCCCCAGTCCCACAAATGTCGTAGGCCTAGTATATATACTGTCAACATACATACCATGTAGACTATGGTAATGCATATCATGTACATCGTATACTAGGAACCATAAGGTAGTCCTAACCTCGAATCGTTTTAACCTTCAACTATCTGCCTGTCCGAAGGGGTGCCATTATCATGACCATTCCTGTTCGACTTCAGATCAAGAGATCTGATAGAAACTTGTCAGGTGAGCAGATGAGAAAAATATATGTAACCCAATACATGCATACACATATAATAATATTATGTGTTGCAGGCACACAACTGAAATAGTAGGTTACAGTTAGCACATATAAAGCATCCATGCACAACAACACCGTGATTACTTGAGAACCCAGGACTTTTGAGTCGCTTGGGCCGGAAAACGCATTTGAGTGTCAATGTTAATGAGCCTTAGCCTGTATTTTTGGACAGATGAAGAATAATAGTTAATTTTGATGATTTAAAGTTAAATTTTATTTCAAAAAATTATTATATTTGTTGAGAATTATCAATATTTATGAAATTGATAATCGAAAAATAGAAAGATGAGATTCATTGATGATTTTAGTGTTCTAAGACCATGGATATATCCAATAAGGGTTTATTAGGAAATTTTCCAAGAATTTTCGGGAATAAAATCAAAATTTTCATAGTTTTTAGTAAATTATATATTTATAAGAAGAAAAATTTCATGGTGTTGATGAATAGAACTGCTTGTAAGGAGTTCATTGGATTTTTCATGTATATAAAACTCAAGATACAATTCGAAGGTGACCAACTTCATCATCAAAGTTCAATTGGGCTTTCGGTTCATATAGCCCAAATGGTCAAGATTTCACAAATAAGTTCAAGATCCTTATTTTGTTCCATAATATTTAGCTTTACATTGCATCCAAAAATACTATCGAAATATATTTTATTTCAGTTCCATATTTTTCCTATAATGACATAATTGATCGAGATCTCTTCATTCACGTACGTGAGTTTCTTCCGAAAATTTATCAATTATGTTAATAGAATTTTCCAAAATTTCATCTTTTTTTTACCATCTTGAATAGTTGCTTATTTCCTTGTTTGAGGATTTTTATCTTTAAAACCGTATGACCTTCCACATTTCTGGCATGGTTTAGATTTAATAGCAATAATTGATTGTTCTTTAGGGACATCAATTCATATTAGAGTATTTATTGTCATGCCCTGTACCCTACTCCAGGGGTGAACACCTTTGCCACCAAATCCTAAGATTAGTAATTATGGTACTACAATAAAAATTGAAGGTAGGGTAAAACAGTACTATGTTTCTGCCCATAAGATTAGTAAAACAAAACAGTATGAAATCGGAGAGGAACAAAAATCCAAGGTAGGGTAAAACAGTATTCACAACTAAAACGAACAACCAAAACTCCAATCGCAATCATCATATATCATATACCAATATAACATTCATAGAATCAATGCACCATACATCATGTGAAAATCCAAAATCATAACCAACTATGTAAAGTCAAATATACAGTCCGGTCCGTATGTATAAATCAAATCAAATTACAGGTTAAGCTTAAAATCAGTAGATTGCTCTGAAGTCAGCCACTAGAGGTGGACGACCGGCAACCGGTACCTGTTGCATAGTCCGGACAATACTAAAACAATTAGTTAAATATCCATGTAAGGGGAAATGGAGACCACAAAGTGCATAATAAGAAACATAATCAGAAATTAAAGCTGAAACCATAAAGTCTGTATAAATCCTCAATAGTACTCAAATTCAAATTTAAATAAAATAGAAGCATAGAGATGGTGAATCACACACTCACTCATAAATTCTTTATTTAAAAGAACTGGAAAATTGGATAATAAATCACCTGCCTACCCCCCAGGCCAAGGGAGAAGACAAGGCTCACTAGTGATTCTTTTTATCATATAATAAAAACATAGCCCACATTGGTGTTGCCGAAGGCTTCTATGGTTAACCCCTATGACCATCTAAATATATGACCCATAGGCCACTAATCTCAGTCTAGGTCATTAGTGCACCAAAATACTCAGTAATCAGAATAGGATGTAAAACCAGTCAAAAACATGGTATACATAACCCAAAATTACAATGTCACAATCAAACATATATTCTCATGGACAATCAGATGTCTCAACAGTATGTGCAGCCATATGCACTTCACTTCAATATTTCTCTCAATACCAAACCATAGTAAAACCAATATACATGCCAAATATCAATACGATTCATCATTTAATTTTCTAAAAAATATAAAACTTAAACATGCATTTTAAAATAGAACAAATAAGTGTGAGGTCTCCACTTGCCAGTACGTAGCCACAACATAACAAATTAGACAGCATAACAGAGATCCAATCCACAATCCACAATAATCAAAACAGGTCACACGTATGCATAATATACAAACATATAATCACTAACTATATAACCAACACATAAAACGATGCAAAATTCATATTTTCAGAAAATATATAGAAATTTGAAATTAGATTGATAAACCCTTAAATTATATTTTTAATAACATAATATTATTTATAAGACTATATTTTATCATTTAAAATCAAAAGACGTTTTTCAAGAAAATATTTAAAGTCCATATCTCAAAAATGACAAGTCAAATCCAAAAATTGATGATACCATCGCGTTCGGAATCTCGAAATTAGGTAGCGTGGTCGAAATGGAAATTTTAGGGTTTCGGGTGGCACGTGGCTAGATGGCTACGGCAAAACGGAGGTCGACTAGTGATTGGACTAAGGCCGGACCGATGATGAAACTGGAAAAGGAAGATCTGCACAAAAGCTCAACCATTTTCAACAAGTCATATACTAATAGAAAACTCGTGAAAGAAGGAAGTCATATCTAGGGTTAAATTGTTGATTGCTAATGACCTATTTATAACACTGGTCATCCGTTAGATCTTAGTGCGATTTAGAAGCAATTGTAGAATAATTGTGTTCATTTAGTGAATTTTTTGATCATTTGTTTAGTATTGTGGTTGAGTAGGCTTAATTGGAATTTTAATGTAAAAGGCGGTGTTTTCGGATAAGAAACGTACTGGAATACACATTAAAAAGGAGGCTGTTTCGAAAGGACACCAACTAGTTGGTTCAACAAAGGAGCCATTCCGAGACCCCACCGACCAGCCGGTTAAGAAATACTGATCGGTCAGTCTCAAGCCGAGACTCAACCGATTGGTCAGTTGGACAATATCTATCTGTCGATTCAACTAGACGAGAAGAAAAGACAGAAGAACTGAGCTTCAATGGACCAGTCGGTCTACATACACTGTTCAGCCAGTGGAACTAGATAAATACGAACAATATTGGATAAATACCTATCGACTGTGGATAAAGACTACGAGCTTAGGTTTTAGTATAAATAGACATCTTGGGTTCATTATAAGGCATCAAGTTCTTAGTTTACAGAGCATAAACATCAGCTTTATTGTTGGGATTCATCATCTTTCAAAGGTTAGAATACTCTATGTTGTTTGAATTCTGAGTATGACAATTGATTTTGCTTTACTCATTTTCTTTTCTTTCTGTTGGTTTAGTTTCTAAATACCCAAACAGGATTCACACTAGAATTTGTTAATCTTCTAACCAACAAAAATTATTCTACCTTATTCTTCATTACAAAACTGATCACTTTGTTCTAGGTAAATCTAATTTGATAGGGATATTGGCTTTGGTTCTGACATAGGGTTAGAATACCTAGGTAACCCATAATTGACAGAATAGGAATATATCTACCAAACCTATGGTTCATACTGATAGGGGATAACCAACCTAGTTGTCGAATTAGCATAGGAATATAGCTAATTAGGGTTCTGGTTAGCCAATAGTTTGGGAAGGTATTATTGGATAGATGAATGATGGCTATCTTCGTAGAATTGATTGAGCAATGCATGGAGGTTTTCATGGATGATTTTTCTGTCTTTAGGGATTGTTTTGATCAGTGCCTAGACCACTTGGGGGTTGTTCTAGAGAGGTGTCGAGAGACAAATCTTGCACTAAACTGGGAGAAGTGTCATTTTATGGTAACCGAAGACATTGTCTTAGGACATCTGATTTCAGAGAGAGGATTGGCAGTAGACAAGGCAAAAATATGAGAAGCTGAACATTCCAACCACTGTCAAAGCTATTAGAAGTTTCCTAGGACATGCTGGATTTTATAGAAGATTTATTAAAGATTTCTCAAAGATCACCAAGCCTTTGTGTCAATTGCTGCTGAAAGATCAGAAGTTTGATTTTAATCAAAGCTATATGGAGGCCTTTGAAGAAACTAGGAAGCGACTGGTGACTGCCCCAATTATTATTACACCAGATTGAGGGCAGGAATTTGAGCTTATGTGTCACGCCAGTGACTATGCCATTGGAGCTGTACTTAGACAGAGAAGAAACAAAATTTTTTATCCTATTTATTATGCCAACAAGCCCTTAATGAAGCCAGATGAATTATACTGTAACATAAAAAGAGTTTCTTGCAGTGGTGTACGCCTTCGATAAGTTTTGGTCTTATCTTATTGGATCAAAGGTGATCTTTTACTTTGATCATAATGCCATTAGACACCTGATGGAGGAGAAAGATGCTAAGCCATGACTGATTCGTTGGGTACTTCTTCTTTAGGAATTCGATCTAGAAATCAGAGATAGGAAAGAGACTGAGAATCAACTTGCTGATCACCTGTCTCGGTTGGAGAATCCGTTAGTTTATGGAGCTGCAGAAGTTGGGGAGTCCTTTCTAGATGAATAGGTGTTAGCTGTGCAAAATACTGGCCCTTGGTATGCTGACATAGCTAATTACCTGGTTTGTAAGACGATTCCTCCTGAATTTTCTAGCCAACAAAGGAAGAAGTTCATTCACAACACCAAATTTTAATTTTTGGAGGAGCCTTTCCTATACCGTCAGAGAAATGATCAAATTATCAGGTGTTCTATACAAGAAGAATAATTTAAAGACATACTTAGGCAGTGTTATTCATCCGTATATAGAGGTCATTTTGATGCACACCACTTTGTTCTTCGATGCGATAGATGTAAGAGAACTGAAAATATAGGAAGAAGGAATGAGATGCCCCAAAATTATATGTTGAAGCTTGAGTTATTTGATGTTTATAGAATTGACTTTATGGGACCTTTCCCATCTTCTTATAGAAAGAAGTACATCTTGCAGATAGTAGAATATATGTCCAAGTGGATTGAAACTTAAGCCTATGAGACCAATGATGCCAGAGTGGTTTTAAAATTCCTGAAGAAAAATATTTCATCAGATTTAGGGCTCCACGGGCGATTATTAGTGATGAGGGTAGTCACTTCTATAACAACCAATTTAGGACCCTATTGAAATAGTATGGGGTCAAACATAAAGTGGCTCTACCTTACCACCCACAGACTAACGGCCAAGCTCTAGTTTTCGACAAAGAAATCAAGAAAATTTTGGAGAAGACTGTTGGCCCTACAAGAAAAGAATAGTTTTGCAAATTAGATGATGTTTTATGGGCATACCGGACGGCTTACAAAGCACCACTGGGAATGACACCATTTCTATTGGTGTATGGTAAAGCTTGTCATCTACTTGTGGAATTGGAGCACAAAGCTTATTGGGCAATCAAGAAATTGAATTATGACATGTTAGTAGCTGGTAAAAAACAGATGCTGCAATTGAACAAATTAGAGGAGCTGTGCCAATTGACCTATGAGAATGCCTGAATTTACAAAGGAAAAACAAAAAGATGGCATGACAAACATATCAAAGGCCAGGAATTCAAACCAGGAATTCAAACCAGGAATGCAAGTATTGCTATTCAATTCCAGACTGATATTATTTCCAGGAAAACTGAAATCATGATGGTTTGGACCCTTTATAGTAATAGTTGTATTTCTTTATGGTTTAGTCGAGGTGAAAAACCCCAAATCTAGACATTCATTCAAGTTGAAGAGACAAAGATTAAAGCCTTATTATGGTGGGGAGGTATCTCCAGCCTCCACCATTATCTTAAAATCTAGAGAATGAAGTGTATAAGGTCATGCCAAGACCTTAACTAAGGCGCTAAATGGGAGGCAACCATCAGTAAAAAAAAGGAGAGAAAATGAAATAGTGAGATGAGAGAAGAAATGACAGTTTATCATTAACAAGTTTGTTTCTGTGCAGGAAATTAAGTTTGAGGACGAGCAAGCTTAGGAAAATAAGTCGGTGAGACATTCGCAAGAAGACTAACCAGTTTATACCAAACCAACAACTAGTCGGTGATCAAAAGTGCATTATGACGAAGGCCTACCGACCGGTCCGTCATTTGGAGATGGAAGTCAAAGGCAACAATGATTGGTCGGTATCTACCAATTGACCGATTGATCATTATGGGAAATTAACCAAACAATCACCGACCGGTTAGTGCAAACTAACCGACCCATTGATGGACAAAAGATGAGACAAACCAATTGCGAGTGTACACCGACCGGTCGGTGGATCGGGATAGGGTTTTTAAAAAGCCCATTCTCTCTTTCTTTTATCACATTTTTGAAACCCTACCTGATACCATCACTCTTTTCTCTCTAAAAACGGCCACTCTCCTTCTTTTATCACCAAAATCAACCTAAAAACATTCTCTCTCAAACTTAAACACTCACTTCCACCTCCCTATTCTACACTACAATCGTATTTGTTGCTGAATTCCTAGATTTTTATAGTTTTTCTATCCTCTCTTTACCCTAAACCTAGCAGCAACAATGAGAAGAACTAAGGGACAAACCAGCCAACCAGGGGGGTCTCCTCCTCGCCGACCCTCTTAATGAATGCGAGGCTCCACATCTCAAGCTGAGTCATCTAGGATGTGCCGGAATTTGATGCTTCCTGATTTACTTCAACTGCAACAGAAAAACGATACGAGTCACTAAGGGGGCTTCAATTTTGGCAAGAAAAGGTAGTTAGTTTTGAATACCGAGCAAGGTTTTCTCGATATCATGTTCCTAATTACCCAGTATTCCAGAATTATGTGAGAAGCTTGGTTAGAATACGTTTTCTGTTAAAACACCTGTCGATGTATATCCTGAACGTGTCTGAGTTTTATGAAAACATGCCAGATATGATAGATGAGTTTGTTATGGTTAGGCAATAGTATGTTAGAATTGATGCAATTGTTCTCGACAATTATTATAGAGTGGAATTTGATGATGAGGGAGAAGATGATGATGAGGAAGAACCAAACTCAATGCTTGTCTATGATGTGTTAACATTTAGGCCAGGTGTGGAGGAGCCAATTGGTGGTACTGTTACTATCACTAATTTCTGTAGAGAGGAAAAATTCTGAAGGATATTCATGGGACACAATCTGATTCTTACATCTCAAGAACATGAAATGAACAAAGAAGCCAGTTTACTCTTATAGAAGATTGTGTTGCGTATATGATTCAATGTTGGGAAAGTTATTTCTGGAAAAATCCTTTCCTAGAAGAAAAAGGTGAATAATAGGCTCCCTTTTCCACACACTATATCAGCCTTGTGTTTAAAGGCAGGAGTAGCACCACCTGATGAGCTGTCTTTTCCAATCTTAAAACCTTTATTGCCATTCACTTATTCATATAATGGAGCAAAGATAAAGGTGATAGAGGCATTGCAATACACAACAGAGTATTTGTGTTTTAAGTACTATGAAAGGGTATACTTGACAGGTAGCGCTACACCCCCACCAAGGGCACTACCACCACGTCCTGATCAACCAGTCGAGGAAGGGTCTTCTTTGCATGCTGCTATTGATTCTAACTTAGTGGTACGCCTAGAAGAAATTTCAATATAGCAGCGAACATTGGTGGGACAGCAGCAGGTTATAAGAGAAACATTGTGGGAGGTTTGAGCAGATAAAAATAAACAGATGGAGATGTTTCAGCAGTTACAGGACCAACATAGGCAATCTATACAGTATCAGTGAGATACAACACAATGGATGCTTGAGCAATTCCAACATCTCAATCCAAATGATCATCCTTCGTCATAGTGGGATGATAGTGCGTACGCACCAGGAGGGAGCTAAGTCACTATCTCATCTTTATTTATTTTTACTGTAGTTATTTAATATTTTCAGTTTCATTATTATGTTTTTATTTTGTCATGTCATAACGTGTTTTGCTTTATTGGTAGAAATTGATGATAATGTCCAAGACGTCCATTTTTTTATAAGTTTGAGGAGATTTGTTCACTTCTGAAAAAAAACTGATAATGAGTGCTCAATGATGTTTTAGTGTGGTTGACTAAATTTAAATCTTTGATGTGTTGAAATTGGTTTTACAAATTAAAGGTGACATTAGGTTCAAACATTAACTAATATTTAGAGCAACAACGTATTGAATTAATTAGTTTATGTTGAGGAAATATAAGAGGGTTGACTAGTACTTGTTAATTTATTGGGTTAACCCATTTGTTTATATGTGCATTGTGCTGAGAAAGAAACCAACAAAATTATTATTTGCTGGGAATTGAAAAGAACAAAATTTTAAAGTACAAAAGAAATAAGAAACAAGTATGGTGGGTTAAAATTGATAAGCCCTTTAAATTGCACTTCTAAGATGTCCAATAAACATTCTGATTGGTTTGATGAACTAGTGCATAGATATTGGGTGTTTTAAAATTCTAATTTCTTTATGTGAAACTAAAATTGGCATAGCATTGAAAGACTAGAATTTCAGAACTAAGTGATTAATAATGTTTATGAAGAAGTGAACAAAAAATATCTTGATTGGTACTACTTGATTTTTGGTTATGATGTTATCGAATTATTTTTTCTAGGGACTAGCAAAGTTCTAAGTTTGAGGAGATTTGATGACCTATTTATAACACTAGTCATTTGTTAGATTTAGTGCGATTCAGAAATAATTATTGTATAATTGTGTTAATTTAGTGAATTTTTTGATCGTTTGTTGAGTATTGTAGTTGAGCAGGCTTAGTTGGAATTTTAGCATATAATATGGTGTTTTCGGATGAGAAACGTTATGGAATACAAGTTAAGAAGGAGGCTGTCGTGAAAGGACACCAATTGCTCGGTTAAAATTAACCGACTGATGGGTTCAGCAAAGGAGCCATGCCGAGACCCCATCGACCTGTTGGTTTCAAGCTGAGACTTAATTGACCTGTCGGTTGGATAACACCAACTGGTCGGTTCAACTAGATGGGAAAAAAAGTCTGAAGAACCTAGCTTCAATAGACCGGTCGGAGGTACCAGATAAATACGAAAAATATTGGATAAATACCAATCGACTGCAGATAAAGACTACAAATGGTTTTAGTATAAATAGACATCTTGGGTTCATTGTAAGGCATTAAGTTCTTAGTTTACAGAGCATATACCTCACTTTTATTGTTGGGATTCTTCATCTTTCAAAGATTAGACTACCCTATGTTATTTAAATTATGATTATGACAATTGATTTTGCTTTACTCATTTTATTTTCTTTCTGTCATTTTAGTTTCTATACACCCAAATAAGATTCACACCGAAATTTGTTAACCTACTAACCAGCAATGATTATTCTACCTTGTTCTTCATTACAAAACTGATCACTTCGTTCTAGGTAAATCTAATATGATAGGGGTATTGGCTTAGGTTCTGACATAGGGGTAGAATAACTAGGTAACCTATAATTGACAGAATAGGAATATAATTGCCAAACCTAGGGTTTATACTGATTGGGGATAATCAACCTAGTAGTTGAATTAGCATTGGAATATAGCTAATTAGGGTTCTAGGTTAGCTAGTAGTAGTCTTGGAAGGTATTATTGAATAGAAGGAAATCAGGAACACCTTCTAGATTAGGTAGTAAAAACACAAAATCATGCAAATCACATAATCAAATAAACCTTTCTCCGCTACTAAACTTGTAAGGACCCAAACTCAACCTATAAGGACCATTACAGCCGTGAAGCCCGAATAAGCCCTCACAAAGTCCTATTCGAATCCCACAAGGCTCAAGTCTTACTAGTTTTCAAATTTATTGGTTACTTAAGATGCTTGTAAAGGTTGGAGCATGCAATTCATTAAACAATATTCTGGCTTATACGAAGTGAAAGAAAACATCAGCGGAAGACTTTTATAAATGCCAACAACTAGTGAAAACATAACACACAAGTCCCAAAGGAATCTCAAACACCAGCCAATGTTCATAGAAGAATTTGGAAACAAGAAGGAACAGAATTTGGAAAGCCAGAAAGGACGTTAAAACGTACGATAGCATGCGCAAGTAGAAAAAACCTAGCAAGGAAGTTCAATGCAAATGTAATGCAATCGCCTTGTCGTGCAGCCCTGATCTCACACCATAGTACTATCAGCAGAACATGTACCTAAGCCTGAAAAATGAGAAAAACAACGGAATGAGATTATAAGAATCTCAGTAGGATCACAACATCATAAGATCTGTAGAAACTCAACCAAACATCTCCCAATCAATATAAGATCAATGCATATACTATTAGGAGGTTAAACAATCATCAAGCACACACCAACATAATGTTAGGGTCGAAACTAAAATAACACAAACATAATCAGAAAGTGAACACAATCACATTGGTAAGGCTGAAACTATTAAAACACAATTAGCAAGCCCTCAGTCATCCTTACATCTAGACTTAAACTGCATAAGGGTCATTTTGCTATACAGACTTGAACTGAGATACAAGGCATCCCACATCCGGACTCAAACCGTCATAGGGGCATCTAGCGTGCAGTTGCTGGGAACAACCACCATACAACTCCTGGTTTGGTAAGCATCTTTCCTCTATTAGGAACATTAACACTTACCTCGCATGGCCAATGACAAATGGATCCTGACACACAAACAAGTACAAGCACACATAAATCAAGCAGGCTATCCTTAATCAAACACAAGTACAGTACACAATCCAACACACAACATTAACATCAACATAGGCACATCTCACACCCTAGTTGATTCAGAAATTCCACACAATATAGGTATCCAATCCGTAACCAATATATATCAATAGGAAACCAAATCTTATAATAAAACATGCCCTATCAGTTTCCAAGTTTTCTTTACAACATTAGACACAATTTGTAAGCATCAAATCAACACATAGACAAACCAAAACCATTAAATCAAATAAGGGGTAACCAGAGAAACCGATGAGGCATAGATGTAAGACCCTGAATTTTGAGTCCTAGAAGTCCGGAAGCCAGTGTAGGTGAAAAGACGATTTTGCCCCTGAAGGAAAGGATGTGTGATGGACGAAATTGATAAGATTGTTTAGTAGTTAACTTTGTTTTAAATTCCCTTTAATCTAAGTTCTTATGGATGGATAATTTTCTTAGAGATTGTCCTTATAGAGGGATAATTGCCTTAGAGATTAAAGACCTTAAAAAAATAGGAAAGATAATTTAGAGTTTAATTATCTGGTAGATTATCTTATTATGATAAAGTGATTAAAAGTAGTAATCATAATTCTATACCCATTCATTATAAATAGGAAGCCAACTCCACAAAAATCATTCATAGAAAACTTACAAATTCGTATGAGCCTAAAACCCTATACCTCCCTATAGCCACCATAATTCGCAGAAACTTCAAACCAGCATAACTCACTCATCGTTCGTTGGATCTCTGCGAATAATAGCTTGTTGGAAATCTCTCTTCATCTTCTTTCCAAAAAAATATTGGTTTTTTTCAGAAGATTAGTATTTCTTTGTCTAAGGTTAACTTGAAAATCGGCGGCGGAATTAGGTTTTCTCCAAATCTTCTTGATCTTCAAAATAGCGTAACTTTCTAATTGTATGTCAGATCCTTACAAATAATATCTCGTTGGAAAGCTCTTTTCAACCTCTTTCCAAAAATATATAAATAGCAGCTTGGATGTAAATATTTCCTTGTTTAAGGTTAAGACGAAATTGTCCTATGCCCTACTTTTAGCGACAAGATTTGCATAGTTAATTGGAATGGTAAATAATGGTTGAATCTTGTTAAGTTCCTGGCTATCACATCACACATCCAAGGAGGAGGCACCTGAAATGTCTGATCACTGATTTTCTGATAGGTTTGGTGAGTGGTATTGGTAAGGAAATAGGGTATTCAATTGATTATTAAATATGCATGCTTAGTTTGGTTTTGTCTTTGCCTGGTGATAATTTAGGTGGTTCAGATTTACTTAATAAAGGAAAAGGAGTAGCTTCTTGTTCAGAGACAAGAGAGGTAGGATCTACGCCTCATCGGTTTCTCCAGAGACCCCTGTTCTTTTCTTGATGTTTTTGTTACCTGCTCTTGTTGTATTGCTTGCATTTGGATTATACGGTGAGAGTATGAAATTCGGAATGAAATATGAATCTCCTAGGTTATATCGAACCCCTGAGTTAGGAATTGAGTGCCTGGGATGCAATTGTTATGTGAATTGGATAAGTTGATTGTGTTCTGACATGATTGAGGATACCCTGTTGTGGTATTATGCTTTGTACTTGCCTGTGTGTGCTTGTACGTGTTTGTGTGTCAGGATCCTGTTCCGGTGGCCATTCAGGGTCAGCAATGATGCTCCTAGGGAGAGGAGAGGTTCTTACTGGTATGGGAGTTGTATGGGAGGCAAATCCCAGTAAGAGCTTGCTGGAGGTCTGGTCCTTGTGTGGCCGGAACCCTGTCCTTGTATGGTAGGAAGCCCTGGTAGGTATGTGACCTGGGATGCTCTAGTAGGTATGTGACTAGGGAAGACTTGTCCGTGTGGGGCTAGTCGACTTGTCCTTGCGAGGACAAGATGAAAGGCTTACTGATTAGTTTGCGTGTTAACCATCTACCCTTTGTGCAGTAAGTTTTGGACAACAAAGGTGGAAGGGGATGACCTTTATTCTTCATTGCCGAGGGCAATCTGTTGTGTTTCACCTGCCTGTGTACTTCTGACCTTTCGGAAGTGTTTATAGTCCTACCACAGCCATAGATTCGGCCCTAACTTCTTTTGATTGATTTTTGAATTGCGCGATCGCCTTTAGTTGTTTAGAAATGATCTTATGTGAATTGAGAGATTTGTGCTTAGGGATTCTGTAGATCTTATGATGCTGTGACCCTACTGAGATTCTTGTAATCTCAAACCGTTATTTTTACCATTTTCAGGCTTAGATACATCCACTGTTCGTGGTACCAGGGTGTGAGATCAAGGCTGCACACGCCGAGGTGATATCGCATCACATTTGCATACTTGTTACTTGCGCATATAACATGAATGATTGGGCAACTTTCTGGTTTAATTTAAGCACCCTCTTTTGCTTGTTATTTCCGAAACTTGTTGGAAGATTTCTTGTTGTTTATTTGGATCCCTATGGGACTTGTGTGTTATGAACCCAATGATTTGATTTAAGAATTCCGCTGATGTTTTATTTACTCCGTATGTTACCAGAATATATGTTTAATATCATGGTCCAAATGTTGATAAGCAACAAAATGAACAAGCTAAAAATCGGTAGTTAATGATAAGCCTGGTGAGACTCAAATAGGTCTTAGGTGTCATTTAGGCTTATCTGGGTTTCACGACAGTAATGACCTTAATCGGAGCAATTAGTAATGGTTTAGGAATTGGGGTCGTTACAAGTTTGGTAGCGGAGCATGGTTTAGGAAATGTAATTTGTTATATGCTACCAAACTCTTACAAGTTTGGTAGCGGATCATGGTTTAGGGAATATAGTTTATATGCTAACTTATTTGTTGATTTTGGTGATTGCAGGTAATTGCAGGTAAGAACTTGGGCACACAGCCACTCACTTAGGGGTTAAAACCGAAAGGGAACTAGGGATAACATTGGATTTAAATGATGGAAATAATAATAGTAGATGTGATGATTGTTCATCTTTAGTATGCCTTAATATGTTTGAGTAGATGATTAACTATGTTTCTTGTCATTACCAAATGAATATGCATGTGAGTGATGATGTGTGAGTCTATGTTTGCTTGATGTTTGATTATGATTTCTATGAGTGTTGATGGAATTGCCAAGAATACCTTTGCATGTGTGCATATGATTTCCGAAAATTTGTATATTGCTTTCCAGCATATTCGTATCGTCCGGTGCATGCCTCTCCACCAGGTACCACTCCTATTCCTAGTGTCGTATTTAGTGTGTGCTGAGTAACAATCCTACACTTGTGTAGTATGGCACGCTCGAGGCAACAAAGGGACCAACGGGGTAGGTTTGAGATTCAGACTGAACAGCAACCTGTTGAGCAAGATGAGCCAAATGCACAAAATGAGCAGGAAGGGCAAGCTGAGTCTGAAAACTAACCACAGACACCAGCCGCACCAGACATTGACCCTGTTATGGCACAAATATTAAATGTGTTACAAGGAATTGCTGCAAACCAGCAGCGAATGGAGGCGTAATTCAGAATGCTCCTGCGCCTGCACCAGAACCTATTCCTCCACTTGAACCTGTGCAGACGACGCATTATAATGAGACAGAGAGATTTCCCGTCATGATTACAAAATTGCTGAAGCAAGCTCGACAACTTGGATGTAAAGATTTCGGTGGTTCACCTGGAGCCGCAGCCGCTCGTGAGTGGATGGACACCTTATGTCGAGTATCCTTGTTCCTGCATATCTCAGATGATAACAAGGTTGCCATTGCTACATTCTTACTTGAAAGAGAAGCCCTCGCATGGTGGATATCTGTTAGCTTGCGATTTGGCGATCGTCTGCCAACGTGGGAAGAATTCCGGTACGAATTCGATGAGAGATTTTATATGAGATTCCATAAAAACGAGCAGTGACAAGCTTTTTACAAACTTGAAAAAAGAACCCATTCGGTGCTGGAATATGAGAAAGTATTGAGAGAGTTGTCCCGATTTGCACGTGAAGAAGATCGTACACCGTATCAGCTTGCGAGACGATTTCAGGATGGGTTGAGTACCGAACTCAAAACCATCGTCGGTATGACACCAGTGCAGACTTTACAAGAACTAATTGTTGCCACAACTGAGGCTGAAAAGATCCTGAAAACCAAGAAGTCATCCGCAGCCACTAGTGGCTGATCCTAGAGGCGAGTGGTGCTAACTTACATGAATTCCTGGCTTATGGCGAAACAATTAATCAACAAAGGATGTACAGCGTACCTTGCGCATGTACAGGATATTTCTAAAGAATTCTCAGATATGAATTCTGTTCCTGTGGTTTTCGAATTTCCAGAAGTATTTCCCGAAGACATAGCCGGACTACCACCATCAAGGGATGTGGAATTCAGCATTGAGCTAGTGCCAGGTATGGATCCGATTTCCATTCCCGCGTATCGTATGGCTCCTGCGGAAATGAAGGAACTAAAGACGCAATTGGAAGATTTGCTGGATCGTGGTTTTATTCGACCTAGTGTGTCACCCTGGGGAGCAGCTGTTCTGTTCGTGAAAAATAAAGACGGTTCGCTGCGATTGTGCATTGATTATCGGCAGCTGAACCGTGTGACCTTGAAAAATAAATACCCTTTGCCACGTATTGACGATTTGATTGACCAACTCCAAGGTGCAGCTATGTTCTCCAAGATTGATCTCAGATCTGGATACCATCAGTTGGGAGTTCGTGATACTGATATTCCAAAGGCCATGTTCAGATCGCGATATGGCCACTACGAATTTCTGGTTATGCCATTCGGCTTGACCAATGCACCAGCTGTGTTTATGGACTTGATGAATCGTGTGTTCCGCGAATTCCTGGTTAAATTTGTGATAGTCTTCATCGACGACATTCTGATTTACTCGATATCGGAAGAGGATCATGCTATGCACTTGCGGATTGTGCTTAAAATCCTGAAGGATCGACGGTTGTTTGCAAAGTACTCAAAATGTGAATTCTGGTTACGTGAGGTTAGTTTCCTTGGCCATATTGTTTCCGCCTAAGGTGTGTTTGTTGATCCAAAGAAGATTGAAGTTGTGATTGCTTGCGAACCTCCGCGAAGTGTGTTTGAAGTTCGTAGTTTCTTAGGCTTAGCAGGATACTACCGTCGCTTTGTGAAAAAATTTTCATCACTTGCCGGACCATTGACAAAACTGACATGCAAGGGTGAGCCGTTCATATGGAACAAGAAATGCCAGCAAAGTTTTGACGAGCTAAAGAATTGGTTAGTTTCTGCACCTATCCTTACCTTACCTGTTTGCGGAAAGGAGTATGTGGTTTACAGCGACGCGTCAAAATCTGGACTTGAATGTGTATTGATGCAAGATGGGAAAGTCATTGCCTACGTTTCAAGGCAATTGCGACCGCACGAGATGAACTACCCTACACATGACCTGGAACTTGCAGCCGTGGTATTTGCCTTAAAAATATGGCGACATTATTTATACGGCGAGACGTGTCGAATCTTCACTGATCACAAAAGCCTGAAGAACCTCCTTACACAAAAAGAATTGAATATGAGACAACGAAGATGGGTGGAGCTGATTAAAGACTATGATTTAATCATTGAATATCATCTTGGAAAGGCGAATGTTGTTGCTGATGCCCTGAGCAGAAAGGTTCATCCTCCTTCCCCATCAGTTTTGGCCTACATGCGCACCTATTACCTACTGATGATGCTGGAATTGAAAACTAATTGTGTGCATCTTGGCACCGATTTCTCTGGTTCGTTGTTGGCATGAATTGAAGTCGCACCTACCTTAATTGAAGAAATACGGAAATCAACAATTAGAGGATCTGAAATTTATTGAAATTCGGAAGCAACTTGCTGATGGTGTTCATGCCATAGTTCGTGATTTCAGAATACGAGATGACGAAGTACTAGTCTTCAGAAATCGGGTATGTGTTCCACAAAATGTTGATATTCGTAACCTTATTCTATCAGAGACGCATAGTTTGACGTTCGCTATTCATCCTGGAAGCACTAAGATGTACCGAGATTTGAAGGGGCAGTATTGGTGGCCAAATATGAAACGTCATATTGCTGAATTCGTTGCCCGATGCCTCGTATGTCAACAAGTAAAGATCGAACATCAAAGACCCGCTGGTCTACTTCAGTCACTTCTGATTCCAGAATGGAAGTGGGAGCACGTCACAATGGATTTTGTGACCGGTTTGCCTAGGTCGCAGCGAGGATACAATGCTATTTGGGTGATCGTGGATGGACTGACGAAATCTGCACACTTTCTTCCTATATACATGTAACAGATACACTAGAAAAATTGGCAGTTCGTTACTTGGACGAGATTATTTGGTTACATGGAGTACCAGTTTCTATAGTTTCAGATCGTGACCCTCGTTTCACTTCACAATTTTGGGAGAAATTCCAGAATGCACTGGGTTCGAGATTGAATTTCAGTACAGTATTTCATCTCCAGACCGATGGTCAATCATAAAGGACGATTCAGACACTTGAAGACATGCTACGTGCGAGCACATTGGATCAGCAAACCGGCTGGGATCGAAGCTTACCATTGGCAGAATTTTCTTACAACAATAGTTTTCATGTAAACATCAGTATGAACCCTATGAAGGACTATATGGGAGATGCTGAAGAACCCCCATTTGCTGGAATGAAGTAGGCGAGAGACACCTAGACAATCTGGAATTAATTGACCAAGCAACAAAGCAATTAAGCTTGATTCAACAAAGGTTAAAAGCGGCCCAGGATCGGCAGAAAAGTTACGCCAACAATCGACGAAGGGAGCTGGAATTTGCGGTAGGAGACAAAGTGTTTTTGAAAGTTGCCCCATGGAAAGGAGTCCTTCGTTTTCAGTAGCGAGGTAAGCTAACACCTCGCTACATTGGTCCATATGACATTGTTGAACGAATCGGCTCTGTTGCATACCGACTTGCACTACCTCCAAATATGGAAAGAATTCACAACGTATTTCACGTTTCAATGCTAAAAAAGTATATGCAAGATCCTGCTCGTGTGCTTAAAGAATCGTTAGTTGAAGTTGCTGAAGACCTATCCTATCCTGTACAGCCAGTTGCCATACTAGATTGGTTAGTTCGACAGCTTCGCAGTCGAAACGTGCCTATGGTACGAGTTATTTGGCGTAATGGCCAACTTGAGGAGCAGTCTTGGGAGATTGAGGAGTCTATGTATGCAAAATTTCCTTACTTGTTTGATTAGGTACTTATATTAAAAATTTCGAGGTCGAAATTCTTATAAGGAGGGAATGATGTAAGACCCTGAATTTTGAGTCCTAGAAGTCCAGAAGCCAGTGCAGGTGAAAAGACGATTTTGCCCCTGAAAGAAAGGATATGTGATGGACGAAATTGGTAAGATTGTTTAGTAGTTAACTTTGTTTTAAATTCCTTTTAATCTTAGTTTTTATAGATGGATAATTGCCTTAGAGATTGTCCTTATAGAGGGATAATTGCCTTAGAGATTAAAGACCCTAAAAAAATAGGAAAGATAATTTAAAGTTTAATTATCTGATAGATTATCTTATTATGATAAAGTGATTAAAAGTAGTAATCATAATTCTATACCCATTCATTATAAATAGGAAGCCAACCCCACAAAAATCATTTATAGAAAACTAACAAATTCGTATGAGCCTAAAACCCTATACCTCCCTATAGCCACCATAATTCGCAGAAAATTCAAACCAGTATAACTCACTCATCGTTCGTCGGATCTCTGCGAATAATAACTTTTTGGAAAGCTTTCTTCATCCTCTTTCCAAAAATATTTTTTTTTGTCAAGAGGTTAGTATTTCTTTGTCTAAGGTTAACTTGAAAATCGGCGGCGGAATTAGGTTTTCGCCAAATCTTCTTGAACTTCAAAATAGCGTAACTTTCTAATTGTATGTCAGATCCTTACAAATAATATCTCGTTGGAAAGCTCTTTTCATCCTCTTTTCAACCATATAAAAATCGCAGCTTGGATGTAAATATTTCCTTGTTTAAGGTTAAGACGAAATCATCCTATGCCCTACTTTTAGCGACAAGATTTGCATAGTTAATTAGAATGGTAAATTCAGGTTGAATCTTGTTAAGTTCCTTGCTATCACATCACACATCCAAGGGGGAGGCACCTGCAACGTCTGATCACTGGTTTTCTAATAGGTTTGGTGAGTGGTATTGGTAAGGAAATAGGGTATTCAATTGACTATTGAATATGCATGCTTAGTTTGTTTTTGTCTTTGCCTGGTGATAATTTCAGTGGTTCGGATTTACTTAATATAGGCAAAAGAGTCGCTTCTTGTTCAGAGACAAGAGAGGTAGGATCTACACCTCATCAGTTTCTCCAGAGACCCCTGTTCTTTTCTTGATGTTTTTGTTACCTACCCTTGCTGTATTGCTTGCAATTGGATTATAGGGTGAGAGTATGAAATTCAGAATGAGATATGAATCTCCTAGGCTATATCGAACCCCTGAGTTAGGAATTGAGTGCCTGGGATGCAATTGTTATGTGAATTGGATAAGTTGATTGTGTTATGACATGATTGAAGATACCCTGTTGTGGTATTATGCTTTGTACTTGCCTGTGTGTGCTTGAACGAGTCTGTGTGTCAAGATCCTGTTCCGGTGGCCATTCGGGGTAAGCACTGATGCTCCTAGGGAGAGGAGAGGTTCTTAGTGGTATGGGAGTTGTATGGGCGGAAAATCCCAGCAATAGCTCGCTGGAGGTCTGGTCCTTGTGTGGCCGGAACCCTGTCCTTGTGTGGCAGGAAGCCCTGGTAGGTATGTGACCTGGGATGCCCTAGTAGGTATATGACAAAGGAAGACTTGTTCGTGTGGGACTAGTCGACTTGTCCATGTGAGGCTAGTCGACTTGTCCTTGCGAGGACAAGATGAAAGTCTTACTGATTAGTTTACGTGTTAACCATCTACCCTTTGTGCAGTAAGTTTTGGACAACACAGGTGGAAGGGGATGACCTTTCTTCTTCATTGCCGAGAGGAATCTATTGTGTTTCACCTGCCTGTGTACTTCTGACCTTTCGGAAGTGTTTGTAGTCCTTCCACAACCATAGATTCGGCCCTAACCTCTTTTGATTGATTTTTGAATTGCGTGATCCCCTTTAGTTGTTTAGGAATGATCTTATGTGAATTGAGAGATTTGTGTTTAGGGATTCTGTAGATCTTATGATGCTGTGACCCTACTCAGATTCTTGTAATCTCAAACCGTTGTTTTTACCATTTTCAGGCTTAGTTACATTCACTGTTCGTGGTACCAGGGTATGAGATCAAGGCTGCACACGGCGGGGCGATATCGCATCACATTTGCTTACTTGTTACTTGCGCATATAACATGAATGATTGGGCAACTTTCTGGTTTAATTTAAGCACCCTCTTTTGCTTGCTATTTCCGAAACTTGTTGGAAGATTTCTTGTTGTTTATTTGGATCCCTATGGGACTTGTGTGTTATGAACCCAATGATTTGATTTAAGACTTTCGCTGATGTTTTATTTACTCCGTATGTTACCAGAATATGTGTCCAATGTCATGCTCCAAATGTTGATAAGCAACAAAATGAACAAGCTAAAAATCGGTAGTTAATGATAAGCCTGGTGAGATTCAAATAGGTCTTAGGTGTAATTTAGGTTTATTTGGGTTTCACGGCAGTAATGACCTTAATCAGAGCAATTAATAATGGTTTAGGAATTGGGGTCGTTACAATAGATCTTACCTCTTACGTGTCTGATGATATCACTTTGCCTTTATTAATAGGTTCAGAAACTCCAATGACCAACAAACCACCTGCAATAATATCTTTCTCTTGAATGCATGCTGTGATGGCCAAGAACTCAGCAAGAATCAACCTAATTATTCATTCCCAAGCAAGATACAAATTTTGGCACACTTAGGGTTCTTAGAGAAATAATTATGATTTCATCATATACAAAAGGAAGGGTTGCAATTTCATAAAAATAAAAGGGTAGGTGCCAAACACTCACACGAATAAGAGAAACAAGATTCAGAAGCAACATAAAGAGGAAAAGAAATTTCGGCACAGAAGGATAATTTTTTCAGCAATTTAATGAGACAAACTCTCACCTTCTAATAATGAATTCAAGATAATAAAAGATAGAACGAAGAGAGGATTCCAACAAGCTATCATACGTAGAAATCTGATGAAGGATGAATCAATTTTGGCTAGGGTTTAGGGAGAAGAAATTTTGGCCAAGAGGGAGAGAGAGAGAGAGAGAGAGTTTGTGTTTTTGTTAAATAAAAGAGAGATTTAGGTGTGAGAATGAAGGTAGGTCGGCCACTTTATTTATAGGGTTTAATTGGATTAAATTTCTCTACTTTTAAGCCTAAATAAGTTAGGATAATGCTTAAGAGATAATTCTTAAATAAGCCTTCTAGAAACTCTCAATTTTGGAAAGAAACTAATGAGGAAAGAACCATTTAGGAAAGGGATGAATTAGGGAAGAAATGAACAAGATACTAATATCAAAATAGGAAAGATTTGACTCAAACATTTCAGGCCATCACGCATCCATTTCTTTAGGGGCATAATAGTTATTTCAGCTTCACAAGTACCTAGACTCCTAGGACATCTATCCTATGGAGGATCAGGATGTCACATATTTGGTTCCTGACCAGAAACTAATTGCATCGAAAATTTTTTAAGATTACTTGTTGGCTTGATGTGTATAAGTGTTGCTGCATGTAAAATGATATGTCCCCAAGAATAAACAGGGAGTTTAGATTTTATATGCAATGGTTTTGCAATCCATTGTAAGCGTTTTAGAAATGATTCAGCAAAATCATTTTGTGTTTATGAACATAAACTACTGGATATTCAATTTTTATACCAATAGACATTCAATAATCAGGAAAGTCCTAAGATGTAAACTCACTAGCATTATCCATCCAAATAGTCTTAATTGGATGATCGGGAAATTAGGCTTATAAATGAATTATTTATGGGAACAATTTTGTAAATGTCATATTATAAGATGATATTAAACATATATGTGACCATCTTATTGATGTATCAATTAAAATCACAAAATATCTAAACAGTCCATATGGTGGGTATATAGACCAAGAAATTTCATCATGAATTCTTTCCAAAAATAATAGAGATACATTTCCAATTTTGGTTACTAAAGGTCGCATTATTAATTTCCCTTGAGAGCAAACATATGGAAATTCATTAGATTAAAAAATTTTCTTATTTTTCAATAGATGGCCAAAAGAATTCTCAATTTTTTTTGCATCATCGTTGAATCGGGATGGCTAATCAATTATGCCAAATTTCGAACACATCACCAAATTTATGGTTTATTATAGAATGAGAATTTATCATTCTAATATTTGTGTAGTATAATCCAGAGAAAAATATGGATAAATTTTCTAAAATATGTTTTGTACCTGAAATAATAGAAATCATATAAAGATATTCAATATTTTCTTCCTTTATAGTCTCAATATGATATCTATTCAAACAAATATATTTAAAACTTAATAAATTTCTTTTATACTTTGAAACAAATAATGAATCCTCTATTATAATCTTTGGTTGTCCCGATAATATAATATTTGCTCTTCTGAAGCCCTCAATTAATTTTGCACAATCACTTAAGGTATATACTTTGGTTTTTCCAATGTTCAGACAAGAGAAATTTTTCTTATCACTTAAAATTTTATGAATTGTGGCACTGCCAAAGACATATATTTCTGTGTTGTTCATCATAGACATAGCCATGTCTGAATTCATGATCTTCAACAAATAAAGAAATAATAAGAAGAAATAAAATAATATAAAATAAATAAATTAACATATTGAAAGAAAAATTTACAAGATGAGTGATTTTTCTCATACAAGAAAATAAAGACGAAAGTAAATAAGCGTAAACTAATAATAAATTTTATTATAAATATTTATGGTGTACAATCATCGTATAGCAAAGATATCATTCTTGATTACTAGGATTTTTATTATTTGGATCGATAAAGAAATCAGTCGTATCTAAGTATGTTATTATCCTCAAGGCCATTAGCAAAATCAGTAAAATCATATTGGATAAAATTTGTCTCTATATTCTTGCTTTTGGATTTCATAAATTCTTGATAAAGATTGACAAAATATGTTGGTGTGCGACATATACAATGCTGATAACCTTGCATCCCATAACTATGACGATTACAGGTCAATACTTGTTAGAAAAGTTTTGAATAAGTCTTTAGAATAGAATAATTGTTTCCTTATTCTTAGTTGGTCATTGCTGATATTCAGCAAAAGTATCTGTTTAAGTAGATATTTTGGATTTTTAAACTAGCTATATAACTATCTGTATAGCTGATGAATAAGATCAAGAAATTCAGTTTTCATCATATATATTTGCAGCTTATTTTTCTAGCATTGTGGTAGCGGAGCCACTCCCAGGCCTGCTCTAGCATAGCTGCAGCTAGCTAGAATTCAAAGAGTGATAACGCGTGATGGCAATAGAAAATACGTTTGTGCAACCTTCAATTCCAAAGTTCGATGGTCACTATGATTATTGGGCAATGTTGATGGAGAACTTTCTACGTTCAAAAGAATACTGGAGTCTGGTGGAAACAGGAATCCCAGTTGCACACGCCACTGATTGAGGTGCAGCAACGCCAACTTGATGAGCAGAAGCTCAAGGACATGAAAGCCAAGAATTATCTTTTCCAAGCATTGGATCATTCCATCCTAGAAAAAATTCTCAAGAAAGACACATCCAAGGATATATGGGACTCAATGAAGAAGAAATATCAAGGTTCAATGCGGGTTAAACGAGCTCAATTACAGGCATTGACGAAGGAATTTGAGACACTTCACATGAAGGCAGGAGAGACTGTGACTGACTATTTCGCACGAACTCTTACGATTGCGAACAAGATGAAAGCTAATGGTGACAACAAGAGTGATATTGAAGTAGTGGAAAAGATACTGCGCTCTATGGCTCCAAAATTCAATTATGCAGTTTGTTCAATTGAGGAGGCCTAAGACACTAGCAATCTGTCCATAGATGAGCTACAAAGCAGTTTGTTAGTGCATGAGCAAAGGATGACTAACACAGAAGAAGAACAAGCTTTGAAAGTGACTTTTGGAGAAACATCAAATCGAGGAAGAGGACGTGGAAGCTATAGAGGACGTAGTCGAGGACGAGGAAGGATAAATTTAGACAAATCCACTGTTGACTGCTTCAATTGTCATAAACTAGGACAATTCCAGTGGGAATGTCAAAGCAAGGAAAGCAACTATAACGAGATTTCTGAAGAAATGCTACTCATGGCTCAGGTTGGAGACGAGCAACTACAGAGTGACGATTGGTTTCTAGACTCTGGATGTAGCAATCACATGTGCAATAGAAGAGATTATTTTGCTGATTTCAATGAGCAATTTTCATATAATGTGAAGCTAGACAACAACGCAATATTGGTGGTGAAAGGAAAAGGGAATGTGCCACTGCAGATTAACAAGCAAATACAGGTAATAACTGATATTTTTTATATGCCTGATTTGAAAAATAATCTGTTAAGTATTGGACAGCTTCAAGAGAAAGGTTTATTTGTGCTCATGCAGCATAATATCTGCAAGGTATATCATCCTGAGAGAGGTATTATTATGAAATCTACCATGTCTTCCAACCGCATGTTTAAAATTACAACAGTGTTAATAGCATCTAATACCACTTGCTTCAAAACGACAACAGAAGATGTTAGTCAATTATGGCATTGTCGCTATGGTCATTTGAATTTCAATGGACTCACAGTATTGCAGCAGAAAGACATGGTAGTGGGTTTGCCGCAGTTGAAAAGACCATCAAAAGTGTGCACACAATGTTTGTATAGGAAGCAACAACGAGATTCATTCAATAAGAAGAGTTCATGGAGAGCTGAGTTGCCTTTGCAATTGGTCCATTCTGATTTATGTGGTCCTATTCAACCAATTTCCAACAGCAACAAGAGGTGCTTTATTACTTTTATTGATGATTGCACCCGAAAGATATGGATTTATTTTCTACATGAAAAGTCTGAAGCATTTAAGTTTTTCAAAGAATTTAAAGCTAAAACAGAATGTGAAATGAGCCTTCAAATTAAGGGTCTTCGAATAGATCGTGGAGGAGAATTCAATTCATTAGAATTCTCAAGTTTTTGTGCTGAAAATGGGATGAAAAGGCAACTTACAGCTCCGTATTCACCTCAACAAAATGGTGTTTCTGAACGAAAGAATCGTACCATTATGAATATGGTTCGAAGCACGATGATCGCAAAAAATATCCCAAAGAGTTTTTGGCCAGAAGCTATTAATTGGGCAGTCCATATTCTCAATAGAAATCCGACATTAGCAGTGCAGAACAAGACACCAGAGGAAGCTTGGAGTGGAAAAAGACCTTCTGTTGGATATTTTAGAGTTTTTGGAAGTGTGGCTTATGTGCATAGGAACAATAACACTCTACCTAAATTGGATAAATAAAGTCTAAGCTGTGTTTTATTGGGAGTTAGTGAAGAATCAAAGGTGTATCGACTCTATAATCACATTGACAAAAAGATAATTATCAGTTGCGATGTTGTATTTGAAGAGGAAAAATGCTAGAATTGGGGAGAATAATACAACAACTCTATTCAATCTGGATTGGACTGGAATGATGATGAAGTCAATGTTGTATACGATGACCAAGCTGAAGAAATAGAAGAAGACGCTGCACAAGGTCATGGTCAACAAGAAGACGTTGAAGGTCATGGTCACCAAGAAGACACTGCCCACCAAGAACCTTTGGAACCACAACTTCCAAGAAGGCAATGCACTCAACCTTCTTGGATGCAAGAATATGTCACTGGTGAAGAATTATCTGATAGTGACTGTGAATTGCACCTTACTTTAAGGAATGGAGATGATCCTGTGAACTATGAAGAAGCAGCGAAGAACCCAATTTGGAGGAGAGCCATGAAAGAGGAAATTGAAGCTATAAAAAAAAATAAAATGTGGTCTTTAACAGAGCTTCTAGACTGTTCTAAGATGATTGGTGTCAAATGGATTTTCAAAACAAAGCATGATGAAAAAGGCGATGTTAGCAAGCATAAAGCACGATTGGTAGTTCGAGGATATACTCAAGAATATGGAGTAGATTACAAGGCGGTATTTTCTCCCGTAGCTCGTATGGAGACTGTTAGATTGCTCATTGTTGTAGCTGCTCATCATGGATGGTCCATTTACCAGTTAGATGTTAAATCTGCCTTCTTGCATGAGGAATTAATTGAAAATATTTTTGTTAAATAGGAACCAGGTTTTGAAAAAAAGGGGGAAGAAGGAAAAGTCTACAAGCTGAATCGTGCTTTGTATGGCCTGAAACAAGCAACACGAGCCTGGTACAGTCGCATTGAGAAATACTTTTTAAGCTGTGGATTTACAAAATCAAAGTATGAACCCACTTTATTCACTAAGGTGAAGGAGAAGAGAATTATGATTGTACGTCTGTATGTGGATGATTTAATTTTTACAGGGAATGATGATGTGTTAATGATGGAGTTCAAGAAATCCATGATGTCGGAGTTCGTAATGACTGATATGGGAAAAATGAAATTCTTTCTCGGTCTTAAAGTAACACAGAAAGCTGATGGTATTTTTGTGAAAAATAAAATTCTTTCTCGGTCTTAAAGTAACATAGAAAGCTGATGGTATTTTTGTATGTCAGAAGAAGTATGTGATAGATCTTTTAGAAAGATTTGGAATGGACAATTCAAATTCTGTTCATAATCCAATGGTTCCAGGAAGTAAATTGGGCAAAGATGAAGATGGAAAAGAAATTAACAAGACGTTGTACAAGCAAATGGTTGGTTGTTTGATGTATGCAACAGCCACACGACCAGACATCAAATACAGTGTGAGTAAAGTTAGTCGGTACATGGAATATCCAAAGGAGTTTCACTTGCAAGCAGTGAAGCGAATCATTTGTTATCTCAAAGGAACCTGCAAATTGGGTTTGTTCCATCAAAGAAATGGAAGGAATGATCTAGTTGGCTATACTGATAGCGACTATGCTAATGATGTTGAAGATAGGAAAAGTACAACTGGCTATGTATTTATGATGAGTGAGGCTGCTATCTCATGGAGTTCTAAAAAGCAACCAGTGGTGAGTTTATCAACAACTGAAGTAGAATTCATAGCAGCAGCAACAAGTTCTTGTCAGGCTGTATGGCTCAGGCAAATACTTGAAGCGGTGGGAAGAAAGCAAGAAAGTGCTATGGTTATATACTGTGACAATAGCTCTACAATAAAATTGTAAAAAAATCCAATTATGCACGGGAGGAGTAAGCATATTGATGTACGTTTTCACTTCTTAAGGGATCTTATCAAGAATGAAACGGTTAAGCTACAATATTGTCGTTCAGAAGATCAAGAAGCTGATGTCATGACTAAGCCACTCAAGTTGGAAGACTTTGCTCAGATGAGAAGCCAATTAGGAGTCGTAACTGAGGTAAACTGAATATTTAAAATGATTCATTTAAGGGTGGGAATGTTAGAAAAGTTTTGAATAAGTCTTTAGAATAGAATAATTGTTTCCTTATTCTTAGTTGGTCGTTGTTGATATTCAGCAAAAGTATCTATTTAAGTAGATATTTTGGGTTTGTAAACCAGCTATAACTATCTGTATAGCTGATGAATAAGATCAAGAAATTCAGTTTTCATCATATATATTCACAGCTTATTTTTCTAACAATAACTTTCTCTTAATAACACCCATTATCTTTCCATGTCCTTTATTCTTTAGGACTTGATGATGAAAAGTATTTTTTCCTTCAGCATGATAGGATTCAATATGATATTTTCCTTGTCTTCATCCATAGCTTCAACTACAGCCATATTATGAGTATACATCATATTTACTTTAGGAAATGGAGTACCACCAGTCAGATGAGAGTCATGATTTCTCATCAATAATTCATTATTTAGTTCAGCTACAAGAAGACAAGAAATTAGCTTTGAATATTTCGTGAAATATTTTTCATGGTATTGCTGTTTTGTAGCAACACATTTGATACATGAAAATTAGAGAATGTTTTCTCTAGTATATCAACATCTTTGATATCTTATAAATATAGTTTTATTGAGAGTTGATCTTAAATAATACTAAATTATATTCACTTACAGATTAAAAATCTTGTAAGTAGAGATGAATTCAATTATATCGAGCTTTCAGAAGTATCACCGATTTTTTTGTGATCATATATTTCTTTCAAACTTTTCCAAAACTATGAAGGATCTTTTATTATAAGATATTCAAATTTCAATCCCTCATGGAGGTGATGACGAATGAAAATCATTACTTTTGCCTTGATATATTATTTGGTATTTTTACTGTTTTTCTAAAATCGTTGGCCATATTAAATTCTAAAAAATATAACAAAGAAATAAATTATATAATAAAAATATTATAAAATAACTAAAATAAGGAAAAAACATATATCTAATTAAATAAGAAAGAAAAAAATTAATGGGAAAATAATATTAGTTTGACGTTAATTTTTTTCAATGAAATAATCTTGTGGGTATTATATTTTTAAATATCTAATTTCAACATATTATTATTTTAAAATTTTTTAAAATTTGTTTTAAAGCTTGTCTATGTCTAGCATGTCTAGATTACGAAAGATGTGTATATCCTTTGTCGTTTCACTCTGTTTCATTATTTTTTTATTTTTTTATTTTTTTATTTTTATCCTCTATATTATATTGGGACATGATAAATCTAATAACTTAAAAAATGTAGGATAGATTACACATGATAAACAAAAAAGAAAATCAAAGTAGAGGAAGATATATGCTGATATGTGATATAGATATATAGAGAAGATATTAAAAGATAAAAAAGAAGAAAAATAGGGAAGATTTTATTGGATGATATTGATATCTTCAAATAATGATAATAATCCATATTTATAAATATCTATTATATTTATTGAGAGTAAGGATATAAAGAGTGCGTTAGATTGAATGTAAAACACTTACTCATATATCCTTTAATTTAAAGAAACCACTACATCATATATATAAAAAGGAGGAACTGGAATTCGAAAGTGCGCATTCTTCAGTTTAGATAATGATGACAGGTCAGGGGGCACCATCTACTGGGGATGACCTTTACTAAGGCTTTAATAAAGTTCAAAAAGCCTATGGAACTTGACTTGTGGCCACTATAGGACTCCTGACAACGTACTCACCTCCATCATCTACCCAGCTCAAATATCCATGCACTACATCTTCTTCCATTAATTCTGGACCCTCCACAGTGAGTTTATAGCTTAGCATTTCGTGCTGCCTAATGAACTTCAGCTTTTGCGGCACCACATTTACCTTGATGCCATCCATGCTTGACAGCTTCGCTGTGTCGCGCTAGACATTCCTTCTCCAACATTGGTTTAAGTCCTTTCAAATTCACGAGTAACAGTTTTATCTGGATTTGAGTGGTCAACACTATTGAAGAAAGCAATGAAAGATGGATAATTAAGATGGGTAGATATGTTCCCGCAGTTGGATGCGGATCTCTGTGATTATTTGAATCTGTTTCTTGGTGTACTTCATTCCACACAGAAACTTAATGTAGTCCTCTCTTGTTACATCATAGATAAGCCCAGGATGAAGAGCCTTAGTGGGATTTATGTGGCCAGCTCCTATGTCTAAAGGGGTGGCTGGCAGACGCGGATTACCATTTGCAACATCTTTAATAGGGCTTCCCGTGTTGTTTAGCGAGTTTGCGGTGGTCATAAGAGCAGACCTAATTGCTGCTGGGCTCCTTTATTAGTGCCGCCACACCCGCAGCATGTGGAGTGGCCATTGAGGTACCTGATAAGATAATAAATTTGCTTGACATTTCATAAAAAACAAGGGATGATGAGACGGAACCTCAGCCATTGAACTTCTGGGAGACCCATGACGCCAGAATGCCTGTGCTAGGGGCTAGGAGGTTGATAGACCTTCTATTAAATATGTGTATCAAAGGAGGAGGAAAAAAGCCAGCGGGGCTGTGACAGCTGTCAATTTGCAGGGAAAAGAATCGTCATAGGAATTGTTGCCTAGACATTCTGTTGAATATTTTGTTGGGGTTGATTTTTTTTTGGTCTTTTGTGCACAGGAAGGATATAGGCAGGCGGACAAGCACACACATGATATTCTGGAATTTACCTAGTTTGTTACTGGTCTCAGCTTTTCTTGGAAAAGGAGAATCTCAGCCTCTCGAATGCTGATGGTCTTTACTCTTTACAGCAACAATATTATCCTTCTTCTATATTCCTGTGTGTTAGTCTTTACATTGATCTTTGTGAGCGGTTGTTGTTAGTAAATATACAGGTAGGATAAGCTGGATCTTATTAAATTGGTAGCGGAGCTCCTTTTCTGGGCAGGGGTATGCCAACAACGAGAATGGAGTCTCGTTTAGAAGTAGTAAAGAATGAGCTAAGAAAATTACCGGTGTTAGAAAGGGAAGTGGCGGCGATCAAATGTGAGGTGGAGTTGGTCAGATCAGAGTTGAAAGCTACTCTCATCGCTTTCACTCAAAGAATGGAGGAGTTACTGACCGGCACAGTTAATAATAAAACTAGTGCACCAACAGAGGATAACCAGCCTAGCTCGAGCCGCGCAAAGGAAAAAGAGCCGCTGGTTACAGAGAACGTGGAGGCTCTCAACGTAGTTATATCACCTCAAAGCTCCATGAGTGGAGAAAACTGAATGGCCCTCCAGGGACACTTAGGGCAACAGTGGGGCTATCCGACGGACCTAGAGGTTCGAAAGATTGAAATGCCACTATTCGAGGGAAGGGAAGCTGATATATGGATCTACAAAGCAGAACACAACTTTGCGATACATGAGATGGGTGAGGAGGCAAAGCTACGCGCGATGAAGCTGTGTCTAAATGACCCCGCTCTCGTTTGGATGAGAACGGAGGATCGGAAGAAGCCTTTTGTCAGTTGGAACGAGTTCAAGGAGAAGATGGCAAATCAGTTCAGGGGGCGCACGTATTCAATATGCGCGAGAGGCTACTGTCCATCAAACAAGAGATCACTGTTGCGGCATATGCTGAATCGTTTGAACTGCTAGCGATGCAATGTAAAGACTTGTCGGAGGAGACCTTACTGGTAATTTTTATCAAGGGCTTGAATTCGATCATCTGAGCGGATTTAATGATTCTACCCCGAGGTTTGCTTCAGCAGACAATATAGTTGGCGGAGAAAATAGAGGAGTGGAATCAGATATTGGTGGAGCACCAATTTGCTGTGGGCTCATGGAGTTTTAGCCTATCCAGAAACTCGTCACCGGGTTCACTGTCCAGTTTGACAAAAATTGCTGACGTAAACCCGACCAAGCAGCCCATTAATGTAAGCAGTTTCAGCCCAAATTCCCAGCCCAATCATTCACCAACCGGGATTCGTCATCAGACATCGACAATCCCTCATAGCAATTCCAGTTCAAACACCAGCAGGTTCTGAAGACTATCAGCGGAAGAGGCATAGGAGAAGAGAAGGAAAGGGTTATGCTTTAAATGCGACGAGAAGTGGCATGTAGCACACGTATACAAGAGCAAAGAGGTACACGTACTCATCGTCAGTGACGATCCAGAAGAACTGGGAGAGGCAAGCAAGGAAACCCAAGAAGAAACAGGGGTAGAGGAGGACCTAAAACATGTGGAGCTCTCACAAGGAGCTATAGAGGGATACATAGAACCTCACATGCTTAAATTGGTGGGATCCATTGATGGAGAACAGGTCGTGGTTATGATTGATAGTGGTGCCACACATAATTTCATTTCACCGGATGTAGTGGAGAAGTTGAAATTGGAATTAGTGTCGACAGCCAGCTATGGAATAATGATCGGCAATGGTGGAATAGCGAAGGGAGAAGGGATGTGTAAAGGAGTGGAACTTTTAATAGGAGAAATGAGGGTGGTAGCTGATTTTCTTCCGTTGTGGATGGGAAGTTTCGACGTCATTTTGGGGCTGAAGTGGATGACGACTCTCAGTGAGACCAGGCACAATTGGAAACAGCTGAGAATGCGATTTATAGTGGAAAGGGAGGAGGTTGAGATAAAGGGGGATCCGAATCTGCACAGACCGATTATCTCATTAAAGGCGTTAGCACGATCAGTGGGGACCGGAGACAAAGGGATGCTGGTGGAACTTTGCAGCTTACAGACAGAAGAGGTAGAAGAATAGGCGGTGGTGATAGAACCAGCTATCAAACAGTTGATGAAGGAATACAAAGATGTATTCCAGCTGCCAATAAAACTACCTCCGGATCGACAACATAGTCATACAATTACTCTGCAATTTGAGATAAGTCCAGTGCGAGTGAGACCTTATCGCTATCCTCATATTCAAAAGAACAAGATTGAAAAGCAGATTGGGGATATGCTAAGTTCGGGAACTATCCATGCCAGCACCAGTCCTTACTCTAGTCCAGTGTTGTTGGTCAAGAAAAAGGACGGGACATGGAGGTTTTGTGTGGATTACAGAGCACTGAACAAAGTGACTATTCCTGAAAAGTTTCCAATTCCCAATATTGATGAGTTGATGGACAAGATTCATGGAGCTGAAATTTTCTCCAAACTGGATCTAAAATCTGGATACCACCAGATTAGAGTATGCAGGGAGGATGTGGAGAAAACAACTTTTCATACGCACGAGGGACATTATGAATTCTTGGTCATGCCTTTCGGCTTAACTAATGCGCCAGCGACATTTTAGGCCTTAATGAACAAAGTTTTTCGCCCGCATATGAGAAATTCAGTATTGGTGTTTTTCGATGACATCTTGGTGTACAGCTATACCTTGGAAGAACATCTACAGCATTTGGAGGAGGTGTTCATGGTTCTAAGAGATCAACAGCTTTGTCTGAATAGAAAGAAGTGTTGTTTTGCCTAGCGGGAGTTGGAATACTTGGGTCATCAAGTTTCAGGGCAAGGGGTAGCTACGGATCCAGAGAAAATTCGAGTAATACGTGAGTGGCCTATGCCAAAGAATCCGAAGGAGCTGAAGGGATTTTTCGGTCTAACCGGTTATTACGGCAGGTTTGTGAAGGGATACGGGTCCATTGCAGCTCCGCTGACCAAGCTATTACAGAAGGACGCGTTTGAATGGACATCTGAGGCAACAAAGGCAGTCTGTGTATTGATAGAAGCGATCGTTAGCTTACCACTACTTGGCTTTCTAGACTTTGATTCGGTGTTTGCGTTGGAGGCTGATGCGTTGGGAGTAGGATTGGGTACGGTATTGTCACAGAAAGGGAAGCTGATAGAGCAAGGAACTACGTAGCTAACAATAAGAGAAACTGTATAAGAAAGATGACTTTATTAGATCAAATAAGGAAGGAAAATTCTCCAAGAACCAACAAGGGTGTCTGGTGCCCAAGCAATTACCGATACAAGGATAATCAACCAAGATGCCCTTCATGCTAGGCTAACTACTATATATATACTCTCCCTTCTTCCTACACTATTCTCTGCCGGTAACTAACTCCTCTAGCATTTTCTTCCTGCGGCTGTAGACAATGATTGGCACGTCATTCTCCTTTCGCCCTTGTACGTTATATTCCTTTTGCCTCTCCTTAGCTGTTACGTCCACGTCCCCATCCTGCTGTCCCTTAATGCTAACATTGCCGCCTCCGTTTAAACAAACCTTGTCCACAAGGTTGGAGTAAGGAAATTGGCCTCTGAACTCTGTACAGGAGATCCATGTTGAATTGGCCTCGTCTTGGTCCATCCATTTTACCAACAACTGGTGACAAGGGATATGAGAGGCCCCCAAGTCCCTTGTACGTACGATAGCTTCTGGGATATATTTTGGTGCCTCGACTGTCATATCTTCCGGAATTGTGGTGGCTAACGGTTGTGACCCTGGTGCCCTTTTAAGCAAGGACACATGAAACACTGGGTGCACTCGTGACCCTGCTTGTAGCTGCAGTCGGTAGGCTACCGATCCCACCTTCTAGATAATCTCATAGGGCCCATAAAATCTGGGTGCCAATTTCTGATGCACATGCTGCTTTAACGATGTTTGGCGATGGGGACAAAGCTTAAGGAAGACTCTGTCACCAATAGAGAAACTAACTGACCGTCGGTGCTTATTTTCCAAAGTCACCATTCGTTGCCGTGCCCGTAATAGGTTGTAGTGTAGTTGCTGTAAGATGACATTGCGATTGGCGTGCTCCTCTGCCACAGCAGCGACTTTGAATTCTCTTGGCAGGAAATGCTGTAGGGATGGCGGGGGCCTGCCATAGACCGCTTCGAAAAGGGTAAATTGCGTTGCTCCTTGGAAGTTGGTATTATACCAGAATTCTGCCCAATGTAGCCATCTTCCCCACTGTCTAGGTTGTTCAGAAGAAAAGCATCGGAGATAAGTTTTTAAGCAGCGATTCAACACTTCCGTTTGGCCATCGGTCTCCGGATGGTAGGCTGTGCTCATCTTCAGCTTAGTGCCCCAGGAATGAAACAACTCCTGCCAAAAACAGCTAAGAAACACCGGATCTCTATCGCTTACGATTGAAGTGGGAATGCCATGTAAGCGAACCACCTCACGGGAAAAGATATCTGACACGGTTTTGGCAGAAAATGGATGGCGCAACCCCAAAAAATGAGCATACTTGCTTAGCCTATCTACCACAACCAGAATGCAATCCAAGCTATTCGATTTAGGTAATCCCGTGATAAAATCCATTGCAATATCAGGCCATACCTCTGTTGGAATTGGCAATGGTTGCAGTAAGCCTGCTGGAGATAGAGTCTCTGTCTTGTTCCGCTGGCACGTATCGCAATTTGCCACGAAAATCTGCACTGCCTTCAGCATCCCGGGCCAGTAAACATTGGCAACCAGCCATTTATAAGTGCGGTAAGCTCCTGAATGACCCCCTGCTGGAGTGGAATGGAATTCCTCTAGGAGCTGCTGGCGCCATGAAGAAGAGGCAGGAATATAAATTCTGCCCTTGTAAAATATTGTGTCACGAATCAGCCGGAAATGGGGATTCTCGGCAGGTTTGCTCGCCAGTTGATTGCGTAGAATCTGGTAGTCCCCGTCTGCACTGGCATCCTGACGGAGCTTATCCCACTGCAACCAGTAGGGTATTGTAATAGCTGCCAACAAAACATCCTCGAGTTGTTGTGAGAGGGAGTCAGCTGCCTTGTTCAATTTTCCCGGCTTGTATTCAATGGTGAATTCATATCCCAGTAACTTGGACACCCAATGTTGCTGGGCTGGAGTGGTGATGTGCTGTTGCCATAAGTGCTTGAGGCTGCAATGATCAGTTCGCACGGTGAATGCCCTTCCCACCAGGTAAGGCCGCCAGTGACGAACAACTAAGACCAAAGCTATAAGTTCCTTTTCATAAGCTGGTTTGGTAAGTTCCCGAGCTGCTAACGCTTTGCTGAAGTAGGCAATTGGCCTGTCGTATTGCATTAATACGGCTCCCACGCCCTGGCCAGAAGCATCACATTCGATCATAAAAGGACTGGAAAAATCTGGCATCGCTAATACTGAAGCTGAGGTGATAGCTTCTCACAATTTATCAAAGGCCAATTGAGCCTCTGCAGTCCAGATAAACTTGAGGCTGTAGTCCTTCTACAATAAGTTCGTGAGAGGCCGGGTGAGCTGCCCGTAATCCTTTATGAACCGACGATAATACCCCGTTAATCCCAAGAATCCACGGACCGCCTTAAGGGAGCTAGGTGTTGGCCAATGCAAGACAGTCGTGATCTTGGCGGGATCCATCGCAACCCCAACAGCTGACACGATATGCCCTAAGTATTCCACGGAAGTGCTGCCAAAGGTGCATTTCTTTTGGTTTGCAAAGAACTTATGATGGGAAATGATATCTAGAACTTGCCGCAGATGAAGTAAATGATCAGTCCATAACTTACTATAAACAAGTATATCATCAAAAAATACCAGGACAGAGTGGCGAAGGAGTGGCCGGAACAGATCGTTCATCACTGCTTGAAACGTTGCCGGGGCATTGGTGAGGCCAAAAGGCTTGACTCTGAATTCGTAGTGGCCCGAGTGCGTGCGAAATGCTGTCTTGGGGATATCCTCTTCTCGAACACGGATCTGATGGTAGCCAGAACGAAGATCAATCTTGGAGAAAAATTGTGCACCCTTCAATTCGTCCAGTAACTCCTGAATGACCGGAATTGGGTATTTATCCGGTATCGTTGCCTTATTCAAGGCACGATACTCCACACAAAGCGCCAGCTTCCATCCTTCTTGCGGACTAGTAAGACCGGACTAGAAAATGAGCTGGAGCTGGGTTGTATCACTCCAGTGGCCAACATATCAGCGACTTGTCTTTCCAATTCATCCTTCTGATTGTGGCTATAACGGTATCCCCGAACATTCACCGCGTCAACTCTGGATTGTAAGCGAATGCTGTGGACTGTCTGTCGAATTGGAGGCAGTCCGGAAGGTTCTGCGAAGATCGACGCGAACTGAGCTAGGAGCCTACGAAGCTCAGCTTGCTGCACCTCACTCAATGCCACGTCCCCTGTTTCCACCTGAGTAAACTGCCACAGAAGTAATCCAAACTGAATCTCAGACAAATTGGCAGCGGATTTGCGAGAGATGGGCCTGCTGTATAGTGAAGGATCCCCCAATAAACAGACATGTTGTCCTGCCAGCTGAAATTCCATCGTCATCGTGTTCCAATTGGTCGTGACAGTCCCTAGTGACCGCAGCCATGAGACACCCAATATCACGTCTATCCCCCCCAAGGGAAACAGATAACAATCCACCGCAATTGACAACCCAGGTAAATCAATGTGGACTTGAGGGCTGAGAGCAGTGATTACCTTGCGGAAGCCATCACCCAACCGAACAGCAATTGGATTTGTTGGCGTCGTCCGTAACCCACTGCAAGCTGCTAACCCACCAGAGATGAAACAGTGACTAGCCCCACTGTCAATCATTATCACTACAGGGACCCCGCTGATGCACCCTCGAAAGCGCATCCTCTGATAATTCCCCGTCTTGCTCATGGCGAAATAGGGTAGCTCAAGTTGAAATAATTTCTCGGCAGCCGGAGACGAGCTGTGTCCCAGGTCGGTTTCAGTTACGGGCTGGTTGCAAATGGGGTTTTTGTCGGTAAAATCTAATACAATCGTCTGAAGCGACTTAGACGAACATTGGTGTAATGGGTGGTACGGCTGCTGACAGCGAAAGCATAGTCCCTTCTTTCGCATCTCTTGATATTCTTGCTGAGAATATCGTCGAACACCACATGATGCTACTGTCGTGGTAGCCTGTTTAGAGGATGTAGAGCCCATCGAGCTGGCAGGCTGGGTCTGTTTGGAAGATTGATTACCGAGGCCCACGGGCATGGCGGAACCCGGGGGTCCACCACCAAGAACAGACGTGGTGGAAGAGGATAACCCCGACGATCGTATCACTGCCGTGCTCTCTCCCCTAGACCAAACGAGAGTCGACTCTTCTCCTATTGACACGCCCCTGCCCGTTTGTGGACTTGACTTCAAACTCCACTTCTCTAGCAAGCTGGATGGTGTGATACAACTCTGTGGTGTCCTTTGATTGTATACTGGCACGAATGTCCTCGCGTAGGCCGTTTAAAAACTGGCCGATGAAGGCTTTCTCGGGCCAGTCTCGTATTTGTGCGGAGCGTGCGATGAACTCCTTTATATAGTCATCCATTGAGCCAGTTTGGCGAACC
This sequence comes from Passiflora organensis, assembly GCA_019739055.1. Classification (NCBI taxonomy): domain Eukaryota; kingdom Viridiplantae; phylum Streptophyta; class Magnoliopsida; order Malpighiales; family Passifloraceae; genus Passiflora; species Passiflora organensis. The sequence continues at coordinate 797,431 of JAEPBF010000298.1, forward strand.
GATGCAATCAGTTCATACGGGTTGGTGGCCAGGGCTCCTGTAAAGTGTTCAAGTAACTCGCGCTTGACGTCGTCCCACGTTAAATCCGGCTTCCTATCGTGCAACCAGGTCATCCAATGTAATGCATGTCCCTCCATAGAAACCAAGGCCATGGTTACCTTAAGGTTGTCGGGTGTGCGCTGCACCACAAAATATTGCTCTGCCCGGCGAACCCACCTAAGGGGATCAGTTCCAGTGAATGAAGGAAGGTCTATCCGTTTGGACGAGAGGTGTAAGTCATCCCCAGTGATAGTACGCGCGAAGGGATTAGGTACCGACGGTGAGGACGATGGGTTCCCGTCTGAACCCTGCGCTGCACTGGTGAGGGCTACGTCCGGGGATGGGGAAATAGCCGAAAGCCCTTCCACTGCCGCTTTGCCGTTCAGCACGGCATGGAGTAACGACCGGATTTCATCTAACTGTTGTCTTGTATCCCCGAGATCAGTTGCCACGGTTGACATCCGTTGGTCCAAGAGACCCAAGCTCCGCTTTATCTGATCGATACGAGACTCCATGCGTGTGTGTGGCATGAACAAAAAGAGCACGTTCACCGCACCAATGATAGAGCAAGGAACTACGTAGCTAACAATAAGAGAAACTGTATAAGAAAGATGACTTTATTGGATCAAATAAGGAAGGAAAATTCTCCCAGAACCAACAAGGGTGTCTGGTGCCCAAGCAATTGCCGATACAAGGATAATCAACCAAGATGCCCTTCATGCTAGGCTAACTACTATATATACACTCTCCCTTCTTCCTACACTATTCTCTACCAGTAACTAACTCCTCTGGCATTTTCTTCCTGCGACTGTAGACAATGATTGGCACGTCATTCTCCTTTCTCCCTTGTATGTTATATTCCTTTTGCCTCTCCTTAGCTGTTATGTCCACGTCCCCATCCTGCTGTCCCTTAATGCTAACAGAAGCCAATTGCTTTTTACAGCCAGGCTTTGTCCACGAGAGCTCAGTAGAAATCAGTCTACGAACGTGAACTCATGGCAATTGTTTTGGCAGTACAGAAATGACGACACTACTTATTGGGCAGGCACTTCATAGTTCATTCTGACCAGAAGAGTTTGAAATTTTTGTTGGATCAAAAAGAGGTAGCTATGGAATACCAACGTTGGTTGGTAAAATTACTGAGGTTCTCGTTTGAAATTCAATACAAATCATGGGCCTCAAATCATATAGCGGATGGCCTTTCAAGGGTGCTGGTAAGGGTGGAATTGAATCAGTTGGTATCTAGTGCGGTGCTGGATATTGCTAAAATTCCAGAGGCGGTTGCTGCTGATATGAAGCTGCAACAAATCATAACTTCATTATCTTCAGCAACACCGGAGTATGGAGATTGGTCACTGGTGCAGGGTCAGCTGAGATACAAGAATCGAATTGTTCTACCATCAAAATCCGAGCTGGTTGATCAAATCCTAACCGAGTTTCACTCAAGTCCTATAGGAGGGCATGGGGGATTTCTAAAAATTTATAAGCGAGTATCCAGTAAACTTTTCTGGGACGGAATAAAAGCCGATATTAAGGCTTTTGTGGCTGGTTGTGAGGTGTGCCAAAGGAACAAACCCAGCACATTGTCACCGACGGGTCTTCTACAGTCCTTACCCATTCCAAAAGCAATTTGGGAAGACCTATCCATGGATTTCATTGAAGGCTTTCCCAAGTCTAATCAATTTGATATAATATTGGTGGTGGTTGACAGGCTGAGTAAGTATTCTCATTTTATTTTATTACAGCATCCTTTTACTGCTAAGAAGGTTGCGGAGGAGTTTGTGAATCAGGTTGTGAGATCGCATGGTTTTCCCAAGAGCATTTTGTCTAACAGGGATAAGGTCGTCCTCAGCATGTTCTGAAAGGAGCTTTTTCGTCTGCAGGGGACACGGTTGAATCGGAGTTCGGCTTACCACCCACAAAGCGATGGAAAGAGTGAAGTGGTTAATTGCTGCTTAGAAACATATTTAAGATGTTTCACCAGCCAGAAGCCACGGGAATGGTCCAAGTGGATAACGTAGGCAGAATACTGCTTTAACACGTCATACCATATATCGACCAAGACTACTCTGTTTCATGTAGTCTATGGCAGGGATCCGCAACCGATATTGAAGTATGATGAGTCTTCGCCGTCTCCAGTGGCAGATTTGGATCAACTGCTGAAGGATCGAGATGTGGCGCTGTTGGAATTAAAGGAACAATTCTTAATGGCGCAAAATAGGATGAAGAAATCAGCGGATGCACACAGGAGGGATGTGCAGTTTCAGGTGGGGGATTGCGTTTTTCTTAAGATACAACCATACCGGCAGAAGTCATTAGCAAAACGGATAAATGAGAAATTATCTCCTCGATATTTCATACCATTCACCATCCTTCGGCGCATTGGTGCTGCTGCTTACCACTTGGAGTTACTGGCAGCTGCAAGTATCCACCCGGAGTTTCACGTATCACAACTTAGAAAGGTAGTCAAAGACACAACTTCGATAGCCCCTGAGTTGCCAGCTTCATTGACCGACGAATTGGAGTGGACTACCGAGCCGGAAACAGTGCTAAGCTATTGAGAAGGGACCGTGGGAATAGAAGTTTTGATTAAGTGGGCTAACTTACCTAAGTTTGATAGTACATGGGAGGAAGTTTCTTTTATACAGGGTTAGTTCCCAGAGTTTCTCCTTGAGGACAAGGTGAAAGTTCAGAGAGGGAGTATTGATAGACCTTCCATTAAATATGTGTGTCAAAGGAGGAGGAAAAAAGCCAGCGGGACTGTGACAGCTGTCAATTCGCAGGGAAAGGAATCATCATAGAAATTGTTGCCTTAGACATTCTGTTGAACATTCTGTTGGGGTTGTCTTTTTATTGGTCTTTTGTGCATAGGAAGGATATAGGCTAGTGGAGATATTCTGGAATTTACCTAGTTTGTTACTGGTCTCAGCTTTTCTGGGAAAATGAGAGTCTCAGCCTCTCGAATACTATGGTCCTTACTCTTTACAGCAATAATATTATCCTTCTTCTATATTCCTGTGTGTTAGTCTTTACATTGATCTTTGTGTGCGGTTGTTGTTAGTAAATATACAGGTAGGATAAGCCGGATCTTATCAGAGGTCTGGCTCAAGGATATTTGGGCACCTTATAAATGGTCCTCGAGAGCTGTAGCCATCTACCATCGGCGCTGGTTTTGTGCCTATGACCGTCTTATGAAACCGAACACTTGCTCTTGCATCACTACTCTTTTGAATGTAATCTGTTAGTATTTGGCCATCTTGTAGACCAATAAACGCTGCAGGAAAGGTAATTCGAGTGTAATACTCTGATGGGGAGATATCTGTAATCAAAACAGCCCCGGAAACACCCGCAGACTCGGCATTTTCGATTTGATGGCTGATACTTAGATTGTCGCTGCACACAATAATCTTGTCCTTGATCTTCTTCAATTCATGCACACTACTACACCCATCCATGAAAACAAAGAGGTTGCTGGATGATTGAAGAATTTCCTGGGTACAATGACACGAATGTGATCTCATACCCAGTTCCTAAAGTTAGAACACCGCAGAATTTAAGGTCTACAGTGCCCGGTCCAACTGTTAGCACCCATGGTGCTCCATTAACTAATTCCCAGTTCACAGGTCCGCCGTTTCCAGCTGATGCTGCTACAAATATGCCTCTCTTCATTGCTGAGAAAGTAGCAATTGCAATTGGATCGTTTTCCAGATACTTGTCATCCAAACTCAGCCCCTAGGATAAGGACAGTATATCTACCCCATCTTCAATTGCTTGGTCGATTGCAGCAAGAACATCAGACGAATAGACCCCATACCTCCAAACTGCTTTGTACATGGCTATTCTCGCTCTTGGTGCCATACCTCTTGCAGTTCCTGCGCCATAACCAAAGTAAGATGCTCCTCCAAGTAGTTTCCAGCAGCAATAGAGGAAGTATGCGTTCCATGTCCATCTGTATCCCTAGGAGAGGTCATTGGAATGATTAATTCTGGATGGTTTGCCAGCAGACCTTTGTTGTAAAAGCGAGCACCAATGAGTTTGTTGTTGCAGAATGAGGAATTGAATTGAGTACCAGCCTCGCATTTCCCCTTCCATCGCGAGGGAATTCCAGTCAATCCTTCATCACCGAAGCTTCCACTCTCTGGCCAGATACCAGTGTCAACCAAACCAATTATGACATTATCACCATATTTTGTGGACGGCCAAGCCCCAAAAAACCAGAATTTAAGCCAAGGAATTCCCAAGTGTGGGTTGTCTGGACCTTTAGAGGACTATCTACAGTGGAGGAAATGTAGCCAAGGGACATCTTCACGGCTTCATGCTCAGACTTAGTGAGTCTGGCAACAAAACCATGAAAAGAACTTGAGCAAGTATAGAGAAGCTTAGAAGAGGTGGTGACTGTTGCTTCTGATGAAGTACATGATACAGAAGATATAGTGGCCAAATACCATTTATGGCAGTCTGAAAATGCTTTTGGCATAGCTGAAACATCCATGTGAACAATGAACGTGGAAGGTTGTTCCAGGGAAGAGGTAACAAGGAAGACTGCAAATGGAAGTAGGCATCTTAGTGCTACGTTTAGGATCGCAATGAGCGAATACTGCCCTTCTATTGTCATGATCTTTCCTCTTAAGTAGCGAAAATAAGAGAATTTCTTCTCTCTTTTTTTTTTTCAAGAGAAATAATTGTATTGAATAACATGCGAAGGAATATTTTATCTTTTAAATTTTTTGTCGGGAAATAATTGTATTGAATAACATGCGAAGGTTACTGAAGCCCATACTAATTATTGTACGGTGGGTGGCAGAATTCTAGGTTTCAAATGCATACTTCCAGGCACGATTTGATGGATAAGGCTACAGCAAGTGGAGGAGTCTGTACGCAGAAGATGTGCACAAAGGAAAAAACACAAAAGCAGATGTACAAAAGTATCGTTTCACAACTATTAGGTATGCTCTCATGAATTGTTTACATCCATGCTATAAGATTCTCTCCACTTTAAACTATATATCCTATTCTAAAGGAAACGTATGTATTCTGTTTGTGGAGGAATATATAGCTTGTTTTGCTTTTTTGCCTAAGAAAAAGATGGCTTTCCTTGGAGATCAGTGGAGAATATGTATTTCTTTTATTGATGAGGCCTTTTCAATTTTCAAGAGTGGATCAGTCCGGTTCGACTCATTTTTTAGTCTGCATGGTCTTCTCTAAGGATTGTTTATTTATGAAGTTTTAATAGTAATTAGGATTATAATTCGTCAGTCGTGAGTAAGTAAAGTAAAGTTATATTGAATTTTTTGTGTATTTAATTACTATGTAATGATTACATTAAAAGATTAAGTCATATTGTTTATCAAAAATATTTAAATAAATTACAAAGACGTAAGCAAAAATAATACTTATGTCCAAGAGATTTATAACATATATTATCATTAACTTAAGTTATAATCTTTTGTTATGCTTTGAACTATACGGTCGGCATAGTTCTTTTGCCTTCAAATTTTTACTGATCCAATCGTTAGCTGGGGTTATAATGTGATTTTATTATTATCATAATGTAACTTTATTACTCACATAATGTGACTGACAGAAATATAAAATCTAAGAATATAAAATATAAGAAAATAAAATCGTAGAAAGGATTTAATTCTAACCCTAAGCTTTCCCTATAAATAGATAGTGATGGTTTATAGCCAAGTACACTAAGGGTCAAACATAGATCCCTTATGTATTCGCTTAATAGTAGAATTTTCTTTCTATCTCACCCGAGTACGTAAGCTTAGTGGCTGAACCTCATTAAATCCTTGTATTCTTTACTTTGCTAGTATTCCTATATTGATTTTGCATGCTAGATTTTCACAACAAATTAGCTGTGGAACGAGGTTTAGAAAAAGGTTTCTAGACCTATAATTAGAGGCAGAAGTACATCAGTCAAATATAAAGTAGAAAAGTTTGATGGAGATCGAGCTTTAGCCTATGGAAGATTAGGATGAAGGCATCCCTTGTATTGCAAGGATTGAGAGAGGGTGATAAGAGATGTGAGGACCCACTCCTAGTAAATGGGACCCTCACTGTTATGTAATCCTGATCGACCCAACACATGGATCAAACAAAACCATACAAGGCTCACGTTAACTTTTCAAAACTGAAATCCAAAAAATGCATATAAATTTGAATTTTTTCTTTTAAAAAAAATGGCACGTTATAAAACATATCCGGCACAAAAAAATCAACGGAGTACGTACACACATATATCGGAAGTCTTTAAATCACATACAACAGGACGTATGACCCCAAAAAGCTACACAAGAGACCATACTCACAAACCTATATGGATCCACACAAAAGATGTCTAAGGCACACATCTCATAACATAAATGGGAATACGAGTTATACATGCGAGTAAAATATTAAACCGAAAAACAAGCCCACAACAGGTCCATAACAAACAACATAATCTAAAATAAGCATGTGTGTCAATAAAGTATGAAAATAACAAAAAATAAGAAATATGCCGAGCTTCCAAGATGTGCAAGTGCAATAATCCAGCCCTAAGATCAATACCGGGAAAACATGACCTCAAAGACGCACAACTATGACAAACGATCTAGCCCTAAAAATGTCAACAAAAGGGGGTGAGATCAAAGACCTCAGTAGAAGTTATAGCGTTATAAGCATATCCGGTGGAAAAGAGACATATGAAAAATCAATTATGAAACAATTACTTTAAATTACTGTTACCATCCATGCACACTAAGCATGCATATCAATGCATTTCACAAGATATTAAATATAATGTATGAACTGTAAAACACAATGCAATAAAGGTCAGCCCAATAGGTTTCATAAACTCACAGTACACAACATCGTCACACAGACTACTATGCCCCAAACACCTATTAGGGTGGATCACAAAATATTTTCAAGTAACTCCCGCTAAAGGGAAACCAAAAGCCCATTGACAGTTAATTTTTCATTTACAAAATACATATAAATCTCCTACTACCAATGTTATCTAAAATTGAGTGGAGAAATTACACTATCGCACTCAATCACAATCCACCATACAACAACATTAGGTAAGCAACATTCCTCTCTGTTGGGATTTCATGCTTACCTAATCCGCACATGTACAATCCATCCAATTTTGGCACTAAGATAGAGCAATAGGGAAAATTGTGATTTCATACATAAAGGATTTAGAGGTTGCAATTTCATGATAATATGGAAGGATTAGGTGCCAAATATACATACAATTAAAAGGAACAAGATCAGAAACCAATAGACTAGTCAACTAATAAAAATTGGCAATAATAGGATAAGGGTATAGAGCATGCCGATTTCATATATAATGAAGATTCAAAGGATGAATTCATAATATTACAACATGAATAGGTGCCAAAAAATCATATGAACAAGAGCAACAATAACAGAAACCAATTGAAGGTTTAATAAAAGAATTTCGACAATCACACCTGGGGAATTGTGATAAGGAAAAGTACAAGAAAAATCTAACATTATGATGATGAAACCAGGATAGCAAGATAGAGGATGGAAAGAGCTTTCTAACAAGCTATTATTTGTAGAAATCTGATAAAGGATGAAAGAATTCGGCTAGGGTAAGTGTTTGGAGAATTTGGGTAGCAAGGGTAAGGAGTAAAGTTTATCACGTCATAAGTTTGTGGGATTTATGTGTGGTCGACTACTTTTTTTTATAGGGTGTAATGGGATTAATCTTCCTACTTTTAAGGCTAGATATAAGGGATAATCATTAGGATTTAATTCTGGAATTATCTCTTAATTTTAGGAGATTATAATTTAAGATAGAAATGAATCAAGAAGGAAATGAAACAAAAGAGAAATGAATTCGGAAATGAGCACTGAACCTTCAGCACCATTTTTGGCTATCTTATATTTATTTAATCAGGGGAAAAATAATCATTTCACTGGAAATAGCTTCTGGACTTCTAGGACATAAAATTGGGATCTCACACACACAAGGTACTTACGGCTCCAAAATTGTGATTCCCCGATTTTTTGTCCCAGAAATCCAGAAGCCAGTGCAGATAAAATAACTATTTTATCCCTGAAGAAATGTATGTGTGATAGCCAAAAATGGTGCTGAAGGTTCAATGCTCATTTCCGAATTCATTTCCTTCTTGGTTCATTTCTATCTTGAATGATAATCTTCTAAAATTAAGTGATAAATCTAGAATTAAATCCTAATGATTATCCACTTATACATAGTCTTAAAAGTAGGAAAATTAAATCCCATTACACCTTATAAAAAGAGTAGTCGGCCACACATAAGTCCTACACCAAAAACATAAAAAAACTTCACACAATCAACCCTACTCCCTACTCCTGTTGCCGAAATTCTTCAAGCATTCACCCTAGCTGAATTCTTTCATCCTTCACCAGATTTCTGCAAATAGTAGCTTGTTGGAAAGCTATTTTCATCCTCTATCTTGGTTTCATTATCATAAGGTTAGATCTTCCTTGTACTTTTCCTTATCGCAATTCCCTATGTGTGAGTGCCGAAATTCTTTAATTAATTTTCAATTAATTTATGTTATTGTTCCTCTTGTTCGTATGATTGTTTAGCACCTATTCATGTTGTAATATCATAAATTCATCCTTTGAATCTTTCGTATATATGAAATCGGTATGCCCTACACCCTTATCTTATTATTGCCAATTTTTGCTAATTGCTTTGTCTATTGGTTTCTGATCTTGTTATTTTTAATTATATGTGTGTTTGGCACCTAATTCTTCCATATTATCATGAAATTGCAACCCCTAAATCCTTTATGCATGAAATCGTAATTTTCCCTATTGCCCTATCTTAGTGCCAAAATTTGCCTGGTTAATTGGGATGGTAAATCGGGTTTATTCTTGTTATGTTCCTAGCTATCACATCACACATCTAAGGGGGAGCTTCCTGCGACATCTGATCACTGGTTTCTGATTGTTTAGGTGAGTAGAATTGGTAAGAAACTAGGTTGTTTATTTGGTTTTTGAATTGTATATGCTTAGTATGGTTTTGTCTTTGCCTTATTCCTACATAGGTGGTTCAGATTACCTTAATAAAGCCAAAAGGATAGTTACTTGTTCAAAGAAATGAAAGGTAGGATCTATACCTCATTAGTTTCTCCAGAGATCCTTGTTGTCTGATTGATGAATTCGGTATTTTTCCATGCTATTATATATGCGCATGCTTGTTTATTGTATGTATGAGTTGTGGATTAAGCTATGATCCTTAGGATGTGAGTGCCTAATTCGGTTGTATTGTATAAATGTGACTTTCTGATTATATTGTAGTATGATTAAGGATATCTTGCTATGATGTTATGCCTTGTACTTGCTTATGTGTGCTTGTATATGTTTGAGTGTTAGGATCTTTTTCCGGTGACCATTCGGGGTAAGCGCTGATGCTCCTTGGGAGAGGCTCTTCTTATTGGTATAGGAGTCGTATAGGTGGCAATCCCCAGCATGTGCATGCTGGATGCCTAGTCCTTGTGTGGCTAGATGCCTTGTCCTGTGTGCTGGCAAGATGCCTTGTCCTGTGTGTTGACAAGATGCCCTTATCCTTGTATGGTTTGGATGTCCTTATCCTTGTGTGGTTTGGATGTCTAGTCCTTGTGTGGCTAGATGTCTTTTCCTGTATATTGGAAAGATGCCTTTATCCTTGTGTGGTTTGGAGGTCCTTATCCTTGTGTGGTTTGGATGCCTAGTCCTTGTGTGGCTAGATGCCTTGTCCTATGTGCTGGTAAGATGAATAAGCTTGCTGATTAGATTGTGTGCTAACCATTTATCTTTCTGCAACTAAGCTGTCCTTGTGATGTTGTATGCACATATGTGAGATAGTGTATGTTTGAGTTGCGAATTGATTTGAGGCTTAGGAGTAATTTTGGGAATATGAATGTGGGTTCATACAACCTTTGTTGTCCTAGGCTTAGCTGCACAAAGGGTAAATGGTTAGTAAACAATCTAATCAACAATTTTATCCATCTTGCCACACAAGGACAAGGCATCCAAGCCACACAAGGACAAGGGCATCCAAACAACACAAGGATAAGAGCATCTTGCCACACAAAGATAAGAGCATCTTGCCACACAAGGACAAGGCATTTAGCCACACAAGGACTAGGCATCTAGCGTGCACTTGCTAGGGATTGCAACCCATGCGACTCCCATACCAGTAATAACCTCTCCTCTCCCTAGGACCATCAGTGTTTACCTCGAATGGCCAGCGAAAAATGATCCTGATACACAATTATGTACAAGCAAGTACAAAACATAGCACCATAATAGGGCATCCTTAATCACATCACAACACAATCAGCAAGTCCAATGCACATAACACATCCGAATTAGGCATACACAACCTATCCCTAAACAGCCTAAGGAACCATAGTTCAATCTGTAACGATGCATAATAAAACAAGACATGCTCATACAACAACAACAACAACAAGGACAAGCACCAAAAACATCATTCAAACAGCAAGGATATCTGGGAAAATTGATGAGGTATAGATCCTACCTTTCTGGTCTCTGAACAAGTAGCTAATCCTTTTCCTTTATTAAGAGGATCCAAACCACTTATATAATCATAAGGCAACGACAGAACAACACTAAGCATACAAATTTCAGAAAACAAATAAACATCCCAGTTTCTTACCAATTCCACTCACCAAACCTATCAAATCCCAATGATCAGATGCTGCTGGAACCACCCCTTTGGATGTGTGATGTGATAGCCAAGAACATAACAAGAGTCAACCTTATTTATCAACCGAATTCATCATGTAAATTTTGGCATTAAGTTAGGGCAATAAGAAAAATTACGATTTCATGCATATAGGGTTTAGAGGTTGTGATTTTATGATAACATAGCAGGATTGGGTGCCAAATATTCATATGATTAAAAGGAACAAGATTAGAAACCAATAGACAAGTCAATTGGCAAAAATTGGCAACAATAGAGAAAAGGAGTAGGGTATGCCGATTTCACACATAGGGAAGAATCAAAGGATGAATTCATGATATTAAAACAAGAATAGGTGCTAAAAAATCACACTAAAAAGAGGAACAACAACTAAAACCAATTGAAAGATTAATCAAGGAATTTTGGCACCACCTTATAAACTTCGATTATAATAAACTTAGGGAAGAACTAACATTCTGATGATGAAACCAAGATAACAAGATAGAGGATGAAAAGAGGATTCCAACAAACTGCTACTTGTAGAAATCTAATGAAAGATGAAAGAATTCAGCTATGGTATGTGTTAGGGAATTTTCAACATCAAGGGTACGGAAGAAGGGTATATCACGTGATGATTTTATGTGTTTTTAGTGTGTGGACATGTGTATGGCCAGTCGGGTAGTTTATAGGATTAATGAGATTAATTTTTCCTACTTTTAAGACTAGATATAAAGAGATAATCTTTAGGATTTAATAATAAAATTATCCCTTAAGTTTAGGAGATATATGATTTAAGATAGAAATGAATTGAAAAGGAAATGAAATCAAGCAAAAGAGGAAAGAACCTTTAATACCATTTCTGGCTACCACACACCCATTTCTTTATGGATAAAATGATTATTTCAGTTGCATTGACATCTGGACTTCTAGGACTAAATCGGGGTCTCATAGCTCATATTTCAATCCCCTAATATCCTTATGGACTACTAAGAACCAATCCAGATTCCCAACTAAATGTATTCCTATGCCAATCAAGTTTTGAACCGTTTTGCCCAATCAATATGAACCTTAAGTCTGGAAGATATATTCCTATTCTACTAAGCCTCAGTTGTGCCCTACGATTTCTAATTTGTTGTCAAAGTTTAACCGTTCACTCGAATCAATTAAGCCTCACCTGCAAACAAACTGTCCAGGTTTGCTAATTAATCAAGACTTAGAAATAGAGTCAAGAACTTGTAATAAGAATATAGCGAATTAGAATCCCAGTTTTACATCAATAAATCAAGATTGCAAAAGACAGAGAGAAAGAAGTAACCCATATAGTTTTGGCATTAATTAAAACTCAAACAAACATACCAAAGTCTTTACCTCTGACGGATCGATGACACGTTCTGAAAATAAAGCTTGACTACATAAAGTGTTCGATGAAAAATAATACAGTTTTGGCATCTATTTTGTACTAGAAATTTAGAAGATAATCATTATCCATATCTGATCGTCCTTATCCGTGTATTTGATCATATTTATCTCATCTTTATCTTGTACTTGATCACTTTATCTCTTACAACCGACCGGTCAGTGTATGTGAATCGACCGAGAAGTTGATATTCGGCAGATATTCTAGGTTGAACTGACCTGTCAATGTAGGTGAATCGACTGGTCGGTGTGTCTTTGGCAACACCATATTTTTCCTCGATTTTGTTAACCGATTGGTTGGTGTGACTTTGACAAAAATTCATCATTGAACCTACTGGTCAGTTGGTTTCAACTTAATAGTTGGTTAGCCCTCGCAATTGCCAACTCCAATTTCAATATTTTGGCATGTTTTTCATAAAAAATGCTCCCTTTTGCTGCTAAAAACAATTACATAGCTACTCAACTACAACACTCAACAAACGATCAAAATGTTCACTAAATTAACGTAATTAGCACTTAATTACCCTTAAATTGAACTAAAATCATAACAAATAACCAGTACTAAAAACAGATCATCAAATCCCCTCAAACATAGAACTTTGCTAATCCCTAGCAAAAATAGTTTGAAAAAGAAATGCAAGGACTTATACCCAGATAATTTTGATCAAGGAAATTTAGTTCACTTCATCCATAACCAACAACAAACACTTAATTCTGAAATTCTGGTCTTTCAGTTCTTACCTAGTTGTATCAATTTCAGTTTCGCATAAAGGAATTAGGATTTGAAAACACCCAATATTCATGCACTAGTTTATCATATCAATCAGAATGTGCATTGGAATTTCAAAAGTGTAGCTCAAAGGTACTATTAAGTTAAACCCACAGTAAGTGCTTTTTTTTATTTGTGCTGCAAAAAATTTCTTATGTTTTCATAACTTCCAACACATAAAATTGTATTCTGTTACTTTAGCATACACAATATTTGTGAGTTAACCAATAGCTTAATCAATACTAACCAATCCTTTTAATTTTTTTCTCAACATAAACTGACCAATTTGATGCTTCGTGTGAGACTATAATCCTTTTCTTGATAGATGTCCTAGAAGTCCAGGTACCAGTACAGCTAAATTGGCCATTTTTCTTTTGAAGAAATGGATCTGCGGTAGTCAGAAATGGTATTGAAGGTTCTTTCCTCTTTTGGTTCATTTCATTTCCTTTCTATTTTATTTCTTTCTTGATTCATTTCTATCTTAAATGGTTTATCTCCTATTCTTAACAGATAATTCTAGAATGAAATCCTAATCATCATCTCTTTATACATAGCCTGAAAAGTAGGAAAAATTAATCCTATTAATCTTATAAACATGGCAGCCGGCCATACACATGTTCCTACACCAAAAAGACCCTAAATTATCCCTTGATACCCTCTCTATCAATCACCTTGCAATCGAAATTTACCCTATACCAACCATAGTCGATTTCTTTCATCTTTCATCAGATTTCTACAAATAATAGTTTATTGGAGTCCTCTTTTCATCCATCATCTTATTATCTTGGTTTCATCATCAGAAGGTTAATGCTTCCCTATATTTATTATTGTCGTAATTCCTCGGGTGTTGGTGCCAAAATTCCTTGATTCTTCTTTCAATTGGTCTTAGTTTTTGTTCCTTTCTTTTCCTATGAATGTTTGACACCTATTCTTATTATAATATCATGAATTCATCCTTGCATCCTCTCTATATATGTGAAATCGGCATACCCTGTTCTTTGCCATATTGTTGGTTTCGGATGTTGCTTCTTTTAATCGTTTGGGTAATTGACAACTAATCCTTCCTTGTTAGCATGAAGTCGCAACATCTAACCTACTTATGCCCTTATGCACTTACTTAGTGCAGAAATTTTCATGGTGAATTGGGTTAAAAAATCAAGTTGATTCTTGTTGTGTTCTTGTCTTTCACATCACACATCCAAGGGGGTGGTTCCAACAGCATCTGATTACTAGTTTCTTATAGGTTTGGTGAGTGGAATTGGTAAGGAACTAGGATGTTTATTTAGTTTCTTAATGTGTATGATTAGTTTGGTATTGTCTTTGCTTTATGTGTGTGATTAGGTGGTTCAGATCCTCTCGATAAAGACAAAGGATGAGCTACTTGTTCAGAAACAATAGAAATAGGATTTATACCTTATCGGTTTCTCTAGAGATCTTTTTTACTTGTTGAGATTTCGGTTGTGTTCTTTGATGTATGCGCATGCTTAGAGTTTGATATGCATGGTTGTGGATTGGTTTGTGGTTCCCTAAGTAGTTACAAATCCCTATGCTAGGATATGTGTGCCTATTTCGGTTATTCCATTTGCATTGGACTTCCTAATTGTATTGTGATGTGATTGAGTATGCCTTGTTGTGGTGTTATACCTTGTACTTGCTTGAGTTTGCTTGTGCTTGATTGTGTGTGAAGATCCTTTTCCGGTAGCTATTCGGGGTAAGTGATTGATGCTCCTAAGGAAAGGAGAGGTACTTACTAGTATGGGAGCCGCATGGGTAGGAATCCCCAGTAAGAGCTCGCTGGATGCCTAGTCCTTATATGGCTAGAAGCCTAGTCTTTGTGTGGTTTGGATGCCCTTGTCCTTGTGTGGCTTGGATGTCTTGTTCTTGTATGGCAAGATGAATAAGCTTGCTATTTAGATTATTTTCTAACCATTTACCCTTTGTGCAGCTAAGCCTTGGACAACACAGGTGGAAGGGGATAACCTTTCAATTGTTCAGTTCAGATGATGAATTACCTACCTATGTTTTTCTGGTTTCAAAAGTATTTTTAGTCTACCTAAAACTTATTACTTTCGACCCTACCCTTTTTGTTCATGATTGATGTTTGTTTGATACCTCTTTAGTAGTATAAGAGAATCAGATGTTGATTGGGAGAAGTTAGGTTTCTATAAATCGTATGATGTTGTGACCCTACTGAGATTCTTGTAATCTCACCTCGTTGCACCTCATTCCAATACTTCCTTCTTTGCTGATTTATTGCGCATATATCCTTGATCATGCAATTTGATTGGACTACTTTCTGTTTCTTTAGATCCCTCATATTTCTACTTATTTCGGAAACGTATTTGATTGCTACTTGCTGGATTTTGAGACTCCTTTGGGACTTTTGTGTTATGGTTCCTTTGATTAATTATAAAGACTTCTGATGATGTTTTTATTCACTCCAGATTTTATCAAAATATATGTCCAATATTAACATACTCCAACCTTTAAAAACATAAGAAAAAACTTTAAAATTCATAATTAGTGTGACTTGAGCCTAGTGGGATTCAGATAGATCCTTAGTTGAATTTGTTTGGGTTTCATGGTGGTAAGGGTCTTTGTAGGTTGGGTTTGGGTCCTTACACTTCGCTACTCTAAATATTGGTTAATGCTTGAACTTAATGCCACCTTTAATTTGTAAAACCAATTTCAACACAACCCAGGTTCAAATTTAATCAGCTATACAAAAAAAAAATTAAACATTCATCATCATTTTTTTCAGAAGTGAACCAATATCCTCAAACTTAATATAAATGGGTGTCCCGGACATAGCATCAAATCCCAACATAATATAACAATGAACATAACACAATAACAAAATAATTCAAATAGAACACGGCATAGGACAAACAAAAATTTAAATAACTGAAAATAACATAATAGAAAGATAGATAAGTGAGGCAACAAACTTAGCTCCCTCCTGGTGCTTGATCATTATCCTTCCATTGTGGTGGAGGTGGGCCACCTGGATTCAGATATCTGAATTTTTCAATACATTGATTAATATCCTGCTGCTATTGCAAGGCATGCATTTATTATTGCTGCTTTTGTTGGAATATCTCCATTTGCCTATTTTGGTAAGAGTTTAAAGAGAAGAAAGAGGATTTTTATGTTAAGTGAGAGAGGATAAGTTGTAGGAGGCATAGGGTTTGAAGAATGAGGGGAGAAAGAGGAGAGGATAGGTTTTAAAATCCCATCTCGACTCAACTAACCAGTCAGTTAAAGTGAAGCGATCACTCGGTTCACATTTGGCCCGTTTAGTTTAATAGACTAACCGGTCGGTCTGCACTCGTAAAAACTCTTTATTTAGTCAACTGGTTGGTAGCTATGAATCGATTGGTTGGTGGCCTCTCATATGGAATTTAACTACAATTGATTGGTCTAATATGATGTACAGGCCTGTTGGTTATACTACAAATGCTCCATCTATGAGAATCGAGTATTTTGAACTAATGAGACAAGTAAGGATAGTTGGATTTGGAATCGAGGCATGGCCAATATTTAGTTAAGGAAGGGTTAAAAGAGGTAAGGAACCCTCCCATCTAGCCATTTGGGCTTACAGTTACAAACTTGCTATACGTTTCTAGAAGACCCGGAACGAGGATATTTCTGTAAATCCATCCTTGTCCTATGAATTCTTAATTTTATATTTCTTTTAACAACCAACTATTGGTATTGCTTGGAAATTTATTGAAATTTGAAATCCGAAGTAGGATTCGAATCTTCCATAATTTCGAATTTTGTTATACGGATGATAAATTAGGTAATAAGTATGAAATATGAAAAATTTTGATGAAAAAATTTTGTGCAAGTTTTGTGTTGGATTTGATTTAATAAAGACCTTGATATGTTCAGAAAAAAGGTATGACAATGTAAGAATTTCTTGGAATTTTTCAAGGACGTATAATGATATTTAAGGATTTTCTTTCGATTTTAGGGTATAAAATTAATTATAAATTCTATAATTCTGGAAAAATTAATTTTAATTTATAAGATTGATATTATGATTTTTAGGAATTTATAGGAATTTTCTGGGAATTTCTGGAGTTAATATGCTATTTAAAATGAATTTTAAAATTTTTGATAAATTTTAGAATATATTTTATATATATATATATATATTATTTTAGAAAAAAAAGAAATAGAAATAGGAAATTTCTGGTCAAAACACTAAAAGTTCCGTCATTTTGACACCTGAGGAAAATTTTGTTGGGTACCCTAATCCTATATACGGAACGACATTGTTTTGCATTGAATCCAAATGACGCCCTATCTTGCTCGAGCTTAGTCATTAGCCACAGCAATCTTTCACCTTACACATGCCCACCATCCACCCGTCAGTCCCTACAGCTCACATATAGCTAGACTGAAGCCGGCCAGAATACACGCATAGGTATACCCGAAACACACATAGAAACCGATCTTTGAGAGTGCAAAAAAACTCGCAGGAAGTAACGAGGGAGAAATCTAAGTGTACGATTGTGAGGAATGAGTGAGAAATCGGCCAAAATAGGTAAGTTTTGTGCCGAAAAAAATCGAGTGTGGAAATCTGCTTATTCATGCCATTTTAATCGGTTTAAATTGTGTAAAATGGTCATAAACGATCCTTATAGACAAGAGAGGTACCAATGTAGGTGTTGATGTCTTTGATTGAATGATCTGTTGAATCGGATAAAAGAAAGGTGATGGCTAGGGTTTGAAGGAAGGGGAAAGCTGGAGGTTAGGGATGACCTTGGGCGACAAGTCATCCGAGGGCATTCCCAATGACAGGTCGTCTTGGGGTGTGATGAGATACATGCCATTCGAACCCATGACAGAATTACATGTAGTTTAAGACAGACATCAGGTGACGAGTCTTCTGATTTGGAATGAAACGACAAGTAGTTTGGATCACGATTAAATAACCTTTAGTTTAAATGGCATACGAGAGACGGGTCGCCTGGTACCTAGGATATACAAGCTTGGACGAGTCGTGGCAAGCTCTAAGTGAGCCATGTGTCGACATCCCAAAAGTTCAGGAATGTGTTGGCATGCGCCTATCCTACAACATGTAAGCTCTGAAGGAATTTTCAGAAGAGATAAAGAAAATTGTTAGAAAAGCTAGAAAATTAAGGAAAAATCGAAAAAAATAGGAAAAAGGAAAAGAAAATTTGGAAAAATTAGAAAAAATACTAGAAATTTAAAAGAATACGATGGTACCAAGTTTGATTAATTCTAAGGTCATTTGATGGGTTAATTAAATCATTGAAGTTGAATGGAAAGTAGGAAAAATAAGATAAAATCGGAAATGTCGTTAGATTAATGATTTATGTATGAGACAGCTATTATGACTTAGAAAAGTGTGAATTGAGGGTAATTATAGTGTATGAATGATTCTTAAATGAATTCTTGATTAATAGGTGAAGAAGTGAATCAGCAAGTTTAGACCCCTTCAGAATCAGATCCTAAGGAAGAATTTCCATAAAACAATGAGTGATTGGTGTTTGTGGGCATGCACAATTTTATTTAAAATTTCATAAACTATGCTTTTAAATATTTTTAAAGTTTGGATCATATAAAATGTGAATTGTAGGATTAACTCGTAACCTGGTTGTGTATAATTGTGTTGCTATGTTGTTCGTCATATGTATTCAACTAACAGTGTGCACACGGTGTCAGTAGATATAGTGTAACCTATATCACCTTTTGAGAGCTCTCCGAGTTTTGGTAGCAAGTTGTGAAGATGCAAGATCCATTTTCAGAGGAATAAGGTTGGACAGGGTTTAATTATAATGAATATGCATCGATTAATCATTCTTTGTAGGTTATGGGTATTGCTTAGGTGAAGCTACCATCACCTAACGACCCGACATTGTCAGTGGAATGGGCCTTAGGCTATTGTTCATAATAATAAGTCTATCGATTTAGAAGTCAAAAGACTAAATATTAATGAGTAGGGTTACCACTAACAGATCCTAGTCTTGTCCATGGCCTGGAAAGACTGTGAGTCTCATGCAGGCCCAATGTGTGTTTGTGTGGTCACTAAGGATTAAATTTTATAATTGTTATAATTGTATGCTTGTGTTTTAAGAAAATTGTTGGTGTGGAGCGTATTTTGAGTCGATTTGATTTTCTTTTGGTATTTTTTTTCTTTAACATATTTGATATGTTGCCTAATTGTTTCGAGATATTTAAATCCAATCACTCATTTGGCAAGTTTTCTTGCCAGATCCTTAGATCTGGTGTGTACAAGACCTCAGTAGGTGGCTAGTTTGCAACTTAAATCCCATCTAGTAATGTAGTTAGTTGTTTAAGATATCAAATGATCATGATATATGTTGTCAGTGCTTGTTCTCTTCATGAGTCTTGAATATCTACCTGTGCATAAGGTTTAGATGTCAGGTTTGAATTTTTCGTAAAAATGTATATGTTTCCATGAATGTAATATATCAATAAAATAGGTAAATCCTACCCAGATAGCAGTATTGTACTCTAAAATACTGCTGCGTTTTATTTTGTTCTTTTCCGCTATTGAATTTGTTTTCATCCTTGTAGGCTCAGTATATACATTTCCGGTGACTAGAAGTGCAGATACTAGGTCCACGGTGGGGAGACGGTCTCATGTGAAATAAATAAAATTTGGGACATGTTGGTCTAGTACAGTGTAGTGGTAGCAAAGCATTGTTTAATTATCATTCATAAAAAATATATACATTTCTTGTTTTATATGACTCTGCTACATTCCTTTCTCACCCGTGTGGGTGATAAATGTTTACGATGACCTTTACAATAGTGGAGTATGTTTATGGCTGCATTGAAATTTTCTTGGATATATTTTTGCATTGGTTCTATTTAAGATCGTTTGAAGGTTTTGATCAGATAGCTATGGTTAAAATTTTAAAACGCTAATCGAAAACCTCCTTAGGAAATTGTTATTAGATGAAGTGATATTACAAAATCAATTAATAGTATAGATTGTTTAAAAGTCCTGATTTTGCAGGGTATATTATTGCATTATTATTGCTTATCATCGTTGGGTTTTTATTTTCATACCCCGACTCACATGCCATGGTCTGTCAAATATGAAAGGATGTTGCTTAGTTTAGGTAGGCTAGGTGACCCCTGAAAAATAGAAGAATAATCGGGTAGATAAGCCAGATGATGCATTTCAACCATTAATAGGTCAGGATAGTTTGAAACTCACTAGTTTGCATGATAGGTATTTGTTGGGCATGCATAAATTTTGTTATCACAGGCAGAAAAAGAACATGAAACTACCTTATCATTATGATTCTGATGGGATTGTTTGACTAAGCCATAGGTGATTATCAGTATTATTTGGTGTTGTATAGGAAAGAAACGGCATACTACGGATCAGGAAGTTATCCTTTTGGCGATAGAGAACCACCTTATTAGCCACCACATTACCCAATACACAGATTTCGGCCACCTGCTGAACCTCCTCAGCAAAATCCTAGAAGAAGGGTCTCACTATTTCGAGTGGTTACAGATGTATATGCCAAAGATGCTATTGTCGAGGGTAGAAGAACTAAGTACTATGATGTGATGAGCACTCTAGGACTATTCGAGGGACCATTACCCCCACCACTGCCTCAAGTGCATCAAGAAAAGGATTATAGAATAAGACAAAATGTTGAGGCAAGAAATCAGCCAAGAGAAGAACAAGTTTATGGTCTAGGTCGCAGGAGATGACCCATGAGAGATAGGCATTGTTTTTGGTATCGGGGATTTGGTCATATAGCTAGAAACTATCGAGTGATATTAAGGGCAGCGGATGAACAGGAGTCCACACCTCCACCATCTCGATCACCCAAACCATTTTTTGACCCTGACTACCATTAGACTCCAGAACCAAAATTGGCAATAACATTCACTGAGATATTGTCAGATGTTGGTACATCATCATCCTCTCCAATGATCAGGCCTTACTACTTGGATGACTCAGGGTACAATATTGTCGGATTGGATCAAGGATCCTTCACGACCGAGAGAGCTGTATATTTTATTTGGTATTTTTATGTGTATTGGTTATTTTGGATATAGAAGATTGATAGTACGCATACTAGGTATTAATGTTTGCATGTTGTTGGATGTGTTAGATTAGAGTGGCTTGAGAGTGAGTAGATCTGTTAAAAATGTCAGACCCCGAATTTTGAGTCCTAAAAGTCCATAAGCCAATGCAGGTGAAAAGACCATTTTTCCCTTGAAGGAAAGAATGTATGATGGCTAAAATTGGTAAGGAATGCCGAGTAATTATCATCAATTTCCTTTAATTTGGTTCTTTATTTGTTGATAATTACCCTAGAAAATTAAATCTCTAAAATTAAGAAGGATAATTACAAGATTTAACAATGATAATTATCTTACTTTAATCTACCCTTTAAAGTGGGAAAATTAATCCCATAACCATCCTATATAAAGAGGAAGCCGGTCACATTTAAACCTTATATAGAAAATACACAAAATTCGTCCAAACAAAAACCTTACACCTCCATATTGCTGTAGAAATCTGCTTGAACTTCAAACAAGCATAACTCTTTTATCCTTTGTCAGATTTTTACAAATAATAGCTTGTTGGAAATCTTTTTCTGTCCTCTTTAAAAAAAGTTAGGGTATTTTTGCCTGAAGGCTAGTTTTTCTTTGTAGAAAGTTCGGTCATAATTCAGCGGGATTGTCGAAATCTACTTGAATTTCAAAGTACCATAACTCTGTCATTGTTTGTCAGATTTTTGCAAATAATAGCTTGTTGTAAAGCTCTTTCCACCCTATTTCCAACCATCTTGGGTTTTTTTTCTGAAGGTTAGTTTTTGTTTGTCGTAAGTTAGGTCATAATTTGGCCGGATTAAGTTTCAAAATTGTGTGAATCTGCCTTCAATTGATTTCTATTGTTGTTCCTCTTGTTCGTATGATTGTTTAGCATCCATTCATATTGTAAAATCATGAATTCATCCTTTGAATCTTCTCTATACATGAAATCAATATGTCCTACCCTTGCCTTATTGTTGCATATCTTGATCAATTGATTAACCTATTAGATTCTGATATTGTTTCTTTTGATTATACAAGTTATAAACACCTAATCCTCTTTTTTTAACATGAAATCACAACCTTTACACCTTGTATGCATGAGATCGCAATTTGTCTTGTGTTCTATGCTTAGTGCCGAAATATGTATAGTTAATTGGGATAATAACTTAGGTTGAATCTTGTTAAATTCTTGGCTATCACATCACATATCCAAGGGGGAGGCACCTGTGGCATCTAATCATTGGTTTCTGATAGGTTTGCTAAGTGAAATTGGTAAGGAAATAACGCATTTACTTAGTTATTAAGTTTGCATGCTTAGTTTGGTTTTGTCTTTTCCTTGTAATGCTATAGGTGGCTTGGAACTATTGTATAAAGGAAAAGGAATAGCTTCTTGTTCAAAGACAAGAGAGGTAGGATCTATGCCTCATCGGTTTCTCTAGAGATCCTTGTTGTTTGTTTGTTGTTTTTGATGCACACCCTCGTTATTATTACATGTGAATTGATTGTATGGTGTATACATGAATTACAAATTGAGATATGATTACTTAGGCTATACCAAACCCTTGAGATAGGTTATGTTGGAGGTTCACTTGCTGGTTATTTGGATCCCTTTGGGACTTGTGTGTTATTGATTCATTGATTAAATTTAAAGACTTCAGCTGATGTTTTATTCACTCCGTATGATACAAGAATATTTATCCAATATCATACTCCAAACTTTAAAATCTTAAAGGAATTAACATGCTAAAATCGAAACTAGATGGATAAGCTTTGTGGGATTTAGATAGGTCCTGATTCAGGCTTTTTTGGGTTTCATAGTGGTAAGGGTCCTAATAGGAGCAATTAATAATGGGTTAGGATTTGGGGTTCTTACAGGATTGGTAGTGGAGCATGGTTTAGGAAATATGATTTGTTATATGCTAATTTTTTTGTTGATTTTGTGCTTGTAGGTACGTACATACGTACACACCCACTCACTTAAAGACTAATACCGAAAATGATCTAACATTAAAAAGGGATTGGTTTGCAAGATTTAAATAATGGAATTGATTATTTGACTTGCTGTGTGTTTACGTGTATTTTTATGCCCTGTTTGACTTAATGTGTTTGCTTTGTTTTCTTTAACTATTTCCGAATGGGTATTGTTGATGCATGTTTTCCTTCCAAATGCTTATGTATGTTTTAGCATGATTATTATAATTCCTAAGAGTCTTGCCGAATATCCCTGTGTGTTTACCGAATACTTGATGATTGTTTGTATTGATGTAATTGCCGAGTGTGTATTGTATGTGTGCATATGGTTTCCAAAATTTTTGTGTACTTGTGTGCATGTGTATTTTGTTTTTCAGCATATGCGTATCGTCCGGTACACGCCTCTCCACCAAGTACCACTTATTTTCATAATTTTGCATTTAGGTTATGTGTTGAGTGATGATTGTGTATTCGTATATAGTATAGCAAGGCCAAGTGTACAAAGGGGTAGATGGGTTAGGTATGAGGTTTAGGCCGAACAACGACCTGTTGAGCAGGACAAGCCGAATGCATAAATTGAGCAGGGAGGGCAAGCTGAGCCTAATAACCAACCTGACGCACCAGCCACACCAGCCATTGATCCTGTGATGGCACGAATCCTAAATGTATTGCAAGGGATTGCTGGGAATGAGCAGCATATAGAGGCACAATTTCAGAATGTTCCTGCACCCGCGCCCGTGGAAGAACCTATTCCTTCACTTGAACCTATACAGCCGGCTTACCCTAAGGAAGCTGAAAGACTTCCCGTCGTGATTACAAAATTGTTGAATGAAGTTGGACAATTGAGGTGCATAGATTTCAATGGTTCAGCCGGAGCTGTAGTAGCTCGTGACTGGATAGATACCTTGTGCCGACTATCCTTGTTTTTGCGTATCTCGGATGATGACAAGGCTTCCATCGCCACTTTCCTACTTGAGGGAGAAGCCCTTGCATGGTGGAAAGATGTGAGTTTGAGATTCGGAGATTGTTTGCCTACGTGGGAAGCATTTTGGTATGAGTTCGACGAAAGGTTTTAAACGAGATTCCATAAAAATGAGCAGCGACAAGCTTTCTACAAGCTTGAATAAGGCACCCATTCAGTGTTGGAATACAAGAAGGTATTAAGAGACTTGTCCTGATTTGCACCAGAGGAGGATCACACATTATAATACCAGCTTGTAAGAGATTCCAGGATGGTCTGAGTACCGAACTGAAAACAATCGTTGGTACAACACCGATGCAGAATTTGCAATAACTAATTGTTGCCTTAACTAAAGCTGAAAAGATCATGCAAACCAAGAAGCCATCCGTAGCTACTAATGGCAGACCTCTCAAGCGAGATTCGAAGTTTAATCGGCGTACGAGACCCTATCCTTTGAGGTCCTATCCTTATGGTACAAATTCTAATGGATTTACGTGGAATCCGCAGCCACATCGATGTTATAATTATGGCAAAATGGGCCATCTTCAAAAGGACTGCCCGAAACCAAGGCATAGGCACACCAAATACAGGTCGAGGTGGGTATGCCAACCCCACCAAACCACCAACACACGCAGCAGGAGGACCACCCAAAGGATCCTCAAGTGAAGCATAACTAAGACCAATGATGCACACCCTTGTTATTATTGCATGCGAATTGATTGTAGGGTGTATACATGAACTGCAGATTGAGATATGATTACTTAGGCTATACCGAACCCTTGATATAGGTTATGTGTTCCTAATTTGCATGTGTTGTGTGTATTGACATTCTGATTGCGTTCTGACATAATTAAGGATACCTCATTATGGCATTGTGCTTTGTGCTTGCCTATGTGTGCTTGTACATGTTTGTGGGTCAGGATCCTTTTCCAGTGTCCATTCGGGGTAAGCGTCGATGCTCCTTAGGAGAAGGGAGGCTTCTACTGGTATGGGTGGCAATCCCTAACTTGCGCGTGCTGGATGCCTAGTCCTGTGTGCTAGCTAGATGCCTAGTCTTGTGTGCTGGCTAGATGCCTCGTCCTTTGTGCTGGCTAGATGCCTTGTCCTGTGTGCTGGCAAGATGCCCTAATCCTGTATGCTGGTTAGGATGCCTAGTCCTATATACTGGCTGGATACCTTGTCCTATGTGTTGGCAAGATGAATAGGCTTTCTGATTAGCTTGTGTGCTAACCTTTTACCCTTTGTGCAGCGAAGCCTTGGACAATACAGGTGGAAGGGAATGACCTTCTTTTTCCTACTGCCGAGAGTAACTGATGTGTTTTCCTGCCTGTATACTTCTGATTTTCGAAAGTGTTTGTAGTCCAGCGTCAGCCTTAGTTTCGGCCCTAACCCTTTTGGTTGATTGTTGAATCGCGTAATACCCTTAGATGAGTAGGGATGAGCTGATGTTGTTTGGGAGATATTTGTTTAAGATTTCTGTAGATCTTATGATGCCATGACCATTTAGTTATGGTCACGACATGACACTTTCCACTTCAGTTTATAACCTATGTTGATGGATTTGCATCATCTGGATCATTGCAGGCTTGATTTCTAAGTTATTGGCCTAAATGGCAGGCCTGGCAATGCAGTCTCCTAATGTCTCAGTCGTTGGTGTGTTGTAATCCATGACGATTCTACTCCTTGGCTGCTGATTAGCCCCTACTAGGTATGCATTATCACATCCATTGACAACATCTCAATTCTGGTTGTCCATCTTTTGGTCTGATAACTTAAGCCACCTGAGCCTTTGTATAGTTTTTTTCAATTGAGAAGTTAATAGGCTCCAGGTCAAGCTTCTTACTCCTTAAGTTATACCTGTTCTCCAACACTAAACACAAGAATAAAGGAACATAAATTTAGTATAGAAAAAAGAATTAGGGGGATAAATTGTTAGTCTTAAAATTGTTTCCCCAGAAACGACACCAAAAACTTATTGGAATAAAATTGAATTTACATTTAATTGTAAGTGCACGACTGTCAACAAGTAATGTAGTTCAAAAGAATGAGTATTGATCTCACAGGGAAAGCTGTTTAAAACCAATCGATTCGCCTAATCCACTATTCTAATTAAATGAATCGAATAAGGAAAGTTGTAATTAAACTAAATCTAAAATCTAAGTTAACTAGCTAGGTGTTAGGGCTAGGATTGTTATATAATTTGGGAACTAATCCAACTAATGTTCAATTCCAATGTTCTCTAATTTGTTCTTTAGCATCTTTCAATCCCCTAATATCCTCCCGGACTATAAAGAGACAATTCAGATTCCCAACTAACTATATTCCTATATCAATCAAATTTCTTATTCATTTTCCCCAATCAATATGAACCCTAGGTTTGGCAAACATATTTTTATCCTACCAAGTTTCAACTGTGCCTTAGGACTTCTAATCTATTGTCGAAGTTTAACCGTTCTCCCGAATCAGTTAAGACTCACCTGTAAACAAACTGGCCAGGTTTGATAATTAATCAAGACTTAGAAATAGAGTTAAGAACTTATAATAAGAATACAGCGAATTAGAGTCTCAGTTTTACGTCAGTAAATCAAGATTGCAAAAGATATAGAGAAAGAATTAACACATATAGTCTTGGCATTAATGAAAACTCAAACAAAGATACAAAAAGTCTTGATCTCTGACAGATCGATGACATGCTTTGAAAATAAAGCTTGATTGCATAAATTGTTCAACGAAAAATAATACAGTCCTGACATCTATTTTATACTAGAAATTTAGAAGATCATCATTATCTGTATCTGATAGTCATGATCCATGTATTTGATCATATTTATCTCATCTTTATCTTGTACTTGATCGCTTTATCTCTTATGACCGATTGGTCGGTGTATGTGTACCGACCTGTCCATTGATAATCAGTAGATTTGTCAGGTTGAATCAACTGTTCTCCCGAATCAGTTAAGACTCACCTATAAACAAACTTGCCAGGTTTTCTAATGAATTAAGACTTACAATAAAGTCAAGAACTTATAATAAGAACACAGCGAATTAGAATCCCAGTTTTACATAGTAAATAAATTGCAAAAGATAGAGAGAAAGAACTAACCCTCATAGTCTTGATCTCTGACAGATGATGACAAGCTCTGAAAATAAAGCTCGACTGCGTAAATTGTTCGATGGAAAATAATATAGTCCTGGCATCTATTTTATACTAGAAAGTTAGAAGATAATCATTATCCATATCTGATCATCCTTATTTGTGAGACCCCGATCCATCCTTGTTTAGATGTCTAGGAAGTCCAGGAGCTGATGCAGCTGAAATAACTATTTTTCCCCTAAAGAAATAAATGTGTGATGGCCTAAAATGGTTTCTGTTGGATATTTCCTATTTTAATTATAGTATTTTTATATTAATTATCCTTAGTTTTATCCCTTATTATCCAATGTATTAGATAATTCATCCTTTTAAATAGAATTACTCTTTTATTAGAATTATGCTTTTAATAGAATTATCTATTTATTAGAATTATCCTTTAATCATATCTTATCCTTCTAAGCTTAAAAATATAGAATTATCTCTTAATTAAACCTCCTTAAGATCCTGTAAATTAACATGGATCGCCACCCTATCTAGCACACCAAAATATTTCTTCTAAATTCCAGAATTTCCCATCCTACTCTCCCTCCCTCTTTTAATTGTGAATCTTATTATCTTGGTTTCACAAGCAAAAGGTTAGTGTTTTCCTTTTAATTTTGTTGCCGAAATTTGCAAGGTTCTAAGCCGAATTTCATTTGATTCAACCCCTTGTTGGTTTCTGTTTCTGTTTATCTTCATCCCTTAGATGCTTGGTACCTATCCTTGTTATGTTATGATGAATTCAGCCTTTGTATCTTTCTTATTGAAGAAATCGGCATGCCCTATTCCTAACCCTATGTTTGCCAAAATTTGATCAATTGACTTATCTATTGGTTTTAGATCTCATTCCTTTTAATCATTTGAGTGTCTAGCATCTATTCCTTCCTTATTCACATCAAATCGCAGCTTCTTCTTATGTGGATAATGAAATTGCAATTTTCTCTATAAGCCCTAAGATGTTGCCAAAATTTGTATGATGAATTAGGATGAATAATTAGGTTGTTTCTTGCTGAGTTTCTAGCCATTACATCATGCATTCAAGGGAAAGATATTGCTGCATTTGGATGGCTGGATTTGGTATGTTAATTGGTAAGAATTCCCAATGCCTTTGGTTTTTAATTAAGTATCTTATGGCTTAGTATTGTGTGGCCTTTGTCTTGTGATAGTTTAGGAAATTCTGATCTTATTGGAAGGGCAAAAAATTGCATCTGAATCAGACACGTGAGAGGTAGGATCTATGGATCATCAGTTCATTTGGTTAGTCTTTGATTGTATGCTTGTTTTGATTGTTGATTTCGGTTTGATTAAACTTTGGATTGAGTGTGCAAATGACTAGTATACCTATAGGTTAGTCTTGAAACTTACTAGGGCAATAGGTTGCCTAATTTGGTTATAACTTTGAGGATTGATCTTTTATTTGTATTGTGATTTGGTTGAGGATCCTTTGCTGTGATTTGTGTATGTATTTACTATGTGTGTATGTGCCTTGTTTGTGCTTTGTTTGAAGGATCCTTTTGTCGCTGGCAATGGAAGGCAAGTATTGTTGCTCCTAGGGAGAGGAGAGATGCTTAGCAAACCGGAAGGTTTATGGGTGATTATTCCCAGTAAGAGCTCGCTGGATGCCTTGTAGGCCGGTTCAAGTCCGGATGTCAGGATGGGAGGGCACGTCTTACAAATTCAGTAGTGGCAGTGTGCCAAGGAATTAAAAAGTGTTTCATTGCCCGACAATACCTAATATGTGAGTGTTTGTGTTTGTTGCTCCAGGGAATAAAAGGTGACTTTTCTGTAAAGAACCCCTCCCTAGAGAAACGAACAAACAAACACACTTATATATCAGATATTGTCTAGTAGTGGAACACTTTTAATCCCTTGGCACGCTGCCACTGGGATTCCAACCACGATCCATTGCCTTTTGTTCTTTCAAAGAGGACTCCTCTTACCAATTCAGTAGTGGCAACATGCCAAGGGATTAAAAGTGTTCCACTACCAGACAATACTTGATATGTAAGGGTGTGTTTGTTCCTCCATGGAGGGAGTCCTCATAGACAGTGTTCATTGTTGACCATTGACCCGAGAGTTAACCTTTAGGGTGGACTAGGTGTGTGTCTAGGCGTCTTAGCGAGTGGTCTAGGCTGGATGTTGAGGTTTGAGTCAATGGAAATCGATATTGACCGGTTTCGGGTACGTTTTGAGTGACTATGGGACTTTGAGCCAAAAAACCCATTTTAGGCCTATTTTATATTTTTCGATCCCAATTACCTATTTTTTAGCCTAATTAATTATTTTAACCTTTTTAATGTTTACTAATGTTAAAACCTATTTTAGCTCAGTCGAGGCATATCGGACTTTTAAAATAACTCGTTTGGGTTTTTTTGAAATTTTGGGCTCGAAGGTATAAATACCCAACCCTACCCAACACTTAAAAATTTTTCCAAGTGTTGGAATTTCAGCAGCTAACTTCCCTCCCCCTTCTCTCTCTCTTGCATTCTTTCCTTAAAGCACCTATTCAAATTTTGTCGATTTTTTTTCAATCATAATTATTGGTTTTCGTGTAACGACCCCAAATCCTAACCTATTATTAATTGCTGCGATTAGAGCCATTACCGCCGTCAAACTCAGACAAGCCCAAGAACCAGGACGTATCTGAATTCCACAAGGCTTACTTATCAAATTCTCGATTTTTAGCATGTACATTCATTATGTTCATTAGTTATTGGAGTATGATATTGGACATGTATTCTGGTATCATACGGAGTGAATAAAATATCAGCGGAAGTCTTTAAATAAAATCAATGAATCCATAACTCAAAAGTCCCATAAGGATCCAAACATCCAGTAAGTTAGTTCCCAAAATAAAACGGAAACTAGTAAAGGAGGAACCTTGAAAACTAGAAAAATTGTCCAATCATAATTCATGTTATATGCGCAAGCAATCAAGGAACAGGTATGCTAATGTGATGCGATATCGCCCCGCCATTCAGCCTTGATCTCACACACTGGTACCACGGACAGTGGATGTACCTAAGCCTGAAAATGGTGAATACAATAGGATGAGATTACAAGAATCTCAGTAGGGTCACAACATCATAAGATCTATAGAAATCTTAAACACAAATCTCCCAAACAACATTAGATCATTCCTACACATCTATGGGTATCACGCAATTCAAATTTCAATTAAAGGGATAGGGCCGAAACTAAGGTTGAGAGTGGACTGCAAACACTTCCAAAAATCAGAAGTACACAGGCAGGTAAAACTCATCAGATTGCTCTAGGCAATAGGAAAAAGAAAGGTCATCCCCTTCCACCTGTTTTTTCCAAGGCTTACTGCACAAAGGGTAAAAGGTTAGCACACAAGCTAATCAGTAAGCCTATTCATCCTGCCACACAAGGACAAGACATCCCAAGCCACATAAGGACAAGGGTATCCCAAACCACACAAGGATAAGGGTATCCCAAACCACACAAGGATAAGGGTATCCTGCCACACAAGGACAAGACTTCTAGCCACACAAAAACTAGTCATCCAGCATACGCATGCTGTGGTTTGCCACCCATACAAGTCCCATACCAAGAGCCTCCCCTCTCCTAAGGAGCATCAGCGCTTACCCCGAATGGCCATCGGAATAGGATCCTGACACACAAACATATACAAGCACAAGTACAATACCAAAACAGGGTATCCTGAATCATATCAGAACACAATTAGCTTATTCAATTCACGTATCATATGCAATTCAGCACTCAAAACCCAACTCAAGGGTTCGGTATAGCCTATAGGATTCATATCTTAATCTGCAATTCTTGCACATATCTTATAATCAATTCGCATGCAATAATAACAAGGGAATGCATCGAAAACAACAAACAAACAACAGGGATCTCTGAAGAAACCGATGAGGCATAGATCATACCTCTTTTATCTCTGAACAAGAAGTTATTCCTTTGCCTTTATTTAATAATTCCGAACCACCTATAGTATCACCAAGCAAAGACAAAACCAAACTAAGCATTCATACTCAATAACCAATTGAATACCCTATTTCCTTACCAATTCAACTCACCAAACCTATCAGAAACCAGTGGTCAGATGCTGCAGGTGCCTCCCCTTTTGATGTGTGATGTGATAGCGAAGAACTTAACAAGATCCAACCTGAATTACCACCCAATTTAACTATGTATATTTCGGAACTAAGCGTAGGACACAAGATAGTTTGTGATTTCATGTTAGCAAGGTGTATTGGTTGCAATTTCATGCTAACAAAGAGGGATTAAGTGTTTATAACTTATTCAATCAAAAGAAACAAGATCGGAATCCAATAGGTTATCAATTGATCAAGATAGGCAACAATAGGGCATACTGATTTCATGTATAGAAAAGATTCAAAGGATGAATTCATGATTTTATAACATGAATAGATGTCAAAAAATTATATGAACAATAGAAATTAATTGAAGACAGAATCACCCAATCTTCAATCCTAATCCCGTCGAAATTTGACTTGTATTACGATAAAGAAAAATAACCTCCTGATGAAAAACATATGATTTCTGGAAATAGGATAAAGAGAGCTTTCCTACAAGCTATTGTTCGCAAGAATCCGACAAAGGATGTGAGAGCTATTTTGAAGTTCAAGCAGACTTTGGCAATTCCGTCAAATTTTGATTTAACTTTAATCAAAGAAAAAACTAACCAAAAAACGAAAAACAAAATTTTTTTGGAAAGAAGATGAAGAGAGCTTTCCAACAAGCTATTATTCGCAAGAATCCAACAAAGCATGAGAGAGTTATACTATTTTAAGTTTAAACAGATTTTGGCAATTCTGCCAAAATTCGATTTAACTTTTAACAAAGAAACAACTAACCTCCAAAGAAGATGAAAATAGCTTTCCAACGAGCTATTATTCGTAGGAATCTGATAAACGATGAGAGAGTTATGCTTGTTTGAAGTTCCAGCGGATTTCAGCAGAAATTGAGAGGTGTACGGTTTTTAGGTCTTACGAATTTTGTGTGTTTTCTATAGGTTTGGTGAGTAGAATTGGTAAGGAAGTAGGGTATTTAATTGGATATCGGATATGCATACTTAGTTTAGTTTTGGCTTTACCTTGTCATGATATAGGTAGTGTAGAATTATTGAATAAAGACAAGGGAATAACTTCTTGTTCAGAGACAAGAAAGGTAGGATCTAAGTCTCATTAGTTTTTCCAGAGATCCTTGTTGTTTGCTTGCTAATTTTGGTGCCTTTACATGTAATATTGTATGTGCATATATTGTAGTAGGAATGCTTGAATTATGGACCAAGATGCGATCCTTTAGGCTATACCAAATCCCTTAAGATAGGATATGAGTGCCTAGTTTGCATGTGTGGTGTGTATTGAACATGTTGATTGTTTTTTGACATGATTAAGGATACCCTGTTGTGGTGTAGTGTTTTGTACTTGCTTGTGTGTACTGGTACGTGTTGTGTGGTATTTTAATAAGTAGGAATTGAGGTCATTTCAGGTTTGGTAGCGGAGCATAGTTTAGGTTTGAAATTGATAGCCATGCTTGAAGCTCTACTTTGGCCCACTAGTCCTATCCTAATCTTTTTCTTTTTATTATATAATTTATTGTATGCTAACTAAATTGTTGATTTTGGAAGGTACATGCGCGCACACCCATTTACCTAGAGGGCTAATACCAAAAATTAATCAGATGTTAAGAACCTGGTTAGAAATGTTTAGATGTCGTGTCTGATTGATTAACTTGTTGCATGTTTAAGAGTATTTTTATGTCTTGTATGAATTGATATGTTTTTGAGTATTTAGCTGGGTTTCTTATCATTGTTGAGAATGTGTATTTGTTGGTGCATGCTTCTGAGTATCCCTATGTGATTTCTTATCATTGCCAGGTATGTCTTTATGTATTGTTGTCAAGTTTGCCGAGCATGTGATTGATATGTATGCAAGTCAAGTATGTTTTGTGTGAACCTATGCTTGCCGAATGTGAATATGTGTGAGACATGTTTGTTGCTGAATGCATGAGATGTGGTATTGCATGATTTCTGTATATGGTTTGTACTGTTGTTGAGTGCTTATGTGTGTGTTGAGATAATTACCGAGTGTGCATTGCATGTGTGCATGTGGCTTCCAAAATTTCCATACTCGTGTGCATGAGTACTTTGATTTCTAGAATTTGCATATCGTCCGGTGCATGCCTCTCTACCAGGTACCACTTCTTTTCCTAGTATCGTATTTAGTTATGTGTTAAGTAACAATTGTATGTTTATATAGTAGGGCAAGGTTGAACGCTACAAGGCATCGACGGGGTAGGTATATGAGGTTCAGGCCGAACAGCAACCTATTGAGCAAGAGGAGCCGAATGCACAAACTGAGCAGGGAGGGCAAGCTGAATCCAAAAACCAACCTGAGGCACCAGCCGCACCAGCCATCGATCATGTGATGGTACAAATCTTAAACGTATTGCAAGGAATTGCTGCAGATCAACAGCGTATGGAGGTGCAACTTCAGAATGCTGTTCCGCACCTGTGGAAGAACCTAGTCCTCCACTTGAACCTGTACAGCCGGTACATCCTAAGGAGGCCAAGAGACTTCCTGTCATGATTACAAAACTATTGAAGGAAGCTCGACAATTGGGATGTAAAGATTTCAATGGTTCAGCTGGAGCTGCTACCGCACCAGGAGGACCACCCAACGGATCTACATGTGAGGCGCAACCAAGACCAACAAGGCTATTCACCCTAACTGATGCCGAGGCTAGTCCTAATGTGGTGACAAGTACTATTTCAGTCTTTTCTCAAAATGCTAAAGTATTATTAGATCTCGGAGCAAATAGATCATTTGTAAGTCCAAGGACAACACTTAGCACGAATCGACCTCTTTCTTCTTTGACTCCTCCAATTGCGGTTTTAACTCCTTTGGGAGAGCAACTGATTTTTGATCTAGTTTACATCGGCTGTGCTGTACATATGGGTCTGAATGTACTTGAAGTGGATCTAATTCCATTGGACATCCGAGAGTTGGATGTGATTTTAGGCATAGACTGTCTGGCAAAATATCAGGCCCGTAAATACACTTCACATATAAACACCCAAAAAGCCTACATTGCTAAACTAAAATCGATGAGGTGACACCCAATTTAATATACGTTTAACTAATACCCTAAAAGAGCTACTTGGCTCAGCTAATATGCTTACCAATCTACAGAATAAAATATAAGATATCATTTATTACCCATCTAGATTGCTCAGCTAATTTGCTTACCAATCTACATAGTCTTTTATATAGATTTTATAATGGGGTATTTAATCTGTTTTTGTAGATTGGTAAGCAAATTAGCTGAGCAATCTAGATGGGTAATAAATGATATCTTATATTTTATTCTGTAGATTGGTAAGCATATTAGCTGAGCCAAGTGGCTCTTTTAGGGTATTAGTTAAACGTATATTAAATTGGGTGTCACCTCATCGATTTTAGTTTAGCAATGTAGGCTTTTTGGGTGTTTATATGTGAAGTGTATTTTTTTATGGAGTGTTTCACCAAATGTGTGTGGTTTACTTTTCCTGATGGTGTCGAGTACTGTTTTGAAGGTAATAGGCGAGTTGTTCCAACTTGCATGATATCCTGGCTTGATGCAAAGCGACTAATCAGCAAAGGATATATTGAGTATCTCGCACACGTACATGATATTTTCAAAGAATCCTCGGGTCTGGATTCTGTCCTAGTGGTTCGCGAATTTCCAGAAGTATTTCCAGAAGACATAGCCGGTCTACCACCGGTAAGGAAAGTGGAATTTGGGATTGAGTTAGTGCCTGGTACGAATCTGATTTCCATTCCTCCGTACCGTATGGCTCCTGCGGAAATAAAGGAACTAAAAACGCAATTGGAAGATTTGCTGGATCGTGGTTTCATCCGACCTAGTATGTCACCTTGGGAAGCACATGTCTTGTTCGTGAAGAAGAAAGATGGTTCGCTGCGATTATGCATCGACTATTGGTAGCTGAATCGTGTGACTGTGAAGAACAAGTACCCTTTTCCAAGCATCGACAATTTGTTCGACCAACTCTAGGTGTAGCCATATTATCCAAGATCGATCTCAGATCAGGATACCATTAATTGCGAGTTCGTAATGTTGATATTCTGAAGACTGCGTTCAGATCACGATATGACCACTACGAATTTCTGGTTATGGCATTCGGTTTGACCAATGCACCAGCTGTGTTCATGGACTTGATGAATCGTGTGTTCCATGAGTTTCTGGATAAATTTGTGATAGTCTTCATCGACGACATTCTGATTTATTCAAAATCAGAAGAAGAGCATGCTAAGCACTTGCGAATTGTGCTGAATGTTTTAAAGAATAGGCAGTTGTTTGCAAAGTACTCCAAATACGAATTTTGGTTACGCGAAGTCAGTTTCCTTGGCCATGTTGTTTCCGTCCAAGGTGTGTTAGTTAATCCAAAGAAAATTGAAGCAGTAATTGCCTAGGAACCCCCACAAACTATGTTCAAAGTTCGTAGTTTCCTTGGCTTAGCAGGATACTACCATTGCTTTGTGGAAAATTTTTCATCGCTTGCCGGACCATTGACAAAACTGACGCGCAAGGGTGAGCCGTTCGTGTTGAATGAGAAATGCCAGCGAAGCTTTGAAGAACTGAAAAATTGGTTAGTTTTCGCACCTATCCTTACTTTACCCATTTGTAGAAAGGAGTATGTGGTTTACAGGGATGCGTCGAAATCCGGACTTGGATGCGTATTAATGCAAGATGGGAAAGTCATTGCATATGCCTCCCGACAGTTACGACCGCATGAAAGCAACTATCCTACACATGATTTGGAGCTTGCAGCCGTGGTGTTTATGTTGAAAATATGACGACATTACTTATACGGTGAGACATGCCGAATCTTCACCGATCACAAAGCTTGAAGTACCTACTCACGCAAAAAGAATTGAATATGAGACAACGAAGATGGATAGAGCTGATCAAAGACTATGATTTGATCATCGAATATCATCCTGGAAAAGAAAATGTTGTTGCTGATGCCTTGAGCCGAAAGTTTCATCCTCCTTCCCCATCGGTTTTGGCTTACATGCGCACCCATTACATGCCTGTGCTGTTGGATTTGAAAGCTAATCATGTGCATCTTGGCACTGATTTTTCTGGTTTGTTGTTGGCACGAATCGAAGTCACGTCAAGCTTGATTGAGGAAATCTGAAATCAGTAATTAGAGGATCCAAAACTGATTGAAATTCAGAAGCAACTTTTTGATGGTGTTGATGCCATAGTTCGTGATTTCAGAATACGAGATGATGAAGTGCCTTTCTTCAGAACCGGGTATGTGTTCCACAAGATACTGATATTTGTAACCTTATTCTATCGGAGGCGCATAGTTCAAAGTTCGCTATCCATCCCGGAAGCACTAAGATGTACTGAGATTTAAAGGAGAAGTATTGGTGGCCAAACATGAAACGTCACATTGTTGAGTTCGTTGCCTGATGCCTTGTATGTCAACAAGTAAAGATCGAACATCAATGACCGCGGGACAACTTCAGTCACTTCCAATTCCAGAATGGAAATGGGAGCATGTCATAATGGATTTTGTGACCGGTTTGCCTAGATCGCAGCAAGGATACATGTCATTTGGGTGATTGTGGATCGATTGACGAAATCTGCACACTTTCTTCTTATACGTGACGGATTCACCTAAGAAATTGGTTGTTCGTTACTTGGATGAGATTGTTCGATTGCATGAAGTGCCAGTTTCCCTCATTTCAGATCGTGACCCTCATTTCACCTCACGATTTTGGGAGAAATTCCAGAATGCGCTAGGTTCGAAATTGAATTTCAGTACGGCATTTCATCCCAAGACCATTGGCCAAACAGAAAGGACGATTCAAACACTCAAAGACATGCTACGAGTGAGTGTTGGATCAGCAAACCGGTTGGGATCGATGCCTGTCGTTGGCAGAATTTGCTTACAACAATAATTTTCATATAAGCATCGGTATGGCACCTTATGCAGCATTATATGGGAGACGTTGTAGGACACCCATTTGCTGGAATGAAGTAGGCGAAAGACGCCTAGACAATCCGGAATTGATTGATCAAGCAACAGAACAGTTGAACTTGATTCGACAATGGCTAAAAACAGCCCAGAATCGACAGAAAAACTATGCCGATAATCGACAAAGGGAGCTAGAATTTGCAGTAGGTGACAAAGTGTTTCTAAAGGTCGCCCCATGGAAAGGAGTCCTTCGTTTTCAGCAGCGAGGTAAGCTAGCACCTCGTTACATTGGTTCGTATGACATTGTCGAGAGGATCGGCCCTGTTACATACCGACTTGCCCTACCTCCAAATATGGAAAGAATTCACAATGTGTTCCACGTATCTATGTTGGGAAAGTATGTGCAAGACCCTACTCACGTGGTTGAAGAACCCCCAGTTGTAATTGCTGAAGACCTATCATATCCCGTATAGCCAAATGCCATACTAGACTGGTCAGTTCGATAGCTTCGCAGTCGAAGCGTGCCTATGGTGCGAGTTGTTTGGTGTAATGGCCAAATTGAGGAACAGTCTTGGAAGACCGAGGAATCTATGCGTGCAAAATTTCCTTATCTGTTTTTTTAGGTACTTGTGCTAAAAATTTCGAGGACGAAATTCTTATAAGGAGGAGAGGATGTGAGACCATGAATTTTGAGTCCTAGAAGTCCAGAAACTAGTGCAGGTGAAAAATACCGTTTTGCCTCTGAAGTAAAGGATTTGTGATGGCTGAAATTGGTAAGGGATGTCTAGTAATTATTTCTAGTATTAATTCCCTTTAAATTGATTCTTTATTGGTTGATAATTACCTTAGGAAATAAAAATCCTAAGTTTAAGGGGAGATAATTACAGAATTTAATTTTGATAATTATCTTAATTTAATTAAGCCATGAAGATAGGGATTATAATCTCATAATCATCTTATATAAATAGGAAGTCAGCCACGCAAAAATCTTATACAAAAAACACACAAAATTCGTAGGACCTAAAAACCCTACACCTCCTAATTTCTTCCAAATTCCTCTTGAATTTCAAACAAGCATAACTCTCTCATAGTTTGTCGGATTTCAGTAAATAGTAGCTTGTTGGAAGATTCTTTTTATCCTCTTTCCAACCATCATTGGGTTTTTTTCCTAAGGATAGCATTTCTTACTCTAAAGTTAAATCGAAATTCGGCGGGACTGCCAAAATCTTCTTAAACTTCAAACAAGCATTTCTTGGGATAACTTGTCCTTGTGTGGCAAAATGAATAGGCTTACTGAATAGCTTGTGTGTTAACCATTTACCTTTTTTGTAGTAAGCCTTGGACAACACAGGTGGAAGGAAATGGCCTTTCTTCTTCATTGCCAAGAGCAATCTAATGAGTTCTACCTGCCTGTGCACTTCTGAGTTTTCGGAAGTATTTGTAGTCCTCCCTTAGCTTTAGATTCGTCCCTACCCTTTTAAACTGAATTCTTGAATTGCGTGATCCCCTTTAGTTGCTAGGAATGATCTGATGTTGTTTGGGAGATTTGTGTTTATGGTTTCTGCATATCTTATGATGTTGTGACCCTACTGAGATTCTTATAATCTTATTTTGTTGTTTCCACCATTTTTTCAGACTTAGGTATATTCACTGTTTGTGGTACCAGTGTGTGAGATCAAGGCTGCACGGCGGGGCGATATTGCATCACCTTTACATTCCTATTTCCTTGGTTGCTTGCGCATACAATATGATCATAGATTGGACTACTTTTCTGTTTTTTCAAGATCCCTCTTTTGCTTGTTATGTTTTGGAACATGTTGGAGGATTTCTTGCTGGTTATTTGGATCCCTATGGGACTTGTGTGTTTTGATTCCAATAATTAAATTTAAAGACTTCCGCTGATGTTTTTTTATTCACTCTGTATGATACCAGAATGATTGTCCAATATCATGCTCCATTTGTTATTAAAATTTTAATGGGTAAGCCTAGTGGGATTTAGATAGGTTCTAGGTGTTTTTGGGCTTGTTTGGATTTCACGGCGGTAATGGCCTTGATCGGAGCAAATTTTAGTAAGTAGGAATTAGGGTCATTACATTTTCTGTCGATTATGGCTGTTTTAGCCATTGTCGAATTAAGTTAACTGCTCTGTTGCTTGATCAATCAATTCCGGATTGTCTAGGAGTCTCTCGCCTACTTCATTCCAGAAAATGGGAGTTCTGCAACGTCTCCCATATAATGCCTCGTAGCGTGCCATACCGATGCTTACATGAAAATTATTGTTGTAAGCAAATTCTGCCAATGGAAGGCATCGATCCCAGCCGGTTTGCTGGTCCAACACACTTGCATGTAACATGTCTTCGAGTGTCTGAATCGTCCTTTCTAATTGGGCATCGGTATGGGGATGAAATGCTGTATTGAAATTCAATCTCGAACCTAGAGTATTCTGGAATTTCTCCCAAAATCATGATGTGAAACGGGGGTCATGATCTGAAA
The DNA here is from genome assembly GCA_019739055.1 of Passiflora organensis. Taxonomy (NCBI): domain Eukaryota; kingdom Viridiplantae; phylum Streptophyta; class Magnoliopsida; order Malpighiales; family Passifloraceae; genus Passiflora; species Passiflora organensis. Next base: position 836,988 of record JAEPBF010000298.1, read on the forward strand.
CGATGGAAACTGGCACTCCATGCAATCGAACAATCTCGTCCAAGTAATAAACAATCAACCAACAAATAACTGTTGCATCTCTTCTTCCCAGCTCTTGACTGAACCAAGAGGTTAAACTGGAATGAGACTGCCTGGCTTGAAGGAAACTCTGACAAAGACCTTATCACACGTATTGGAAGGAAGTGTGTAGATTTCGTCAATCGATCCACAATCACCCAAATGGCATCATATCCTTGCTGCGATCTAGGCAAAACCGGTCACAAAATCCATTGTGACATGCTCCCACTTCCATTCTAGAATCGGGAGTGACTGAAGTAGACCAGCAGGTCGTTGATGTTCGATCTTTACTTGTTGACATACGAGGCATCAGGCAACAAACTCAGCAAAGTGGCGTTTCATGTTTGGCCACCAATACTGCTCCTTTAAATCTCGGTACATCTTAGTGTTTCCGGGATGGATAGGGAACTTCAAACTATGCGCCTCCGATAGAATAAGGTTACGAATATCAACATCTTGTGGAACACATACTCGATTTCTAAAGACAAGCACTTCATCATCTAGTATTCTGAAATCACGAACTATGGCATCAACACCATCAGAAAGTTGCTTCCGAATTTCAATCAGTTTTGGATCCTCTAATTGCTGATTCCATAATTCCTCAATCAAGGTAGGCATGACTTCGATTCGTGCCAATAACGATCCAGAAAAATCAGTGCCAAGATGCACACGATTAGCTTTCAAATCCAGCAACATAGGCATGTAATGTGCGCATGTAGACCAAAACCGATGGGGAAGGAGAATGAAAATTTCGACTCAGGGCATCAGCAACAACATTTGCCTTTCCAGGATGATATTCAATGATCAAATCGTAGTCTTTAATCAGCTCCACCCATCTTTGTTGGCTCATGTTCAATTTTTTTTGTGTGAGTAGGTACTTCAGGCTTTTGTGGTCGGTAAAGATTTGGCAAGTCTCACCATATAAGTAATGTCGCTATATTTTCAACGCAAACACCACGGCTGCAAGTTCCAAATCATACGTAGGGTAGTTGCTTTCGTGCGGTCGTAACTTTTGGGAAGCATAAGCAACGAGTTTCCCGTCTTGCATCAATACGCATCCAAGTTCGGATTTCGACGCATCGCTGTAAACCACATACTTCTTTCCGCAAATAGGTAAGGTAAGGACAGGTGCGGAAACTAACCGGTTTTTCAGTTCTTCGAAACTTTGCTAGCATTTCTCGTTCCACACGAACGGCTCACCCTTGTATGTCTGTTTTGTCAATGGTGCGGCAAGCAATGAAAAATTCTTCACAAAGCGACGGTAGTATCCTACTAAGCCAAGGAAACTACGAACATCGAACACAGTTCGCGGGGGTTTCCAAGCAACTATGACTTCAATCTTCTTTGGATCAACTAACACACCTTGGGCAGAAATAATATGGACAAGGAAACCAACTTCACGTAACCAGAAATCGCATTTGGAGTACTTTGCAAACAACTGCTGATCCTTCAAAACATTCAGCACAATTTGCAAATGCTTAGCATGTTCCTCTTCTGATTTTGAATAAATCAGAATGTCGTCGATGAAGACTATCACAAATTTATCCAGGAACTCATGGAACACATAATTCATCAGGTCCATGAACACAGCTGGTGCATTGGTCAAACCGAATGGCATAACCAGAAATTCGTAGTGGCCATATCGCGATCTGAACGAGGTCTTCAAAATATCAGCATCATGAACTTGCAATTAATGGTATCCAGATCTGAGGTCGATCTTGGAGAACAAGACTACACCCTGGAGTTGGTTGAACAAATCATCGATGCATGGCAAAGGGTACTTGTTCTTCACGGTCACATGATTCAACTGCCGATAGTCGATGCATAATCATAACGAGCCATCTTTCTTCTTTACGAACAAGACAGGTGCTCCCCAAGGTGGCACAATAGGTCACATGAAACCGCGATCCAGCAAATCTTCCAATTGTGTTTTTAGTTCCTTTATTTCTGCAGGAGCCATAATTTTCGAAGGAAAGGAAATCGAATTCGTACCAGGCACTAACTCAATGCCAAATTCCACTTCCCTTGCTGGTGGTAAACCGGATATGTCTTTGTTGATCCAGATCCATAATACTTCTAGAAATTCACGAACCACTGGAACAGAATCCAGATCCGAGGACTCTTTAGAAATATTATGTACGTGCGAGAGGTACGCTATACATCCTTTGTTGATCAATCATTTTGCATCAAGCCAAGAAATAATGCAAGTTTGAACAACTCGCCTATCACCTTCAAAGCAGTATTCGGCACCATCAGGAAAAGTGAACCACACATGTTTGGTGAAACACTCCATACGGGCTTGATATTTTGCCTGACAATCCATGCCTAAAATCACATCCAGCTCTCGGATACCCAATGGAATCAGATCCACTTCCAATACATTCGGTCCCATACATACAGCACAGTCGATGTAAACTAGATCGCAAATCAGTTGCTCTCCCTGCTCAATATGTACAGCAGGTTCATTCTGCCCTATGGGTTGCTTTTCAGCCTGAACCCCATACCTACCCCGTCAATCCCTTAGTACACTCGGCCTTGCCATACTATACAAGCATACGATTATTACTCAACACATAACTAAATAAGATACTAGAAAAGGAAGTGGTACCTGGTGGAGAGGTATACACCGGACGATACACATATGCTGGAAAATAAAATAAACTTGCACACAAATACTCACAAGTTTCGGAAATCATATGTACACATGCGATGCTCACCCGGCAATTACACCAACACTCCCATAAGCATTCGGCAACAATACTATCATACAAATCATTCTTTGAAATCATTGCAACAAACTATAAATACAATGATAAGAAGTTATATAAGGACACTCGGCATTAAAGCAAAACACACATTCGGCAATGACAAGTAATACATTAAGATTTATCAGAACACATAAAGGCATACCAGGCATAAGAACATTCATAAATACATAGCAAATCAGATTATCATTCCCATTATTTAAATCTTACAAATCAATCCCTTTTTAGCATTAGTTTACTTTCGGTATTAGCCCCTAAGTGATTGAGTGTGTGCGTATGTTCTTACCTACAAACACAAAATCAACAAACAAGTTAGCATATAACCAATTATATTTCTTAAACCATGCTCCGCTACTAAACCTGTAACGACCCCATATCCTAATCTATTATTAATTGCTCCGATTAGGGTCATTACCGTAGTGAAACTCAGACAAGCCCAAGAACCAGGACGTATCTGAATTCCACAAGGCTTACTTATCAAATTCTTGATTTTAAGTATGTATATTTGTTATGTTCATTAGTTATTGGAGCATGATATTGGACATGTATTCTAGTATTATACGGAGTGAATAAAATATCAGCGGAAGTCATTAAATAAAATCAATGAATCCACAACTCACAAGTCCCATAAGGATCCAAACATCCAGTAAGTTAATCCCAAAATAAAACGAAAACTAGTAAAGGAGAAACCTTGAAAACCAGAAAAATAGTCCAATCATAATTCATGTTCAATGCACAAGCAATCAAGGAACAGGTATGCTAATGTGATGCGATATCGCCCCACCGTGAAGCTTTGATCTCACACACTGGTACCACGGACAGTGGATGTACCTAAGCCTGAAAAATGGTGAATACAATAGGATGAGATTACAAGAATCTCACAAAGGTCACAACATCATAAGATCTATAGAAATCTTAAACACAAATCTCCCAAACAACATTAGATCATTCCTACACCTATATGGGTATCACGCAATTCAAAAATCAATCAAAGGGATAGAGCTAAAACTAAGACTAAGAGTGGACTGCAAACATTTTCAAAAATCAGAAGTACACAGGCAGGTAAAATTCATCAGATTGCTCTTGGAAATAGGAAAAATAAAGGTCATCCCCTTACACCTGTGTTGTCCAAAGCTTACTACACAAAGGGTAAAAGATTAGCACACAAGCTAATCAATAAGCCTATTCATCCTGCCACACAAGGACAAGACATTCCAAGCCACACAAGGACAAGGGCATCCTGCCACACAAGGATAAGATTTCTAGCCACACAAGAACTAGTCATCCAGCGCGCACCTGCTGGGGTTTACCACCCATACAACTCCCATACCAGTAAGAGCCTCCCCTCTCCCAAGGGGCATCAGCGCTTACCCCGAATGGCCATCGGAACAGGATTCTGACACACAAACATGTACAAGCACACACAGGCAAGCACGAGAGCAATACCATAATAGGGTATCCTGAATCATGTCAGAACACAATTAGCGTATTCAATTCACATATCATATGCAATTCGGGCACTCAAAACCTAACTCAAGGGTTCGGTATAGCATATAGGATTCATATCTCAATCCGCAATTCTTGCACATATCCTATAATTAATTCGCATGCAATAATAACAAGGGCATGTATCAAAAACAACAAACAAACAATAGGGATCTCTGGAGAAACTGATGAGGCATAGATCATACCTCTCTTGTCTCTGAACAAGAAGCTATTCCTTTTTCTTTATTTAATAATTCCGAACCACCTATAGTATCACTAGGCAAAGACAAAACCAAACTAAGCATGCATACTCAATAGCCAATTGAATACCTTATTTCCTTACCAACTAAACTCACCAAACCTATCAGAAAGCAGTGGTCAGATGCCGCAGGAGCTTCCCCTTTTGATGTGTGATGTGATAGCCAAGAACTTACCAAGATTCAACCTGAATTACCACCCAATTTAACTATGTATATTTTGGCACTAAGCATAGAACACAAGATAGTTTGCGATTTCATGTTAGCAAGGTGTAAGGGTTGCGATTTCATGCTAACAAAGAGAGATTAAGTGTTTATAACTTATACAATCAAGATAGTCAACAATAGGGCAAGGGTAAAGCATACTGATTTCATGTATATAAAAGATTCAAAGGATGAATTCATGATTTTATAACATGAATATATACCAAACAATCATATGAACAAGAGAAACAATAACAGAAATCAATTAAGGACAGAACTACCCAATCTTGAACCCTAATCCAGTCAAACTTCGACTTATATTATGATAAATAAAAGGTAAACTAAAAATAAAACCTAAGATGGATGGAAGGAGGATGCAGTTAGCTTTCCAATAAGCTATTATTCACTAGAATCCGACAAAGGATGAGATAGTTATGCTATTTTCAAGTTCAAGCAGATTTTGGCATATCCGTCAAAATTTGATATAAATTTTAACAAAGAAAAAACTAACCTTAGAACCAAAAAAAAAATATGGTTGGAAATAAGATGAAGAGATCTTTCTAACAAGCTATTATTCGCAAGAATTGGACAAAGGATGAGAGAGTTATGCTATTTTGAAGTTCAAACAGATTTTGGCAATTTTGCCGAAATGTGATTTAACTTTTAACAAAGAAAAACTAACCTCCAAATGAAAAACCAAAGATTTTTGGAAAGAAGATGTAGATATCTTTCCAACAAGCTATGATTCGCAAGAATCCGATAAAGGATGAGAGAGTTATCGAACTGGCCTACAAGGTTTTCTGACGTCCGGACTTGAACCGGCCTACAAGGCATCCAACGAGCACTTGTTGGGAATAACCACCTATAAACCTCTCAGTTTTGTAAGCATCTCTCCTCTCCCTAGGAGCAACAATACTTACCTCGCATGGCCAGCGACAAAAGGATCCTTCAAACAAAACACAAATAGGGCACATACACGCATACACACATAGTACACGTATACGCAAATCACAACAAAAGATTCTCGATCAAATCACAATACAAATCAAAGATCAATCCTCAAAGTCATAACCGAATGAGGCAACCTATTTTCTTATTAACTTCCGAGATTCTCAATCATCATAATCACACATTCTGCAAGCATATAACCAATATAGGCAATCGAATTCACTCATATTCAAACAATCAAACAATAGGATAACCAAAGGAACCGATGAGGCATAGATCTTACATCTCACGTGTCTGAATCATATGTAATCCTTTGCCTTTCCAATAAGATCAGAATCTCCTAAATAATTACAAGGCAAAGACCACACAATACTAAGCCACAAGACTAATTTATTTAAAACCAAAGACATTGGGAATCCTTACCAATTAACCTACCCAAATCCAGTGATCCGGATGCAGCAGTATCATTCCCCTGAATGTGTGATGTGATGTCCAATAACTCAGAAAGAATCTACTTGATATTTCACCCTAATTCAATATACAAATTTCGGCAACACCTTAAGGTTTAAAGGGAAACTTATGATTTGAACATTAGAGAGGTTAGGGGTTGTGATTTCATGAAGTTAAGAAAGGAATAGGTGTTTATAACATGTACATTCAAAAGAAACAAGGTCAGAATTAAATAAGTTAATCAGTTGATCAAGATAGGCATCAATAGGGCAAAGGTAGGGCATGTTGATTTTATGAATAGGGAAGATTCAAAGGATGAATTCATGATTTTAAAATCATGAATGGATGCTAAAAAATCATACAAACAAGAAGAACAATAATAGAAATCAATTGAATGCAGAATCACACAATTTTGAAACCTAATCCTGCCGAATTTCGACCGAAATTATGGAAAATAAAAACTAACCTCCAGAAGAAAAACCCAAGATTTCTGGATAGAGAACGGAAAGAGCCTTTGAACAAGCTATTATTCATAAGAATCCAACAAAGGATGAGAGAGTTATGCTATTTTGAAGTTCATAAACTTTGGACAATTTTTCCAAATTACGATTTAACTTTTAATAAAGAAAACTAACCTTCAGATGAAGAACTCAAGATGGTTGGAAAGAGAGGATGAAGAGAGCTTTCCAAAAATCTATTATTCACAAGAATCCGACAAAGGATGAGAGAGTTACGCTATTTTGAAGTTCAAGCAAATTTTGGCAATTCCGTCGAAATATGATTTAACTTTTAACGAAGAAAAACTAACCTCCAAATGAAAAACCCAAGACGGTTGGAAAGAAGATGAAGATATTTTTCCAATAAACTATTATTCGCAAGAATCTGATAAATGATGAGAGAGTTATGCCAAGCTGAAGATCAAGGAGTTTCGACTAGGGTTTAGGCAAAAATTAGAAATTGAGAAGAAAGGGATAAATTACGAAATTTCTATGTGGATTTTGGTATGTTTTGGAAGGATAGGCTGGCCACTCTTTTATAGGTGTCTAAGGAGGTTTAGTTAAGAGATAAATCCCTATTTTTAAGCTTAAATGATAATTAAAGGATACTTATATTAGATGGATAATTCTATTTAAAAGGATAAATCTATTAAAAGAGACATTCCATTTAAAAGGAATAATTATCTAATACCTTAGAAAATAAGGGATAAAACTAGGGATAATTAATATAAAAATACTAGAATTAAAATAGGAAATATCTGGTAGCAACTATTTTAGGTCATCACGCACTCATTTCTTTAGGGGCAAAATAGTCATTTTAGCTGCATCATTTCCTGGACTTCCTGGACATCTAAACTAGGAAGGGTCGAGGTCTCACATAATCTCATTCTGTTGTATTCACCATTTTTCAAGCTTAGGTACATCCACTGTCCATGGTACCAGTGTGTGAGATCAAGGCTGCACGACGGGGCGATATCGCTTCACATTTGCATACTTGTTCCTTGATTGCCTGCGCATATAACTTGAATTATCATTGGACTACTTTCTGGTTTTTCAAGATTACTCCTTTACTTGTTGTGTTCGATTTATGTTAGGAGTTAACTTGCTGGATATTTAGATTCCTATAGGACTTGTGTGTTGTGGATTCATTGATTTTATTTAAAGACTTCTGCTGATATTTCATTCACTCTGTATGATACCATTGTCTAATATCATGCTCCAATTGTTGATAAACATAAAGAATGTACATGCTAAAAGTCAGGAATTTTATGAGTAAGCCTTGTGGGATTCAGATAACTCATAGTTCTTGAGCTTGTTTGGGTTTCACAACGATAAGGGCCCTAATCGGAGCAATTAATAGTAGGTTAGGAGTTAGGGTCGTTACATAGCAACCCTTAAAACTTGTTAACATGAAATCGCAACTTGCCTCATTGCCTTATTCTTAGTACCGAAAATTGTATGTTGATTAGAGATGGTAATTCAGGTTGTTTCTTGTTAATTTCTTGGCTATCACATCACACATCCAAAAGGGAGGCATCTGCAGCATCTGATCACTAGTTTCTAAAAGGTTTGGTGTGTGGAATTGGTAAGGAAATAGGGTATTTACTTGGTTATTGGGTATGCATGCTTAGTCTGGTTTTGTCTTTCCCTTGTGATGCTATAGGTGGTTTGGAATTACTAAATAAAGAGAAAGAAATAGCTTCTTATTTAGAGACAAGAGAAGTAGGATCTATGTCTCATCGATTTCTCCAAAGATTCTTTTGTTTGCTTGTTGATTTCGGTACCTATGTTTGTGTTAATATAAGCGCATGTGTGTGAGATAGTATATACATGAGTTACGGATTGATTTGAGGTTTATCTAGGCTCTACCGAATCCCTTAAGATATGTTATGAATGCCTAGCTTGCATATATTGTATGTATTGAACATATGCATATAACATGAATGATTGGGCAACTTTCTGGTTTATTTTAAGCACCCTTCTTTGTTTGCTATTTTCGAAACTTGTTGAAGGATTTCTTGCTGGTAATTTGGATCCCTATGGGACTTGTGTGTTATGAACCCAATGAATTAATTTAAGACTTCCACTGATGTTTTTATTTACTCCGTATGATACCAGAATATGTGTCCAATATCATGCTCCAATTGTTGATAAGCAATAAGATTAACAAGCTTAAAATCGGGACTTTATGATTAGCCTGGTGAGATTCAAATAGATCTTAGGTGTCATTTAGGTTTATTTGGGTTTCACGGTGGTAATGTCCTTAATCTGAGCAATTATTAATAGTTAGGAATTGGGGTCGTTATATATACCGACCGGTTGATGCCCAAAGATCAGTCAAAATTACCCATTCCGAAAGACCACTAACTGATCGGTGTGACAGGAAATGGGTTTTTAAACCCTTTCCTCTGAAATAACCATTTTTCCCATGAATAAATAGATGTGTGGTAGCAAGAAATGGTATTGACGGTTCTTTCTTCTTTTGGTTCATTTCATTTCTTCCTTAATTCATTTTTATCTTAAATGGTATATCTCCTATTCTTAAGGGATAATTTCAGAATTAAATCCTAAGCATTATCTCTTTTTATCCAGCCTTAAAAGTAAGGAAAATTAATCTCATTAATCCTATAAATGTAGCAGCCAGCCACACAAGTGTCCTCACATTAAAAACACCCAAAATTATCACGTGATAACCTCTCTTCCTTACCCTTGCTACCGAAAAATCACCTTACACCTACCATAGCTGAATTCTTTCATCCTTCATCAAATTTCTGCAGTTAATAGCTCCTTGGAAACTTCTTTTCATCCTTCATCTTGTTATCTCGGTTTCATCATCAAAAGGTTAGTTTTTCCCCATATTATTTGCTGTCGTAATGTTTTTGATATTGGTGCCAAACCTTCTTGATTCTTCCTTCAATTGGTTTTAGTTGTTGTTCTTCTTTTTTTGTATGATTGTTTGGCATCTATTCTTGTTGTAATATCATGAAGTCATCCTTTGAATCCTCTCGATATATGAAATCGGCATACCCTACTTCCTTGCCCTATTGTTGCCAAAATTTGTCAATTGGTTTGTCTGTTGGTTTTTGATCTTGTTTCTTTTAATTGTTTCTGTAATTGACACATAATAATTCTTTTTAATCATGAAATCCCAATTTTCCCTTGTACCCTAACTTAGTGCCGAAATTTTCATGGTGAATTAAGTTGAAAAATTAGGTTGATTGTTGTTGTATTCTTGGCTATCACATCACACATCCAAGGGGGTGGTTCCAGCAGCATCTGATCACTGATTTCTGATAGGTTTGGTGAGTGGAATTGGTAAGGAACTAGGATTTTTACTTAGTTTTTGAATATGTGTGCTTAGTGTGGTATTATCTTTGCCTTATGTGTGTTTAGGTGGTTCAGATCCTCTTGATAAGGGCAAAGGATTAGCTACTTGTTCATAGACAAGAGAGGTAAGATCTATACCTTATTGGTTTCTCCAAAGATCCTTTTTTCTTGTTTGATTTTTCAGTTCATCTTCCTTGTATATACACATGCTTAGAATATAGTGTGCATGATTACAGATTGGTTTGAGAATCCCTAGGCAATTGCAAATCCCTATGGTAGGATGTGTGTGCCTATTTTTGTTGTGTTATGTGCTTTGGACATGCTGATTGTATTGTGATGTGATTGAGGATGCCCTATTGTGGGGTTATGCCTTGTACTTGCTTGTATTTGCCTGTACTTGATTATGTGTCAAGATCCTTTTCTGGTGGCCATTCGGGGTAAGTGACTGATGCTTCTTGGGAGAGGAGAGGTACTTACTGGTATGGGAGTCGCATGGGTGGAAATCCACAGCAAAAGCTCGTTGGATGCCTAGTCCTTGTGTAGCTAGAAGCCTAGTCCTTATGTGGCTAGATGCCATGTCCTTGTGTGGCAAGATACCCTTATCTTTGTGTGGTTTGAATACTCTTGTCCTTGTTTGGCTTGGATTCCTTGTGTTTGTATGGTAAGATGAGTAGGCTTGCTGATTAGATTATTTGCTAACCATTTACCCTTTGTGCAGTTAAGCCTTGGACAACACCAGTGGAAGGGGATACCATTTCAACAGCTGAGATCAGATGATGAATTACCTACCTGTGTACTTCTGTTTTCAGAAGTGTTCTTAGTCCACCCAAAGCCTTGTTACTTTCAGCCCTATCCCTATTGTGATTGAATGATGATTGTTTGATACACCTTTAGTAGTATAAGCGAATCTGCTGTTGCAAACCGAGAGGTTTATCGGTGGTTATTCGTAGCAAAACCTTGCAGATGCCTTGTACGCCAATTCAAGTCCAGATGTCAGGAAGCCTTGAAAGCCAGTTCGAGTCTGGACGTCAAGATACCTTATAGGCTAGTTTGAGTTTGGAAGTTAGGATGCCCTATTTGGAAGTTAGGTTTCACGGCGGTAAAGACTCTAATAGGTTGGGTTTGGGTCCTTACAACTTCGTTATAACAACCGGAAGTCTCTCAGCCTATTTAGGATAAGCCGGTTGTACAGGTTCAAGTGAAGGAATAGGTTCTTCCATGGGCGCGAGTGCAGGAGCATTCTGAAATTGCGCCTCCATATGCTGCTAATTCATAGCAATTCCTTGTAACACATTTAGAATTTGTGCCATCACAGGATCGGCTGGTGCCTTAGATTGGTTTTCGGACTCAACTTGCCCTCCCTGCTCAATCTGTGCATTTGGCTCCTCTTGCTCAACAGGTTATTGTTCAGCCAGAACCCCATACCTACCCCGTCAATCCCTTTGTACACTTGGTCTTACCATACTATACGAACACACAATTGCTACTCAACACATAACCAATAGTATAGATACCAAGAAAGAAGTGGTACCTGGTGGAGAGGTGTGCACTAGACGATATGCATATGCTTGGAAAACAAAACACATGCATACAAATATAAAAGTTTCGAAAAACACATGCATACATGCAATGCACACTCGACAATCATATTAACACATACATAAGCACTCGGGAATCATCATCAAGCATTCGGCAATACAAATATTCATACAAATTACACTAGGCAGCCCACATCAATAACACACACATACTCAGTAGTCATGACCTTCATACACATACATATTCGGTAATACTCACAACAAGAGATAGCATCCATCATTCAGCAATTACACATACATTCAGAAACATATATACATATCTCGACAATGACGAAAGAACGCAGCAAAACACATCAAGTCATACAGGGCATAAAAACACACTTAAACACACAACAAACAAGACAATTAAATACAACATTCAAACATTCCAAACCAGGTTTATTACTTTCAGTTTTTATCCCTCTAAGTGAGTGGATGTGTGCGCATATACCTACCTACAAACACAAAACCAACAAAACAGATTAGCATATAACAAATCATATTCCCTAAACCATGCTCCACTACCAAACCTGTAAGGACCCATATTCCCTAATTGCTCCTAAGTGAGACCCTTACCGCCATGAAACCCAAACAAGCCCAAAACCAGGACCTATCTGAATCCCACAAGGCTTAACCATCTAATTTCTGATTTCAGTATGTTTATTCCTTAAGTTTTTCAAGTTTGGAGCATAATAGTATTGGACAAACAATCTGGATTCATACGGAGTGAATAAATCAGCAGCGGAAGACTTTATGATTAATCAAGGGAACAACAACACACAAGTCCCATAGGGATCTAAAAAAAATCCAGCAAGTAAATCCCCAGTAAGTTTTCAAAACAATTAAAAAAAGGAAATATTTTAAAAACCAGAAAGTGGTCCAATCAATCGTCATGTTATATGCGCAAGTAAACAAGGAGCAGGTATGCAAATGGGATGCAATATTGCCCCGCCACGAAGCCTTAATTCTCACACACTGTTACCACGAACAGTAAATATACCTAAACCTGAAAAATGGTGAAAACAATAGGATAAGATTACAAGAATCTCAGTAGGGTCACAACATCATAAGATCTACAGAAATCTTAGACAAACATCTCCCAAAAATATCATATCATCCCTAAACATCTAAGAAATGTCACGCAATTCAAGAATTAATCAATAAGGTTAGGGCCGAAACTAAGGTTGTGGGTGGACTACAAACACTTCTGAAAAATCAAAAGTACACAGACAAGAAAACATATTAACCACTCTCGGCAATAGGAAAAGGCCAACCCCCTTCCACCTGTGTTATCCAAGGCTTCGCTACATAAAGGGTAAAGGTTAGCACACAAGCTAATCAGCAAGCCTATTCATCTTGCCACGACATAAGACAAGGCTTCTAGCCAGCATACAGGACTAGGCATCCTAACCAACACACAGGATTAGAGCATCTTTCCAGCACACAGGATAAGGCATCTAGCCAGTACAAAGAGCTAGGCATCTAGCTAGCACACAAAACTAGGCATCTAGCGCGCGCAAGCTAGGGTTGCCACCTATACGACTCCAATACCGATAAAAGCCTCCCCTCTCCCAAGGAGCATCAGCGTTCACCGCGAATGGCCATCTAAAATGGATCCTAACACACAAACACGTACAAGCACACACAATCAAGTACAAGGCACAATAGCACAACAGAGTATCCTTAATCATGTCAGAACATAATCAGCAAGTTCAATACACATACCATATGCAAGCTAGGCACTCATAACCTATCTTAAGGGATTTGGTATAGCCTAGATAAGCCTTAAATCTATCCGCAACTCATGCATACATCATCTCACACTTATGCGTATGTAATATTACAAGTGTAGGTACCAAAATCAACAAGCAAACAATAAAGATTTCTCGAGAAACCGATCAGGTATAGATCCTACCTCTCTTGTCTCTAAATAAGAAGCTATTCTTTTTCCTCTATTAAAGGGATCCGAACCACTTATAACATCATAAGGCAAAGACAGAACCAAACTAAGAATGCATACTCAATAACCAAGTAAATACCATATTTCCTTATAAATTCCACTCACCAAACCTATCAGAAACCAGTGATCAGATGCTGTAGGTGCCTCTCCCTTGGATGTGTGATGTGATAGCCAAGAACTTAACAAGATTCAAACTGAATTACCATCCCAATTAACTATGGAAATTTCGGCACTAAAGATAAGGCACAAAACAAATTGTAATTTCATGCATACAAGGTGTAAGGGTTGCAATTTCATGTTAACAAGGAAGAATTAGGTGTCAATAACACATACAAACAAAAGGAACAAGATCAAAAACCAACAGGTTAATCAATTGATCAAAATCGTCAACAAAAGGGCAAAAAAGTAGGGCATGCCGATTTCATGTATAGGGAAGATTCAAAAGATGAATTTATGACTTTATAATATGAATGGATGCCAAAAAATCATACAAACAAGAGGAACAACAACAAAAATCAATTGAAGTAAGAACTACACAAGTTTGGCACCAAAATTGACGAATTATGACTTGGATTTCGACAGGGAAGAAATAACCTTCTGATAATCAACCTAATATAGTTAGATAGGGGATGGAAAGATCTTTCCAACAAGCTATTATTTGCAGAATTCCGACAAAGGATGAGAGAGTTATGCTAGTTTGAAGGTCAGGGATATTTCGACAGCAATAGGGAGGTGTAGGGTTTGATGTTTGAAAAATTTTGTGTGTTTCTAATATGGGATATAAATGTCGCCGGCTACCTCTTTATATAGGGTGGTTAAGAGGTTAATTTTCCTACTTTAAAGGCTTCATAAGGTAAGATAATTATCAGAAATAAATTTCTGAAATTATCTTTCCTTAATTTTAAGAATTTTATCTCTTAGGGTAATTACCAATCCATAAGGAACCAAATCAAAGGGAAATGAAACCAAAAATGATTATTAGATATTTCATACTAGTTTTGTCCATCACACATCCATTTCTTCAGGGATAAAATGGTCATTTCACCTATAATGGCTTCTAGACTTCCAGGACTCAAAACTCGAGGTCTCATAATGACCCTACTAAGATTCTTATAATCTCACCCTGTTGTTTTTCTCATTTTTCTGGCTTAGGTACATTTTCTATCAATGGTCCTAGGGTGTGAGATCAAGGCTGCATGGTAGGAAGATATTGCATCATATTCGCATACATCTTTCCTTGCTGATTGCTTGCGTATATACCATTGATCATCCAGTTTGATTGGACTACTTTTTGGTTCATTAGATTCCTCTTATTCTTATTGATTTTGGAAATATACTTGAGGGAATCTTGCTGGATTTTGAGACTCCTTTGGGACTTGTGTATTATGGTTCCTTTGCTTAATTATAAAGACTTTCGTTGATGTTTTTATTCACTCCGTATGTTGCCAAAATGTACATCTAATATTAACATGCTCCAACCTTTAAAAAGCACAAGAATGAACTTTAAAATTTGTAACTAGAGTGACTTGAGCCTTGTGAGATTCGGATAGGCTACTGATGTGTTTTATTCACTCTGTATGTTGTCAGAATGTATGTCTAACACTAACATGCTCTAACCTTTAAAATGCATAAAAATGAACTTTAAATTTTTTAATTAGAGTGACTTGAGCCTTGTGAGATTCAGATAGGTCTTTGGTTGGACTTATTTGGGTTTTACGGCGGTAAAGGTCCTTATAGGTTGGGTTTGGCTCCTTACAAAAATTGGTTCTCTTTCATCAGATTTCTGCGTGTGATAGCTCGTTGGAATCCTCTCTTCGTATTTCCTTTTATCATCTAGAATTGACAAGCAAAAGGTTAGTTTTTCTCTTTTATTATTACTGCCGAAATCTTCTTAGGGTTTGTGTGCCGAAATTTGTATGCCTTCTTCTATTGGTTCTGGATCTTGTTCCATTTAAACGTATGAGTGTTTGGCACCTATTCATCTTTTATTTTCATGAAATCGCAACCTCTCTTTGTATATATGAAGAAATCGCAAACCCTAGTCCCTACACCTTATTTGTGTCGAAATTTGTGCATTAAATTGTGATGAATAATCAGCTTGATTCTTGTTAAGTTCTTATCAATCACATCACACATTCAGGGGGAAGATATTACTGCATCTTGTTGCTGGTTTTTGGTAAGGTTTTTGGTAAGAATCTTAGGATGCCTTTGGTTTCTGATTTCATACCCTATTGCTTAGTATTGTATTGTCTTTGCCTTATGGTTGTTTAGGAGTTTTTGATCCTATTGACAAAGGCAAAGAGATTATATCTGATTTAGACATATGAGAAGTAGGATCTATACCTCATCAATTTCTCCAGAATTCCTTTTACTTGCTTACTTGTTTTGGTTTATGTACCCATGTCTATGTATGCTTATGGATTGATTATGCATGATTAAGGATTGATTGCTGGTTTCTTAGATGATTTCGGAACCTATATTGATTGAGGATTGAATTACCCCTATTCGGTTTATGTATTTGGTATTGTTATGTGCCTTGTGTTGTGATTGATTGAGGATACCCTACTATGTTCCTATGTGTTTGTACTTGTTTGTATGTCAGGATCCTTTTTCCAATGGCCATTTGGGTTAAGTGTCGATGCTCTTAGTGGGAGGAGAGGTACTTACTGGTATAGGAGTCGTATGGGTGGCTATTCCCAGCACAAGCTTGTTGGATGCCCCTATGCCAGTTAGAGTCCGGACATGAGATGATTTGTCCTGTGTGTGGCAAGGAAATGAAGACTTGTTGTGAGTTTGTTTACTAACCATATTTCTCTTTTTGTAGCAAAGCCTTGGACAACATAAGCAGATGGGGATAATCAAATGGTTTTGGAAATCAGATAGTGAATTAAGCTTCCTGTGTGCTTCTCGTTTCTATCTTGTGATAGTTACCTATAAAGTGCTTTGAGTCCCTCCCCTTACTTTAATCATTTCGGCCCCACCTTTGTTCATATGTTTACTTGCTGATTGTTTGAGCCTATAGTTAGCATAAGTGATCTATCTACGTTGTTTAGGAGATGTTGGATTGGGTTTCTGTATATCTTATAATGTTGTGACCCGACTGAGATTCTTGTAATCTCACCCCCCTTATTTCCTCCCTTTTCAGGCATAGGTTCATGCTTTGCTAGAGGTACCGAGGTTGCACAAAGAGACGATTACATCATATTCAAATTATGATATGTGTATACCTATGTGTATGAACTATCTTTCTGGCATAATTTTTGTCTTCTCCCCTCTTTATTTCGAATTTATGATATGGACAGATGTTGATGTTTTAAGATTCCTTTGGGACTTGTGTGTTATGTTTCCATTAGTTTTCAGAATTATATTACTCTTTTGCTGATGTTTTATTTCACACCATATAAGTCAGAATATTATTTAATGAATTACACGCTCCAACCTTTAAAAGCATCTTAAAGTAACCAATAAAATTGAAACTAATAAGAATTGAGTCCTGTAGGACCTTGCGAGGGTGTATTTGGGTTTCAAGGCAGTAAAGGTCCTTATTTGTTAGGTTTGGGTTCTTACAAGCATGGGCAGAACAAAAGGAGCAGCCTAAGACCCACCTTCTCCTTGACGGTCATCTAAGAGAACCCGGGGTTCCACAGCTAGAGCTTATTCTTCTCTGGCGGCTTCGGAGTTTGACAATTTTTGGTTTATGTCAATAGCAGCTGAGAAACGTTACAAAACATTGAATGGCCGTCAGTTTCAGTAGGAGAAGTCTTGTGCACTTGATTACTGGGCATGATTCGCAAGAAGTTGGGTTTACGCATGCCAATGTATGAAGAACTATATAGTAAGTTGGGATGGGAATCTTTTGCTACACGTGATCTTTCTGATTATTATGAAGTATAATATCAAGAGAAGGAGGATGTTGAGGAGGAGGAGCAAGATTTATTGTTGGTGTATGATGTGTTGACAATGAGCGAGGGAGTGCAAGAGCTACTGGGTGGTATTGTTATTGTGACCAATTTCTGCAGGAAAGCTAAATTTTAGAGAAATTTTATGGAGCATAACCTCATACCTACTTCACAAGATCATGAAATAAATAGAGAGTCTTCACTGCTCCTTTACAAAATTATTATGGGAGTGAGGTTTGATGTGGAAAAAATTATTGTTGGGAAGATTTTGTCTTGGAAGCAGAAGACTAATAATCACCTTTTGTTCCCATATCTTATTTCAGGGTTGTGCTTAAAGGCTAGTGTGATACCTTTGGTTGTATTTTCCAATATTGAAGCCTCTGCTGCCTTTCACACAGGCCTACATCTCCTCAAAGATTCGGATGACAGTAACGTAGAATGAGTTATGGGAGTTTAACTGCCATTCATATTATATTAGGGCATATACCATAAAAGGTGATGATGTTCCACCATCGGCACCACCATCTATAGAGTTTCAGAGGAGTTCCCAACCCGAGATTGGATCATCTTCACAGGCAGCGAGTTTGGGAGATAACATTTTAGCCCCGTTGGGGGCCATTTCATTACAACAGCAAGCGTTGGTTGGTTAACAGCAAGTACTAACTGAGATGATGATGGAGATAAGGGTTGATTAGGGACAAACTATTGACATACTCATGGTAATGTAAGCGGCCCAGGCTAGCATGATTGTGTTGCTCAGGAGCTTACAGGCCTAGTATACCAGGTCTGTCAAGTACCAGCAAGAGACTGCACAATAGATGTACGACCACTTCAGACATCAGAATCTTGATGGTACTCCTCCACCACAGTGGGATTACCAGGCTCCCGGAGATGTTTGAGTTGCTATCCAGAGTAATTTTCTTTTTATTTTATTTTATTTTTATTTTATTTTATTTTATTTTATTTTATTTTATTTTATTTTCTTTATGTCTTTTTGTTTTGTTGTTGTTGTCTTGCGTTTGTATTGTTTAACTTATTTATCATTTGTACGGTCCGTTATTTTGATATTTATTTGATATTCATGTATATCCATGGAAGTCCATTTAACTTAAGTTTGAGGAGATTGGTTCACTTTTAATTTCTGGTGAGAGATGCTTGATTCAATTTAGTATGGTTAATTAATTCATTCCTTGATCTTGTATTGAATTTAGTTCTTACAAATTAGAGGTGACATTAGGTAAAAGATATTAACTAACATTTAGAGCAGCAAAGTATCGAATCTATTCAGTTTAAATTGAGGAAAAATCAGGAGGGTTGGTTAGTACTGGTTAAGCTAATTGTTTGACTCACTTTTTATTGCTTGATTGCTGTAAGAAAGAAAAATTGAATGGATCAAAATTGTGCATATATACATCTAAAAAGAAAAAAAATTGAAGCACAAGTACAAAATGAAATGGCACTAAGGTGAGTTGAATTTATTGGGACCTTTGAGCTGCACATTTAAAACTTTAATAAACATTTTGGAAGGTTCAATGAACTAGTGCATGAGTATTGGATGTTTTTCAAATCGTAATTCCTTTATATGAGGATTGAATTTGTATAGTTTTTGGGTGTGAATTGATAGACCAGAATTTCTAAATTGGGTGTTTATCACCTGGTATGAAAGAGTGAATTGGCTCCGTATTATTTAAACTGTGCATTCTTGTCAGTGTGTTCATGGTTATCGAACTATTCTTGCTCGCAACTGGAAAGGTTCTAAGTTTTAGAAGATTTGATGATCTGTGTTTTATATTGGTCATTCATATATATTTTTGAATAATTTTATATTCTTGGTGAGTAATTGAGTTATTTAATTGAACGTTTTGACGGTTTGTCAAGTGTTGTAGTTGAGCAAGTGCTAGTGCAGGTTCATTAGCGAAAAGAAGCCATTCAGATGAAAAACGACTCCAGAATGATACAAAATTGTATGACATTTGCGAAGGCCCACCGACTAGTCAGTGTACATGCACCGACCGATCGGTACAAAGGAAAATTCACACTAAGACTCGACCGACCGGTTGGTTCAACCAGATATCGATCCGGAGGAGGATTGCAGAGAGCATACTGACTAGTTGGTTACCCAAAAAATCACCACGGACCGGTCGATGTGTTCATATGGACTAGTCGGATGAGTTTTTTATGTTATAAATTAAACACCTAGAGACCGGTCAGTTCAACCAAACATCGATCTAGAGGAGGGTTGCAGAGAGCATACTGAATGGTTGGTCACCTAAAAAATCACCACGGATCGGTCGATGTGTTCATATGGACTAGTCGGATGAGTTTTTTATGTTATAAATTAAACGCCTAGATGTATTATTGGGTATCAAGTTTTTAGTTTCAGAAAAAAAATATTAGTTTCGTCATTGGAATTCTTCGTCTTTCAAAGATAATTAATAGTATATTATTTGGATTTTGAAAATGACAATTGATTTTATTTTACTTATCTTCCCTTTCTTCCATCGTCTTAGTTTCTAAGCGCCCAAATGGGATTCAAACCAAAATCTGTTGACATGATTAACTAGCGAAGATTTTTCTACCTTGTCCTTTATAATATGAACTTGATCACTTCGTTATAGGTAAAGCTAATATGGTAAGGTTAATGGTTTATGTTGCGATACAGGGGTAGAATACCTAGATGATCTAAATTGATAGAATAATAATATATCTACCAAACTTAGGGTTCATATTGATTGGTGTTAGTCAATCCTTTAACTGATTTAAGTATAGGACTATAGCTAATTAGGTAACTGGGTTAGCCAATAATAGCTTGGGAAGGTATTATTAGATATAAGGAAATCAAGAACATCTTCTAGGTTAACTAGTAAAACAGATTCTAGGTGAGAATTCTGATTCAAACCATTGATTTATTAACGTTTTTATTACAGCTATTTAAATTCAGTTTTATATTCAAATTGCAATCAATCCACTATTCGATTAATTTAACTAGAGTGAAAGAGTTTGGCAAATTGATTAGTTTTAGATAGAGTTTTTCTATAGATCGATACTTGTTCTTTTAGAACTATATTACTTGTTGGCATCGTGCACTTGTAAATGAGGTAAATTTAATTTACACAAACACTCACCTCGTTGTTGTTTTTCCTTTTTAGGAATTGTTTGTGAGTCATAGACGTTTGTTCAAGGTGTGAGTTCCCAGACACCTTAGGAGCTGGACTATCGCATGTACATTGCATTTCACCATTCTGGTTTTATTGGTACATTATTTTTTGCTTAGTAACACATTGACTATTGTCTATTTTCGTATTGGGTTTTCATTTTTAATTAAGACTTTCGATGTTTTGTTTACTTTGTTAGTGTCAGATGTTTATTATTTATTGGTTATGCTCTTTTTGATTAAAAATTAAATATTTATGTTTTGGAAAATATATTTGAAAAGTCAGCAAAGCCTTGTGGGACTCTGATTGATCCACTTATTGGGTTAATCCGGGTTTCACAGTAGTGAAGACCCCGGTTTTCAGGAATGGATCATTACATAAGTGATAACGAAGCCAATCTCGCTCTCTCTTCTGTATAAGCTTGGGTTATGTTTTGATTTTGAGCCTATGAGTTTAGGATCATACCTCAAAGAGGTTAGTTAAGTTTGGGGCTCCTCTCATGAGAATATACAAGAATGAAAGATTGTGAGACCCAGCCTGCGTAGGGAATCAAGTGTTATCCAATCCCACATTGAAAAAGAGTACGGGAGGTTTTGGGCTTATATGTACTGTATGATAAGATTATTTGTAACAAAATATATCTTTTGACCACTATGGTCAGAGTTCAACTGAGCGTTACAGTTGTGATCTATTACGTGTACAACATATTCACTTTCTAGGAAACTTGATAGGATAACGGAATATACACAATAATGGATTTGGTTGTCCCTACATGACCTAATCACCACGATGTCCAGAAGTTTTAGCAGCATGGCACGATGATGCCGACTATGCTTGGCAATGTAACAGGCGGGAGGAGTGAGACGATATATACGATATATTCCTCCGTGTCTCCTCTCTCATTGAAAACGCCTGAGGCTGTTATGGGTGACACGATAAGCATAGTGGGGTCAACAATATTCCCATCACTGCCTTGTGGTCAAATCTAATGGGAGATCTTCTAAGCTTTTCTCTAGCTGATTATTTTTTTATAATGTACAAGGTAATATAATTTAAATCAACAAATTATCGGGTCTTGAAATTAGGAGTTTCTAATCCTCTCAGCTCACTTAGAGGTACCATCAAGCCAAATACTGGTCTGTCCATTGTCGTGAATTTGAAAATGTTGAATGATTGCACAACTAAATGAGCTTAAATATATGTTGAATGGTAGTTCATGTACTAATAATTAGTGACAAGAAGAAAATCGCAAGTTTTAAAAGCCATCGAAGTTTTGACAAGATTACTCCATGCATAATTTTAATAATGCTTTAATATATATTAATTTAACTGAAAACCAGCCAAAATAATTGACAATTAGCACTTAAAATATGCTTCTTCAAGCTATGATTGATTATCCAAATTGTCATCAGCATTAACACTCAAATATCCAAATCAAATGGAAAAAAATAGAAAAAAAAAAGGAAAAGAAAATCCCATAAATAGCTCAAACTTTCAAATTCGTTTCAAATATTAGAATCATCGACCGCTACTCTCTTTCTCTCCTTCCCGAAACACGGACAACCGGAGATGAAGGCAAGGCTCAATCTTTGTTGGTTTCTTTCCTTGTTCCTGCTCATTGGTTTCTGCATGGAAACCCCAAAAGGAACGTTCTTTCTTCAATTTAAAATTTCTCATGTTATTTTATGGAAATTATCTTCAGGGATCAAACGACGGTGTTATTATTCACCGTATCAAACTTCTCCTTATTGCCATTTTTCTCTCTGTTGCCGGTTGTTCCAGTATTAAGGTTCTTTTTTATTTGTTTTTCTTTCTGACTATTCCGCTACTTTTCCATCTCAGTACGTTGGATTATGATCTTCATTGCAAAATAAGGAACCATATGTTTTTTGTTGTCATTGATTCCCATGAATCAAACAGATAGGAGAGACTTGTTCTCCTTCAGACACATGCGACGCAGGATTGAGTTGCCAGACATGCCCGGCCTCTGATAATACCCGACCGAGATGCGTCCGGACCCAGCCTCTTAGTCCAACATTGAAGGTTGCCATTTTCTTTGTCTTTCAATAATTATTTGGTTCGATGAATTTCTAATTTTTAGGTTGGTTTAGAAAACCAAAATGAGAGATGGGATGATAATGGTTCACAACCCATGGTTTTGATTAGGTAAAAAACCTGGCGTTCAACAAATACTCTTGGTTAACAACCCACAACTCTTTTGCTCTTGTTGGTGCTGAATCTGACACAGGTGCGCTTCTATTGGCTCCTAGAAACCAAGAAGACTCGGTTACCAATCAACTCAAGGTAAATCCCTCTCTTTCCAAGCTTTTCGTTTTCTTGACATTTTCATTTCTCTTAGAAGGAGCATGACATGCAATAAGATTTCAAAAACGCAATCAAAAGTTTTCATTTTTTGATAATAAAAATTGATGCTTTTATTGCCATGACAGCAATCTGTCTTGAAGTAACTTGCCTAAAATAGTCTGCAATGAGCTGCCTTCTTTTGCAGAATGGAGTTCGAGGGCTAATGCTAGATGTGTATGACTTCCTCAATGACATCTGGCTATGCCACTCCTTTGGAGGAATCTGTTACAACAACACTGCATTTGTAAGTGCAATCCTTTCTACACCTCTCACCCAGATTAACTAGGTTAGTTGTGGCTTTTAAATTGACCATGCACAAACTGAATGATTCCAGACACCTGCCATTAATGTGCTGAAAGAGATTGAAGCCTTTTTGGCTGCAAACCCGTCGGAGATTGTCACCATTTTTATTGAGGACTACGTGAAAACACCTCAAGGCTTGACCAACCTTTTTAATGCAGCTGGTCTGAGAAAATACTGGTTTCCGGTATCAAGAATGCCTCAGAATGGTAATGACTGGCCAACAGTGGATGATATGGTCAAGAATAATCAGCGGTTGGTGGTCTTCACATCTAAAGCAGATAAAGAGGCATCTGAGGGAATTGCTTACAACTGGAAATACGTGGTAGAAAATCAGTGTAAGTTTCATATTTCAGTCATTCTTTCCAATTGTATGGTTCTTTGTTGTTATATTTAGAGTAATCAACTTCATTTAAGAGGGATATAATGTATTAAGGGATAAGAATAGAAGCAAGCTTTCCATCTTCTAAACACAAACTTGAAAAAAAAAATGGGAAGTGGATAATACATTTTCTACAATTTTGATCTGATGGACAAAGGAATACGTTTGATGATCCAAGAATAGGTTGTATTGTGATAGACCGATCATCAAATATGTTTATAAAAGGAAGAAGAAGAAGGACAGCACTGCAGGGACAGTTGTCGATACCTATGAGAATATCATTTTGGGAGTGGGATACTCTGACAATTCAGTTTTGGTACAGAGAATGATTCCCTGGGAGAGGGGGGATTTAGGAACAACTTTCACGCACACACGGGTATCGTGGATTTTCTTTGGTGATTGTGAGGTCCCAGTTTTCTGGGAAGGAGAGTACCTGCCTCTCGAAAGCAGTTTGTTTTCCTTTTCTTGCCCATATCGGAAATAATACTTGTTTTCACCAGTTACATTATTCAGAAAGATCAATTCCATACTTTTTTGTTCTTCTACTTACATTACTTGTTGAGATACAGCAGGGAAAAGATAAGCAGGATCTTATCATATTGATGCTAATAGCTGATTTCGTACAACTGCAGTTAACACAATTTTTGCATTGCTTGCAGTCAACTAGTTTACAGTATTCTTGTGCTTTGATTTCTGATCTGTTTACATTGAATTGATAAAAAAATGTGCTTGTTCATGGAATTTAAATTTTTAAAAATTTAATGTGCTACTGATTTTTTGTTCCCTTTATTTAATATGCTAAAGGACTATAATAGTCAGCTGAAATTGCAGATGGAACTCCAGGGATGGTAACTGGGTTATGCACAAATCGTGGGGAGTCACCTCCCATAAACACAACCACCATACCTTTGGTTCTTGAGAACTACTTCCCAAATTTGCCAAATGCATCACAAGCTTGCGTGGACAATTCAGCTTCACTAATTAGCATGACAAACACTTGCTATAGGACAGCTGGCAAGCGATGGCCAAACTTTATCGCTGTTGATTTTTATCAGGTATTTGTTTAACTTGCATATGTTCTTAATTGGAGAGAATAATGACAAGTGATTTTGCTGTTCCTTTATGTCTTAGAGAAGTGATGGTGGAGGAGCTCCAGAAATGATGGATCAATTAAATGGTCATCTCACTTGTGGATGTGATAACATTGCATATTGCAAGGTATGTTGCCTCTCTAATTTTATTATATTTTTGGTGAAAGAAAAGTGTGCTATGTTGAAGGTGGTCGATATCACTAAGAAATGAGGTTGTATCTGCTATTGATCTCGCTGATAATTTGATGCACATGTGCGCAGGAAAATGGTACATTTGGTACTTGCGATGTGCCTCTACTCTCACCGCCTCCACCGTCTGCTCTTCCTTTAACTACACCGCATTCTGATAACTCTTCCAGTGCTGCATATTTGTACAGTAATCTCGTCCAGACACAGTGGGTGGCTACGACAATTTTGACCTCAACATTCTTATTGTTGTTGTAATGTGGCGAAGTTGCTCGTTTACATATTTACCTTTAGGGCTGCAGGGAAATAAATTTTTAACATCCAGCATTCCTCAAATAGGGATGTACCTTGGATGCACTAGCTGTGGTTTGTGCCTTGAGATGTTCTCTCTTTACAGGAATTTATGCAAAAATCAGTATACGCTCTAGTCCTCCAGGCTCCAACAGCATGCACAACCAAAGTTTGATGCATACTGCATGACAAAATAAGGGGGAAAAAGAAAACCATGCATTATTAATTATAATAGCAGTCAAAATCAAGTTTTACTAAGTATAATAATTGCACATATTCCATTGCAAAATTGCAATCTGCGGCACATTTTTAGGAAATCAAATCTCATCAGAGCTCTGCAAATGATAAATTCAGTGAAGAAATGTAGAGGTTCACTGTTTAAATACAAGAAAATATTATTTTTGTACTACCATCTATGCACTCTATTTTAGCATCATCTACCATAATAATATATGTTAAAATTATTTATATTATCTTCAATTTGTTCATCCTCTCTGTCTTAATGAATGCAATTAGCGATAAGCTGTCTGGTTACTGCTTGCGAAGTTAGATAGATCTAATAACGCTTGGAATGCCATTAAATATTGAGCAAACGCAGAAGTTGCACCGACTTTTATTTAAAGTCTGCTCTGCCAAAGGGAACCACCTTATTAGTAGAGTGAACACAGCATGTGCATGTCCCTTTCTGTTCATACCAATTTAGAAGGGGATAAGATTCGCTGGCCAGCATCTTTCGGGGGGGGCAACGGATAATAAATCTTTCTAATCCATTTCAGACAAGTTTCAGTACATCTTCGGAAAACCATTTCCCTGAAATTCTCGATTTCAACCTCTTTCTTTGTCCTGTTCCTGCATGTCACTTTTAGTCCCACTTCTGCTATCTGATTCTGGCATCTGCTTTTCTGTCGAACCCTTCTTAAGACTGTGAGGTTGCGAGTATCTCAGCACCTCTCTTCCGCCTCCTCCATCATGGCACTGCTTTCAAAACAAATAAATAATGAAAGCAAGTTTGACCGTCAAGGAAATTGGATATTAATGGCTGAATCTTGTAAATTGCTCTTGCCACTCAGAATCTGATTGTTTATGTAATTCTTGCTTTCCTGTAGAGTTTTTGCATTTTCCTACGGTTAACCAAATACCATTTACTTTTCAAGGAAGAGAGAAAGTTTCATCCGTCTCATAAGAACCCAAAAACTGTATCATGAATTGAAAAGGATTGGATACATACTTGTTTGGAAAGAGACTCATCTGCTTCAAGCATATGCACGGTGTGGCTCATTTTCGGTCGCTTTTGTGCATTTGGGTCCACACAGCGTAAACCTACAAGAAGAGTCCGCTTCAATGCTCTTAGAGTAGGCGTTTCAGGTAGCTTGGGGTCCAACACACCCTCCGGTTTCCTCTCAGTAACCATCTTCTTAATCCAATCTATCAAGTTCACCTGCATGTTGTCACGCCTGTAGGCCCAAGAAGGGTAGGCAGGGTGGCTGATACCACATCGGATGGGAACTGTGTGATCGTTGGGCTTATAAGCGTGGGTGCTACACATCCCACCAGACGCGTCTTTTGGGAAGAGAGTAATGACCCCGTGACAAGTGGTAGCGGAGCCAAACCGGGCTCCAGTTCGATGTCCACGCCTGTAGGCCCAGTGGGGTAGGCAGGGTGGCCTAAGTCAACGACGAGGGCGTCGTTGGGCTTGGTGGGGAGAGTATGTCACGCCTGTAGGCCCAAGAGGGGTAGGCAGGGTGGCTGATCCCACATCGGATGGGAACTAGGTGATCGTTGGGCTTATAAGCGTGGGTGCTGCACATCCCACCAGGCGCGTCCTTTGACAAGAGAGTAATGACCCCGTGACAATGTTCATTCAACAGAAACAACTATATAACCCCGTGACAATGTTCATTCAACAGAAACAACTATATACAT
This sequence comes from Passiflora organensis, assembly GCA_019739055.1. Taxonomy (NCBI): domain Eukaryota; kingdom Viridiplantae; phylum Streptophyta; class Magnoliopsida; order Malpighiales; family Passifloraceae; genus Passiflora; species Passiflora organensis. The sequence goes on from JAEPBF010000298.1 coordinate 864,106, forward strand.
ATATACTGTACATGACAGAGGGAAAAGGACGGGACAACCAAATCAGTAATTTATGGTAATTAATTGTTACAGGCGAACCTCATCCGGAGGCCGGCTGTAATCAACTGGATTTCAACCAAAAATAATTTCCATTATAAGAATTCCAAGACTATACATATCACTCGAACCTCATCCGGAGGCCGGCTGTAATCAACTGGATTTCAACCAAAAATAATTTCCATTATAAGAATTCCAAGACTATACATATCACTCGTTTCATTCAACATGCTTGTACTTGCATATTCGGGAGCAACGTACCTACAAAACAACATATATAACTATAACTTTTGTCTGCAACACTGAAGACTAAAGCTAACTACAAACCAGGGAGCCGCCATTAAGCATATGCAATATTAAACACTATACCTGTAAGCTCTTTCAGCACAGTAGCCTAGCAGCCTAACCAAATTCTTATGCATAACTCTCCCAATTGCCTCCACCTCAACTTTAAATTCCCTCTCAGCCTGTCCCCTATATGACACAAAACAAAACATACACAGAGAGACATTCATATACAGTAACAGTGACCCACATAGCTACAATAATGAGACACAAACCATAGAAGAACGAATAGTGTTATAGAATGCCACATAATCAATTAATCCACACCTCATACTTACAATTTTTTTCACGAAAATAGTAGAGTTTAACACAAAATCATTACCTATTATTGAGCAAGTTCTTGACAGTAACATGTGTGAGACCTCGTCCTTTTGAGAGTCTAGTCAGCACCCGTATTCAGTCAGATTTTTCGGATTGGTCGGATTGAGTGAGTTGACCAAGTGATTGTCAGAGTTGACCTTTTGACCGAGTGACCTAGACATAGTCATAGAGCCTAAGTGTCAAGTTTAGGATGTCTAGAACGTCATGTCGTTGGTGGTGTGTCGATAATTTGCACGGCGTGTCGTTTCGGAGTTTTAACATGCATTAGATTAATTAGTCGATTGGTGCATTGTTCGAGGCTTGAGTCTAGAGAATATACCCCATTTCATTCTTTTGACCCACATATAAGTTTTTGGAGGCCCATTTTGAGTGGTCGTAGGTCTTTGGGCCGACTTACCTTTCGTGGGCCTGATTTCGGTTCCCGAGCCCAATTTTGTTTTAAAAGCCTGATTTTTACATTTTGAGCTTTTAAATTTTATTTTAGCCCACTTGGGGCATATGTGAGTCATTTTATGATTATTTCAGATTTTGAGAATTTATATAAAAAAAAGAAAAAGAAAAAAAAGTCAAAGTCAAAGTCAAAAGGGGGCAAAATTCCAGAACTGCCCCCACTTCATTTTCCTTCTTTATCCAGCACGTGAGCTTCTGCCCACATTCTTCCCTTTTTCCCCCATTTTCCCCTCGTTTGGCCAAGAGCTCCCAAACCCAAAAATTCCTCCCTATTGCATTTTCTCTTCAAATTAAGGAATGAGTTTTGTTCTAAAAGCTTAACCTAGTCCCTCTCCCCTCTTTTCCTCAGGTGATATGTTTATTTATATTTAATTTGCCTTAATTAGGATAATTATTGTAAATTCGGATTTTAGGGGTTTTTGCTTGATTTCTTCACTTTCTTGTCCGATTTGTGGTTGTTTTAGCATGCTTAGATGTTCATTGTTATATTCTAATACTTCAGATTGCTTGAAAACATCAATTGATCCATGATTGATCATTTTGTGTGTCGATGGCAATTTGGTAATTTTGAGATTTGTGTGTTTTTGTGAAATTGGATGAAATTGGTTGATGTCATTGCTTGAGTTAGGTTGTTTGTGTGTTGTAAAGAAGGTTTGTCGATTGAGGAAAACATTTCTAATGTTGATGAAGCTTGGAATTGGAAATTGAGCTTAGGATCGATCGAGTATGTGAAGGGAATTGTTGTTTTCCTTAAGGAATTGAGTGGTTTGAGTTTCTAGAGGTTGAATTGAATAATTTGGGACTTAGAGTGAGTGTTTAAGGGGTCTCTTAGGTTGTTTTTAATTCTTGTCATTTTTCGAGTTTATTATTTTCGGCTTTGTTCTTAGTGTGGTTTTGTGTGCATGATTGTTTAGGTGGTGCTTCGGCAATCGATAGAGGCAAAGGCTTAGTCGTTGAATCGTCGGCGCGTCAAGAGGTGGGAGACTATGTTTCATTTACATGTACGGAAATATTTTGCTTTATTAATTAATATTTGGTAAATGCTTGTTTTTTGAATAAAGGCAATACGTGTATCGATGAGTGATTTGACATGCTAGGTTCATTATGTGTGAGGCATATTTATGATGCATAAAATGTTTGTTTTGAACCTATATGCATGTTTGCGATGTGATTTAAAATGCATTTGAGAATATCCATATACATCGAATTCTTGAGTTGTTGGGGCTCCTAGGGAGCCTTTGAGTTGATTTTGAGTGTTTTATATTTTATTTAAATTATAACATGATTTGGGATTTGTTCTACATGTTTGCAAAGAATACGTATATATATAATTGCTAGGTATAACTTGGAATTGACGGACTGCCCTTGGCCAAGGCGAAGGTAAGTGGATGAGTATCCTTAGATAGAAGGATAGTCCCTTGCTTAGGAGTATGGATGTGTTATGTATGCCTTGTGGGAGTAGGTGATGGGATAGGCTACATGTGCCTTCAGGCTTTTCGAGTTGTGTGTGAGTTAGGAATCGTGCGATAATTGTTTTCTCCACTTTTCTCGAGGACAACACTGGTGGTAAGGGATTTATTATTATTTTGGAAAGGTGCATTTAATTAACCACCAGTGGGCTTCCGATTTCCCTTTGGCCAGGGTTATCAGTGAAGCGGTTTTAGAGGTCCACCCCGATAGTTTTTGGGCATAGTAGCCCATGAGAATGTGATTTTGGGATTTATTTACTTATTGGGCATGGGCTTGAGATACATGTTGATATTATCAAACTCATGCATATGTATTCGATCATATTTAAATATGATATTGCTTACACGATTAGTATCATGTGACTTACAGTGGTTTTTATTATAAAATATTTATATTGGTTTTCGTATATGTCTCTATTCCATCGGAATTGTTTATGACGTTGTGACTCTCACTGAGGTCCTCGAGATCTCACTCCCCTCTTGTTGTTGTTTTCAGGACTAGGACGAGCGCCTATGTAGCCGTCTATTTTTGAGGTCGAGGTTTCTGGTTTGTCATAGGGTTGGACTACTGCATATGACACGTTTGAAAACTCGACACTTTCTTTTGTATTTTGGATTTGGTTATGCTTGCTTATCCTGTTTGCATGCTTGCTCATTGACATTGTGACCCCATAGTGGGCTTGGGTTAATGCATACTATTGGATATTGATGTATTCTCTTGAGTTTGCGATATATGAGATGAGCATGATGCCTTGAGCATGTTTTGTTGTTCTTGGGTATTGAGTTGATTGGACTTATTCGGATAAAGCATGTTTGGGGCCGTGTGGCCTGTTGTGTGTGAGATTTAAGACTTTCGCTATTTGTAATTGCACTCCGTGATTGATTTATTGTGTCGAGATGCTTGTTTAAATACATGCTTATTTTTTTAAAGAAAGTGAAAAGTTTCAAATTTACTTATGTTTTTATATAATTTCTGAATTTATTTTGAGAGTAAGTCTTGTGTAGTTTTGATTAGGCCACGAGTTGGGCCAATTGGGACTGCACGACGGTGAGGAGCCCAACTACCGGGTTCAGATCCTCAGAACATGTGTGTCATCAGCTAACACACCATGGACACAATCCCGTACCCTCCCTCACCGACAACTTTTTCAGCAGCAAATCCATGAGTAGCCACCTCCAGTTCTCTCAAAGTATACCAATGACCACAACCCAGATGTGATACATCAGGAGCCACCAGGCCAGCACCTCCATTATCACGCCGTTTGACGTTTCGCCAGAATTGCTCACAATGCACCCTTTGTCATTTTCGCTCTCTGGTACCACAAGCAGCTGAGCTTCACCTTCTCCCTTCCCTGTATTACTCCCCATTTCCGGGTAAGGAAACGGGTGGGTATGGACTTGAATTCTGTTCGGTGGCTTCATGGGGTTGTCTATTTTGATTTCTTGGATCTCTTTGGGGACAATTGGGATTTGGTGTCTTGACTTGCCACTGTTCTTGTTCCTTTTAGAAGCAATCCAGAGTATGATGAGGAAAAGAAGAAACACAAAGCCCGTGCCTACAGAGACACCAAGAATCACCCATAACCTTAAGCCAAAGACAGATGTTGGTTTTGATAATTCGTGACTCACTGGTCCTGGTTTGTGATCAGACATTGCAGCAGCACTGCCCTGCTGCTTTTTCTTCTTCTTCTTTCTTATTTGAGTTATCAATAACTCAGCAGTTTAACGTGAAAGAGCATGTCCGAATCATGAGTTGTGAAGAATGGTTTTATACATAAGAGATACCGAATTAATTAGCTTAAAAAGAATGGATTCTCTCACATCACAAAACCTCCCACCTCTCACTAAAACACTACCTCACACTACTCCCCTTCACCCATCTTCTGCACCCCAGCCTCCATCACACACTCGACTCCCTAACCTTCCATCCTTCCAGCGACAAGCTGGTATAACTTCAGGCTCTCGTCGGGTTTCATCACATGCTAAGGATCAGGCAAACCGTCCAGTTCCAAAGTGGGATCCTGTGAAAGTTTTTGGTACGGATCGTTATATCTCATATTTTGTAGAAGACATTCCAGAGGAGTGGACATCCACCAAATTGTTCAAGGAGATTGCCAATATTGAGCCAGTTGCAGACGTCTTCATCCCTAACCGTAAGTCTCGCAGAGGTTTAAAGTTTGGTTTCATCAAATTTGTGCGATGTGGAACACAGGAAAGACACAGGCTACGAAGGCTGATGGATACCTTTGGTGGGAATACCCGAATGCGCTTTAATGAGGCCCGCTTTGCTGTCATGGAGGGACGTCGATCTTCGTTGAGGGGTCGACATGGCAAGGAACACATCAACTTATCTTCACAGCCCCCTGCTCTGGGCACTACCAGGACACCTGCAAAGGAATGTGACGGACGAACCTATGCAGAAGTTATCACAGGACCACCTTATACCTCCTCCGAAGTCAGTCCTTTACGGGTCTCTTCTAATGCAGGGGCTCTAGAATGGCTTCATCGCAGTGCAGTGGGATTCCTCCGTGAAACTATGTTAGATGAACTCCCCCTTTCCATGAATGTCCAGTGTCTTTCCATGGGAGGAACACAACGTTTAATCACTTTTGCAAGCACTGAGTCACTGCACATGGCACTCACCTCCAACCTTCATTTTTGGACGGAGCACTTCCATGCTTTTCACCCCTGGAATCCAACTGACGTGGGTGGCCGTAGAATCTGTTGGATCGGGGTGCGTGGATTACCATTACATGCCTGGACCGAAGAGGCCTTCCAGACTTTAGTCAAGCCAATGGGATCCTTGGTGCAGATACATCCTAAAACAGCTGCATGGGAAGCCCTTGATATGGCTCGGCTTCAAGTGATCACAGCGGATGTCAAGCTTACACAGGTTGAGGTGCACTTGTGTGTGGATGGGCAACAGTTCACAATCCGTTTGGAGGAGATAACGGATGGGGAATGGACGAGTAACGGGACTGGTGCAAAGGTTCCTGTGCCAGAAGCTACCAGTAGCCGTTCTACACAACCCACCATATCACCATCAAAGGACAGGTCTCCAACAGGTACGGGGCGCACGCATTCTCTGGATAAGAAGAAGGAGTGTCGGAAGGAGTTAATGATGGCCAATTTAAAAACGGCACAAGTCAATTGTAGTGATATGGGACAGCCTTCGCGTACTCAGAACTGCACATTGGAACAGCTCCCACACGTGGGATTTGGTAAAAATTTGGTCCACTCTAAAGAGGGCCAATTTGGTCATTCTTTGTCTCAAGCTGAAGGCATCAGCACGTGCTCAGCCCCAGCCCTTGTTTTGTCCCGTACTGATTATCAAGAAGAGGGTCAATCCTCACTTCTACGGACTTCTTTAGATAAGCGAACACTTCCTAGATCCCATGGCAGAGCATGCGGCTTCTGCTTCTGTACTCTACAGATACTGATTTCACTTACATGAGGAAGGCTGGCTACAAAGCTTCAAGGCTTGGGTGCATGGGTAGAGTTAATATACGCAAGGCTAGGAGACAGAGGACACTTCGTAGACTCAAACCAACCGGTAGTCTATCCTCTGGGCACCTGAGTCTCCTAGAGAAGGATAATTCAGCTCCTGTAGTCGAAGATCCCTCCTTTCTGGATATTACCCGGGCTACTATGACAGAGGTATCAGAGACTCACGCCTCTGGAGGCTCTGCTTCTAGGTCAGTGTTCCATCGAGGCAGAGACACAGCGCTCGATGACTATTGCGGACACTTTGGGTCTTAGCCGCAAGCTGACCAAGGAAGCAATCCGCCAAAAGTTGATGGGGAGAATTGCGGAGGATGGCCAGGCTTGGAGGACTCACTGCGCCACGTAGTGCTTCCAGGTTTTTACTTATGGTTGGGTTCTCTTTTATGCTATGATTAATTTTGCCATGTGGAATATTCGTGGGTGTCATGGTAGGATGAAGGAATTACAAATTAGACAGTTTATTAGTAAGGAAGGGCTTAGCCTCTTGATCATTTGTGAAACCAAGAGGGAGCAATTTTCTGATCGTATAGTACGTAGATTGTGGGCGGGCAATAATATTCAGTGGACTGCTATAGATGCACAAGGCAGGGCTGGTGGATTGGTGTGTTTATGGGATGACGATCAGATTCAGAATATTGGGATTGAAACATTTGAACGTTGGGTGAGATTGGAGATGAAGGTTCGGGCAACGGGTTTCCATTTTGTGTGCGTGGGTCTTTATGCATCAAATGTAGTGGCTGAGCGACGCTCATTATGGATTGAGCTGCAGCGCAGGAAAGCCACGGACACGGTCCCATGGATGATTCTGGGAGATTTTAATGAAATTACTGCTGCCGAAGAGAGGACCGGTCGGACTTTTAATCGGACTGCAGCTCGTAGCCTTACCAATTTTATTAATCGGAATGGACTGGTGGATCTGCCGCTTCATGGCAAGGCCTTTACGTGGTTCAGCGCTCGCAATGCTTCCAGAATTGATAGGGCTTTAGTTTCACATGACTGGCTTCTGCATTTCCGTCATCATCGGTTATACGCAGGGGACAAGGGATTTTCAGACCATGTGCCAATAATCCTACGCGCGGATTCAGTCTTTTGGGGCATCAAACCGTTTCGTACATGGGATATTTGGTGGGAGGATCACAATTTTTTACAGATTGTGGATAAGATTTGGCAAGAAACAGGGCGGCTATTTCCTGGCGATTTCAGTGTTGTGAAGAAATTGGCTGCCTTGAGAAAGCACTTGCAAACCTGGCACAAAGCTTCTTTCGGATCCCTGGAGTCTCAACTTCACACGATACTTGTGGAATTGGACCTGCTTGATCAGAATAGAAGAGAGGTGGGGCTTACATCAGTGGCGAGATATGAAGAACTGCAGTTACAGAAGTGGGATCTTAAACGGAAAATCGAAGCAATGTGGAGGCAAAAATCCAGACAACAATGGCTTCAACTGGGGGACAAGAATAACCGATTCTTTCATTCATGTGCTACTATCCGGCAGTGCAGGAATTTTATTGGGACTATTCGCTTCAATGGTGAGGCATTTTCTACCCCTGCTGGCATCAAAACCGCAGCTGTGCAGTATTTCCAGCAATTTTTCCAGGATCCGGGTCTACAGGGATATGGCCTGGGTAGATTGGCCCTTCCTCGGCTGACATCAGAAGCTGCCATCAGTTTAGAGACTCCATTTCTTGCGGATGAGATTAAATGTGCCGTCTGGGACTGCGGCAGCCACAAAGCTCCAGGTCCGGATGGTTTCAATTTCCATTTTATCAAGAAGGCGTGGACTGTGATTGGACAGGATATAATTAAGATGGTGCAAGAGTTCCATTCCAACGGAGTCCTTCCGAGAGGCATGAATACAAGCTTTTTGACTCTAATTCCCAAGAAGAAGGGTGTGGTTGAGTTTTCGGACTACCGGCCAATTAGCCTCATCAACGGATTATACAAGATCATCGCCAAAATTCTCTCTTCTCGTCTCAAGCAGGTACTGGATCGGTTAATTTCTCCGCTGCAAACTGGTTTCATGGCAGGAAGGTTTATTGCGGATACGGTGATGGTAGCTAATGAGATTATACATTCCATGAAGAAGTCTAAACGCAGCGGCTGGTGCTTAAAACTGGACTTCCAAAAGGCATACGACTCGGTTGCTTGGTCATTCCTGATGGAAGTAATGGAGAACATGGGCTTTGGGGATCGATGGTGTAGGTGGATTATGGCATGTATTTCTTCTGCCCGATGTGCAGTTTTAATAAATGGTGTGCCAACCGAGGAATTCCCATTGGGAAGAGGTTTGCGCCAAGGTGATCCCTTATCACCACTTCTCTTCAATCTTGCAGCTGAAGTTTTGTCCCGCATGTTGAGGAGTGCAGCGGAATGTCAGCTTTTCCAAGGAATGACTATTGGTAACCTACAGTTGACCCATCTCCAATATGCTGATGACATCATGTTGTTTTGCGCTGGTGATACACAAGGCCTCAATAACATCCAAGGTATACTACGCTGCTATGAATTATTATCTGGTCTTCGAATTAATTTTTTCAAGTCAGGATTAGTGGGGCTTAACGTCACACCTAGTGAGGCGGCAAGGATGGCGTGCTCCCTCCACTGCCGACTGCAGGAACTACCTTTTCCATATCTCGGGATACCACTTGGGGCTCACCCACGTAGGCGCAGCACCTGGGACATGGTGGTTAACCGGTTCAAAGGCAAGCTATCTTCGTGGAAAGGCTCACTGCTATCGATGGGGGGGAGACTTACATTGGTGAAATCAGTGCTTAATACCCTGCCAATTTATTACATGTCATTTTTCCAGCTACCAACGGGAGTACGGAAGGATTTAGAGAAATGGACAAAGCGTTTCTTGTGGGCGGGGAACGCAGACAAGAGATGTCTTTGTAAAGTCCGCTGGCCAATGGTTACTTGCGCTACTGATAATGGCGGGGCTGGTGTGAGTTGCCTGAAATTCAAGAACTCTGCTTTACTTATGAAGTGGAGTCACCGCCTTGTTAATGATCCTGCTGCGTTATGGAGTCAAGTAATCATGCAGAAGTATAGACCTATCCTACGTCCAGAAGGTTTAATATGTGCAGCCCGGAATGTTTCAAACACCTGGAATGGAATTATGAAGATCAGTCGATTGCTCTTGCTCAATGGCAGGTGCCTCTCCTCGTTGTTTCATTGGCAATTGGGTGATGGGAACTCTATTCTTTTTTGGCGTGATGTCTGGTATGGGTCGACTCCTTTGTGTGTGGTTTTCCCCAGACTATATGCACTGTCCATGGAGAAGGAGGGGTCGGTGATGCAGTTTGGGGAGCTGATTGATAATATCTGGAAGTGGAACTTTACTTGGCGGCGTAACTTATTTATTTGGGAGGAAGAGGATGCAGGTTGCTTGCTTGAGATGTTGGAAGGAATCCGGCCTAACCCAGATAGTACCGATTGTCTCATGTGGGGAGATCAGTTGGAACCTTTCTCAGCCAAGGTCTGTTACCAGTCACTGGAGGCGAGCTACCATATACCCAACGAAAGGATAATCCCTAATGTATGGCAGTATAAGGGTGCTCCTAAATGGCAAAGCTTCTTGTGGCTGGCGTGCAGGGAGAAGCTGTTGACCAAAGGATACTTGTTCCGGATAGGTATTCTAACGGAATCTGAGCAACATTGTGATGCTTGTGGTTGTGTGGAAGGGGATTCCAATCACATTCTCTTGGATTGTAAGAAGGCATGGTCTTGTTGGTCATTGCTGATGCGACAGTGGGGTCTCGTTTGGGTCCAGCCACAGTCTATCGCTGAATTATTCATTCAGTGGCACGGCTTTCCCATCCCCAATCGTTGGAGAGGCCTCTGGTATGTACTACTTTTCTCATGTGCTTGGAGTCTTTGGCTGGGTAGGAACAACAGAATTTTTCGTGGAGAAGAAAGTAGTGCCAATGATCTGTATTATAATGGCATGCGCCATGGCTTCTATTGGGCACGCACTAATTTATCAGAAGTTGCATTAGATAGTTTGGATGTATTACCATCCACTGATTTTCTGACCTTGTTAGCTATCTAGAATCATGGCTGGTGCAAGTATCAGATATTGCCACTTTGTTTAGGTATTTGCTGGTTGGTGTATCCTCTGCAGGTTTTGTGGTTTACTCGCTGAGTTTACAGAGGATTGTGTGGTTCTTTGCTTGGTTCTTTGTTTGTCCTGGGGCGGTTGTATAGCTGGATTTGGTGTTTTGAAAATTATAGATCCTGTAACTTAGTGATAGGATCTGTTTTGTTTCATTTTGACCATTGTGCTGATACAATGCTCCGTTGTACATTCTGTATGTATTCTTATTACATCTTAATATACATATCGATATTTATTCAAAAAAAAAAACATAAGAGATACCGAAAACAATGAAAAGTGAGACAGTGACAAGTAGCCAACAACTAACTGAGCAACCAGTGGGTGGCATTATCAGAAATGACAGAAGAAATAAATAGGAGCAAGACATCTTCTGGCTACTTGGTTTTTGTAATTCTTTTTTATGATTGAATCGGTGTATTAAATTGACTTTTGACTTTCTTAAATCAGTGAAATCAGTTATGTCTATAATTATTTGAAAGTAAATTAATAATAACTATAATTAATTTAATAAAAAAAAGTATTATATTTTTATTTTTATTTTTCTTTAATTTAATCAAAAACAGTTTTATGATAATATCACTTTTAATAAGAAATATTTGGAAAAGCATAGCCATAAAAGAATGTTAATAATTGAAACGTTCAGGTGCACATGGAGATATATTAAAAGAATGGGAAAGGTTTCAATGCAATTTTACATAAATGCGTCAATGCCTATACATAGGAAGAACCAAGTAATCTTTGCATAATTAATTCAATTCAAATTTCAGGCTTTTTAAAATGGATTAGCTATGAAGAATTAACATGAATCAATGTCTAGATGAGATGATAAGGACTCTCTTCTAGATTAACTAAAATCTCGAATTCGAGTTTTGGGAATACAGCCTGCTAGCGTTGGACATTAGGGAATCAATACTAAAAAAAAATTATATGGTGTCTATCTTGAAGGAGGATGTTATCTATCTATATATCTATATTTCTATATTTCTTCTTGAAAAAAACAATGCAAAAACATTACGTAACCAAAAATATTATGAAAGGAAAATATGTGGTTTTTTTTTTCAAATTACCCAAATGAATAGTAAATTTCCCATGTGATACAAGATTTTTGTGTGCAAGGATTTTCCTTCCAAGAAGCTTGCTCTTCCATCCTCCACTGTAAACTTATTATATGTTTTGTCCTGTAATCCCACAAACCAGACTCCACACTGTATGCTCATTGCAACTCCCCAACAGGTGCCTCGTTCAGCCATAGGTTATGAATGAAGTCGTACAATTTTGTACTGACACTCACCTGGTTACTCATGAAAGTTTTGCATCTTAATAGTGGGAACCACAAGAAACTAAAATGAGAAATATGCCCGGCAAAATGCTTGCTGTACCTTATAAGGTGTCGGATTAAGTCTTCGCATATGATCAGTCCGCATTTTCTCAAGCTGCTTGATGCAGCGCTCCCTGATGTCCTTGAGGGGAGGCAGCTCTTCTCTTGCTTTTCCTTAAGAAACAAACTCCATTTAGACACTTCAAACCCTATATATAACCTTATGAGATGCTATCAGTGTTGAACAAACTTTCATTCTAGCCAAAACAGGTTGATGTCAAATACGACCATAAAACTAAACTTCCCATTTGAATCCTACTACTTTTTGGGTGTGTGAAATAAAAATTTGTACCTGACAACCCTGGCCAATAACACTTCAGAAGCTCCTCAACCTGTTGGGGAACTACATATGCTCTTTTGGATTCAATAAATGGATGACGGCACAATATCCGCTCTCCCACCTGAAATAGAAAACGACAGGTGTTATCCTCAATATAGTCACCCGGCATCGCAGAACAGGGAGAGTTTCCAGTCAAAGTGCAGCCTAAATGTCATGGCCTGGCTCCTGGCATAGCGGGCCTGTACATGAGTGTGTGCATGTAAAATCACATGCGCAATGCTCGGTTGGGCTTATTATGTCCATATAACCCAAAAGATATATCATGTTACAAATGATCCCATCATAGAATACATATAAATTCAAGACTTTTCACATTCCTTTCTGATATAAGATTGAGTTCTCACACTTTTCTTGACCCCATTACATAGACTGAGTCTCATAATTAACCTCACTATTTGATCAATACCTCAATCTAATATTATTGAATTCCATACAGCACGGGATGAGAATTCCAGCTTACCACCTATGAAGGATCGAATAATTCACAACATGGTTTGATAAAAAAAGAAGAAAAGAAGAATACAGAAACAATGACTCGTCTGTCGATTAATGATTACCTTCGGCGCTTGCTCATTTTCCCCAGTCATAATGTCGACCAACGGGTAGCCTTCTCGGCCATACAACCGATAACACCTTTTTTTACAAGGTATAGAGACCTAGCAAATATGACAACAAAGAAAAAAATTACAAAACAGTTGAAAAACATGACCACAACTTTCTGGTTCTGCAAATCAAACCTTTGAAACATCTTCTGAAAGCTTGATGCGAGGCTTATTATTTATCTCAACAAGCTTGAAGACACAACCCAAAGCAGGTTGAGCAAAGCATGTTACCAAATAGGTTCCTATCCCGTAGGAATCTACTTCATGACCCTGGGCAGAAGACAAATACAAGTGAGAATAAGGTCCAATAAATATGCAAATTATCCTCCTCTTTTTGTTCTAGATACTGTAAGGAAAAATGTAAAATTACAATTTCACCTGCATAAAAAAAGATAAGCCGCATAATCTTTTATGTACAGAAAAAAAAAAAAAACACTTCTTTCTGCAGCTACTAGTTACCAAATAATATTGAAATGGTTCCAACAAAAAAGAAAGGTCATATTTTCCACAACCGGACGAGAATTTCATTTGTTCAACAGATATTTTTTGACAGAGAACAGAGCAAATGAGATCTGAACAAAAATAGTAACCATTTCCATATGTAGGAAAAATGCCCTCGCAAGGTGGACCCAAGGAAATGAATGAAGATGCAGCAAGATGACAGTAACTAGGTGAGAAAACAGTCATGCTAAGCGTTTCTGTCAAAATAATCATCCTTATCTATCTCATACAGTCAAATGATTGTATGTGGAGCAAGAATCCCATATTGTAACCATTTTTTAATGCTAGTTCTCGCAAAAACATTGTTCAAACACTTGATTCATTACCTGCTTATTTAGAGCATCTAAAGTTTCCTCATTCAGATCATTACTAGCAGTAATATTCATCCTTCCAAAATCAGCAACTCCAAATTCCTTTTCAATGATAGAAAAGAACTTCCGGACCTCACAAGACAAATATGCTAGGTCACCAGAATCCAACCTAATGCCTCCTGCTTTATACCTGAACAAACAATCTAAACTCTAATTAAAATTATTCGCCGTAGTTGTTTACATACAACGATTAGATGAAAAACCATAGGTGTTAGATATAGGCTACACTGAGAAAGAAAAAAAGGACAGTCAAAATCACTATCTAGTGAAAAGATAATGTACACGGAACATGAGATAAATTATTTAGACAACAGGCAGAAAGAGGATGGGGTGATGAGAGGGAGTGAGAGGATTGATTTTCTAGAAAAAAAAAATTGCTAATGTCAGTAGCATCGGCAACATAAGATTAAGATTTGTGGTTAAACAGGCACAAGAAACCTGAAACATGTTTACAGTGCTTTCTTGTCATAATGGTATCATCCATCTTCTTTGTTAGCTTTTTCATTTCTGTAACAAATGATGAATCAAATCGAAACTTCTCATTGAAAATATGCTAATAGCACAGTGCACTTGCAGACTTAAAGACTTACCCAAAATTGTTGAGTGCCAGAGCAACTGCACAGAAGTTGGGGATTCCACTCCGCATAACCTGGTACCATAAGCACAGCCAGAATTAAGACATTCCACCCTTGGTGGTTATAAGTGATAATTTGAGCAAATTACATGAACTCAAACAACAGGACAAATTATTACCAATAAGACTCTGTTGTGTGTGTATGATAGTAATGATAGTAAGACATAGAGCATGATCACGGCAACAGCAAAATAGATATCTGCCTCATAGCAGCAATGAGAGAGTTAATCTTAAACTTAGAGAAAATGTCTGAGATGTAAGACAGCTAATAAGCATCAAACAAAGCAATTTGTAACATGCTTTGTCATCCTGACTTAAAAATTCTATTCATTACTTAGTTTACAGCTAACTAGACCAATATCAGGGAATAACCCATGCAAACATATAATGAAGTGATGTTTATATCCCCACCTATGAGAAAAGGAGACCATATGAATTAAGTAAGATTTACAAAATTTTAATTATTAGTAGGAGCAGTAACAACATATTCCCGGGTTATGACAATGAATCATGGGAAAAGGCAAACCAAATAAGGAAGAAAGAAGTCTCTCATCCAGAATGGCATATGTGAAATGGTTACTCACATCATATGTGTCTACCAGAGCTAGGAAACTATTAGGGAATGCCAAGGCATACGAGGTGAAAGCTGCAAGCTCACTTTGATTTGTCTCACCAAAAGTCCCATGGAATGACTCTGAACTCTGCATTAGTGTACACAGTATTAACCAATAAAAAATGGGGTAGATAAACTGACAGGAAAACAAGGTAAAAAAGAAATAAATAAAAGAAATATGAATAAGTGAATTCTTGACATTTACGGCCACATATTTCACTCATCAGACAAGAAAACTATTATTGATATTATGGTCTTAAAAACGTTTTAGTTAAAGTTTGATGCATCATTGGGGTTCTGCCACAATATCCTGTTTAATTCAACAGACACTGTGAGAATCATAAGCCAAAGTAAGCACTAGTTGCAACCATAAATATCTACAATATACTTTATCCAAATCTTACTTGACTTAAAATACAAGTCAGCCTTACAGCCCCCTGTGGCTTGAAAATCATTTTCTAGTTGTAATTTCATTTGTATTTATAGATACATACAAGTGGAACTGTGCTTTCATACATTCTCCAAACAAGTAATTTCAACAAACAATTTTGTTCCTTAAATATGCTATCTATTCTGGTCTACATATCAATTTTGCTACCAATTATATTAATTTCCCGAGTGAAACAAAAGAATATAAATTTCTCTTAAAATGAATTTGGATTACTTTTATATGCAAATACCATGCATTATTATTTAATTAATAAAACAATCAAAATCAAGTTTTAAGTATAATAATTGCACATATTCCATTGCTATGTAACACTTTCATAACATGGCTTTAGTTTCTACTGCCCTTACTGGTAAAATCACAAGCAGGCCAACTTTGGATGTATTAGGAATGCTTTATGTAACACTTTCAAGACATGGCTTCAGTTTCTACCGCCCTTACTGGTAAAATCACAAGCAGGCCCACTTTGGATGTACTAGGAATGCTTTTTTGAATGTTAGCACATTAAATATTATCTATAGACGAAAGATGAGCTAACAGATGAAAAAAGCACCTGAATTTTGCTTAACCACGTTTGAACCAAACTAACAAAATCATCACACCTATTCACGCCATCTGCACTTTGAAGTGACTTATCTACAATCTCATCAGAGCTCTGCAAATGGTAAATTCAGTGATGAAAAGATACAGGCTCACTGTTCAAATACAATAAGTCAAACATTCAAGATTTTATTCAGTATTCATCTTAAAGCCAACATTTGGGCCCTGTATGCGGGATCCAGCCAAGAACAATTCCCCAGAGTACCAAATCCTCCAAAGCCAATGTGCTAAAGACCAAGGATCATCAGCTAAAAATATACTTAAGTAACATTCATAAAATATGCACCGCCATGAGCTACTGCACTTGAATATGTGCATCATAAGCGTAGAAGAGATGTCTTAGGTTTCAGACAGAGACTACCAACCATAAACGAACTAACAAAGGCATGTGAATGTGTTCCGCGTAAAGGTATCCCAAATATCTTCCCAGCTGCAACATTGCTGTTAAAACACACGCACAAAAAAAAGAAGGCAAAGGAAGATTGATGTTATCTCGCATATAAAATAAGCATACAGAGAAATTATTCATTTGTGAATTCGTATGAACTCCAAAGCTATGGTAACATTAATAACAATCACTGATTTTAAGATTTCAAGTTTGACCTTGTATATGTCTTCAGGCAGATGGCTGTATGGGCCAAACTGTAGTTTAAGAGGTCAATCCAAATAAAGCACTTCAAGTTATCATGTTTCTACACTAGGCATATCTAAGTGACGCATAATCTTCAGTATCTTGAATTTTACTTGCACAAACAATTAATCTGATAAAGTCACAAGTATAGTGGCTCTCAGCACAATTGTTTGTAATTTATCCTTTTAAAATAATGAATATATAACTGGTGCACATAATAATCTTTTTGACAAACTAGAGTCTGGCAATTAGTTGCTGATTACAAACTACATTGACTTCTGAAGAAGTAGCTGCCAAATGAGGTAGAAGTGCTCCATAGTATGACACATACAATATCTACTATCTGCTAAATATAGATTCATAAGAGGACTGTTTGAGGACCACCATGCACTACTCTAGGCAGGAAATCCTACAGCAGTGTGTACAAAAGGTAGATTGGTGGCCTAAATGTTCAGCATTTGACATCACAAGAAATTTACCTTGTCGCATCAAATCCTCCCATATAGCAGTATTTTGATGCCCCTATTCCACCATCAGGTCCCTACATGGAAAATACATAGTTATTTCTCATAAAGATAACCAAACTCTTCAAATACAGAAGGTAAAAGAAAAGAGAATATATTCAGAATACTCAAACCTGAGCCCGCCTAAGGCCAAACTCCAGAAGAAGTTTTGATTTTCCAGCAACACATCGGTGCCTTGCTGCATTTGTTGCCACCAATGATGCATAGTTGACAAGATTCACCAAAGGAGTTTCCAGCAATTGAACCACCTAAATAATCAGAATATAAGCTTACTATATGCTATAAGGAAAAAACAGACTGGATAAACTGATGAAAAGATGATTAAATTAACTGATGCATCAAGTACAGCATCCAAGAATGGAAAACCATAAAAGTAATATATAACAAAGCCAGTTTGATTGTACTCACAGCAATTGGTCCTTCGATTCTTATCAAAGGAACCTTTGGGAACACAACTGTCCCCTCTGGAATAGCAAAAACTTCAACTTCAGAGCAATCGAGACCTCTTAGGTAGTCAAAGAAGCCACTCTATAGATTGACAAAAACGGCCAAATAATTACAAGAAAGAACATCAACTCAAACCACTATTCATGGAGGTCAGCAGCAGAGTATCTTCAAAAACAAAAGGTTCGGATGCTCAATATAGGTAGTATAAATACCATAATATACAAACTGCAATAATCAGATCATCTATTTGATTCATCTCGCAAGCTACCTCGCTTAAATGATAGGGGAAATCACATTGGACCAATAATTAGTGCATCACGAATTCGCCTACCCCATATTAACATGTAAGCAATTCAGGAAACGAAGACAAATCCCCCCACCCCGACAGCAGCTCAGGTGACAGACACGTAATTAGTGAAATTCAAAACGGTGGTGTCCAACAGATTGCTTGCAATTTTACCTCGCACGAGCCTGGCAAGCTTTTGCGTATGAAAGAGATGTCATCCTCCGAGAGTCGGAAGTTAGCAATGAATCGTATGCATTCTTCTAATCCAGCAAATATGGTGTATTCACCACCAAACGGGTTCTTGCGGAAATATAAATCAAACCTGACCACAATAGACCACGACCAATATTATTACACGGGCACCCATTAATGCAAGTCCAAATACAATTGAAAAATGACAAATGACCAGTAACTAATAAAAAAAACAAAGGAAATGTGGTAACGAATGACCGAAATTAATGAAGAGAGCCAGGCTCACACGGCGCGCTCGCGGTGCTTGGTGCCTTTCCAGTAAGCGTAGGCCATAGTGAACTGATAGAGATCCGTTAACAGAGGCGTAACCATGGGATTGGTAGGGCCGGGCAAGGGCGGAGCCTGAGATTTCGGACCATTAGCTTTAATTTCCATTAACAAATCCTTTAAGGTGCGTATCAAAGGGCTCTTCTTGTATTGTAAAGCGAGTAACGCGAGCTGTATCGTTTCTTTCCTGTATGTATTTAAAGAGAGACGAGAATACTTGCTTGGGTCATTCGTGACGAAGTGGAGAAGAGAAGAGAAGAGAAGAGAAAGAGGAAATGAGGAAGAAAGAAAGACAGCAATGACCAAAAAGGCTTTGGTGGCCAGGGTGGGAGAAGTCGGAGACGGTTGAAAATGGAAGGTTATAAAAGTTGGGAGCGAATTATTAATAGGGATGGCCAAAGATGTGCACAAGTGTACTTTTAGCCTTTAGGCGATGATGGGGTGACGAGAAAGTTAGACTCGATCTTCCATCTTCCGTGTTCTGGGTGGCGTATGTGAAAAATGGTGGGAAATCCAAAACAACTTAGGAGGATATCCCCTCTCCGTTTTTTGCCCTTCTAATCCCGTAAACCTATTGAACACGATTCTATTCTACAGAATCCTGCAAATTAGTCACAAGAATATTCAAAATTCTTTTTACGAGCCTCCGTGTTTGGTGGCGGGTCAAAATCAACAGTAACCAACAATATCTCATTTATATAGTCAGATTAATATTTTCTACTAATTCATTGTCCATTCTAATCCAGAATTATGAATTAATATATTCATAATTCATACTTCAATTACCACATTCCTTTTTATTACTTTTCTTAAATTGGTATTTTACATTTTCCTATTGAGATAGAGAAAGGGACGTCGTATTTATCTAACAATCAGGCTGTACAGTACAATGAATCAATCCAGTACTTGTCCGAATGAACAAGCAGATAACACCAAAACTTCAACTAACATAATTCCTAAACTCTAAGCTGAATGCTTGTATTTAAAACGTGCAAAGAGTCCAAAATTGATACACTCATCCTCCACTGTTTTTTTTCTATAAAAGTCATAAATGGTGTTATGAATAGAATCGTGTTTTCTTGCAATTGTATGTAAATTGCTGTCTTCCTCTCCCTTTAGGACCGAATGAGTCATGGACCGCCGCAGTATTGGTGGCTTAATCGTACCTACATCATTTCCTCGGGAAATTGTGTGCAATATATGGATCCACACGTATGCCATCCTTCCTTTCCTTTGTTCTTATGTATTCCTTTTCCAGAGAAATGCCAAATACATCAACCCCATATGATTGATTTGGCCAATCAGACGGTCATCGAATGCACCTTTTCACGAGTTTTTCATCCACATAATTATTAAGTATATAATTTTAAGCAACATTTCTCAGTAAATAATAAAGATTGTTTTGTCGAGTTAATGAGGCATATAATATTATATATGGAGTAGACAGGTTGGAAAAATTGTAATAACCACAATCCCCAAGGACATCGTTGTTTGTATCTGAAGTTGCAAGTCATCGGTCGTCACGTCCGTGAACTGAATCGGGGAATGGATCGAGAGGCGTTTTATTTACGACACGAAAACAACTTAACATGTTTTTTTTTTTTTTTTTTTTTTTTTTTGAAGGTATAGGGGTATCCACCATCGATCACAGTGACTAATCCTCTACGCTGCCTCGTAAGCACCGGCTAAGGGTAGGTTCAGCTGGTCCGCTGGTCCGGAATTTTAAAGCGTTTCATACCCAAAGACAGGATTCGAAATCCTAACCTTATGGTTAAGGGAGTAGTAGTCTTACCACTCCACCACATCCCCGGGTTACTTAACATGTTTTGTTAGTTGTTCTTTCATCGGATACGGTCCGTCTTCTGGCTTTTCTTGTTCAAACTGTAGATTTATTCTCCCAATGGATCTCTACATGTCATTTTTCTAAGTCAACATTGATTTGACTGGTCATTTGGACAATATGTTCAACATATTAGTCTCGACCAAGACACAGACACGGACAAGAAAGAAAACTAGCAGTAATTAAAACTTGCAAGAACAACTGAAATCATCCAAGAAAAGAAAACAATGAGGAATTACGTACCTAGTCCAAAAGTTGCCTCGGATTCAGACTTGAAGACTACCTTGTCTTCCACGGAAAATAAAAAATTAGTGACTTACCAAGAAAAAAAGGGATATGCTCATTGCATACTGCTCTAACCTTTATGCACTCCTCGTTTTTAAATGGTAGCATCGTACGATGTGGACATTTTCAAAATAGAGTTGGTATTCTTCCTCTAGTCGAAATTTTGATTATGTAATTACCTAACAATGAGTGTTTGAATGAAGTCAAAAGGGTTAATTTAGAGAACGTATATCGCAACTTGACTTGGAAAAGAGGAAATTCTACCAACGCTGGCAACTTGGCTGCTATTCAAGGCCCGCAATTTGAGGGGAAGATTGTTAATCCCTTCCCTCGCAAAAGACGGATGCATGCATGAATGAGAAGTTTAATAGAAGGAAAATGAGTTAGTCTGCAGAGCATTTATCCAGGGATGTGGTCGAGTGAAACTTTATTTCAAAATATTGAGTTATGTGTTTTTTATGAGTTGCTGAATAGTCTCCAGATCTCTGGCCTAATGGCTGACCACATGACCTAAAAGATATATCTTGTTATAAAAGATCTAATCACACAATATATATAAATCCAATACATCCCTCATTCCTTTCCGATATAGGATTGAGTAACACTTGACCCCGTTCGCAGATTGGATCTCACATGTAGTGTGAGGACTCCCCTCCTTGGAAGAATAAACATGCACACTCATCCCTAGAGGAACAAATACACACTCACTCACATATCAGATATTGTTTGGTAGTGGAACACTTTTAATCTCATTACACGTTGCCCCTGGGATTCGAACCACTATCCACTGCCTTTTGTTCCTTCAAAGAGGATGCCTCTTATGAATTCAGCTGCAGTTGAATTCAGCTGGCAGCTGAATTGGTAAGAAGCGTCCTCCTTGAAGGAACAGAAGACAGTGGATGGTGGTTTGAATCTCAGTGGCAGCATGCCAAGGGATTAAAAGTGTTCCACTACCAGACAATGCCTGATATGTGAGTGTGTGTGTTTGTTCCTCCAGGGAGGAAGTCCTCATATGTATTCTTGTATAGGGTCGACTTTGATCCAATGTAATTTTGGAGTCTGCAAGGATTGATACTGGGCTAGAGCCTCTTATAGATGATTTTGTAATCTAATCAAATGTTTTGGAAGCTCTAGGGACATTATTTAGGAAACCCTAAGGATAGATTGGGCTTTATCCAAATTTGCTATCAGGCATAATTTTGAGCCGATTTACTAGTTCTTATAGGTTAATTAAACTCAGAAAAATTTTAGGTTAGAATCTTGGTGTAGAATTTGGGATATTCGGGTGTGGTTTTCTTTGGTTTTTAGTCTTTTAATCTTCATAACCTGCTGAGTCTTACTTTTCTGATACCATTCTTTTTACCTTTTACTCTTAGTTCAAGGTTATCACGCCCTGAACTGAGATTGGGACATGTGGCAATATCGCATATCGAAATACACAAGGCAACTATAGAATCCTTAACAAATGTA
This sequence comes from Passiflora organensis, assembly GCA_019739055.1. Lineage (NCBI taxonomy): Eukaryota > Viridiplantae > Streptophyta > Magnoliopsida > Malpighiales > Passifloraceae > Passiflora > Passiflora organensis. Next base: position 885,837 of record JAEPBF010000298.1, read on the forward strand.
ACAAAAGACTTTATAAACATGATTATAATACATCTAAAGGAGATGTGAGATCTTGTCCCTCCGAGAGCCTAGTCAGCGAGACTGTTCAACGAGAGTGCCCGATTTTGACCTATTTGACCGAGAGTTGACCATTAACCCGAGAGTTGACCGTTGACCCAAGAGTGACTCTTTAGCAGCTCACTCTATGTTTTGTACTCTTTCTCTCTCCCATTTTCTTTCTAAACACATATTCGAATTTCCGTCGATTTTCTTCCAACGAAAACCACCAAGCATCGACCCTAACCACTTTCCTAACGTTCCCCAGCCAATTTCCCCTGCTAGTTGTCGATTGAGTAGCCACAATCTAATGTTCTTCGTGATTAGGACACTGTTTGTAGATTTTGTGGTAAATGCTCTAAATCTCACTTTCTTTCGTCGATTTTTGGTTATGATAGTTCCCTTTCTTTGTTTCTAAGTCAGTTTGGTGGTTTAGATCTGTTTAAAATGTCCCCTGATCCATGGGTGAGCATTTTCCAGTTCAGTGGAATTTTTAATAATTTAAGGTGTTTTGAGATTTTGATTGAATTGTCAATTTTGTGTGTTTATGATGCTTCGGTCAGTTAATTTCTGTGTTGTGGAGTGTGTTTGTGGATTAAGAAATCCGATCATATGATCGAGTGTGCTTGAGTGTGGATTCGAAGTCGTGTGTGGGTTGTGCGAGGTTTGGATGTTTCGCTTGTTAGTTGGTTTTTTGGAATCCTAAGTTGCGAGCGTGTTGTTAGTGTGAGATATGTGTTAGTGAGCATGTCATTGGGGTCTCTAGGGTTCATTTTTCAATTTCGAGTCCTTTGGTTGTTTTTGTCGGTTTTGATGCTTATGTGCTTGTGGTTCGGTTTGTGTGTTTAGAAGGTGCTGGTGCAGTCGATAAGGGCAAAGGTATTGCCACTGAGTTTTCCACGTGTCAAGAGGTGGGAGTTTATGTTTCATTTGTGTATATGAATAAGTAGCTAATCCTTTGCCTTTATTAACAGGATCCGAACCACATATATAATCATAAGGCAAAGACAAAACCACACTAAGCATACAAATTTCAGAAACCAAATAAACATCCTATTTCCTTACCAATTCCACTCACCAAACCTATCAGAAACCAGTGATCAGAAGCTGCTGGAGCCACCCCCTTGGATGTGTGATGTGATAGCCAAGATAGCACAATAGAGGATGAAAATAGGTTTCCAACAAGCTATTATTTGCAGAAATCTAATGAAGGATGAAAGAATTCGGCTATGGTAGGTGTTAGGAAATTTTTGGCAGCAAGGGTAAGGAGGAAGGGTATAATACGTGTGGATTTTGTGTATTTTTTATATGTGGAAATGTGTGTGGCCTGCTGGTATTTTTATAGGATTAATGGGATTAATTTACCATACTTTTAAGGCTAAATATAAGGAGATAATCTTTAGGATTTAATTCTGGAATTATCCCTTAAGTTTAGGAGATATATCATTTAAGATAGAAATAAATCAAGAAGGAAATGAAATCAACCAAAACAGAAAAGAATTTTCAATACCATTTCTGGCTACCACACATCTATTACTTTAGGGACAAAATGATCATTTTAGCTTCACTGGCTTCTGGACTTCTAGGACTAAGGATTTGGGGTCTCACATCCTCCCCTCCTCATAAAAATTTTGTCCTCGAAATTTCAGCACAAGTACCTAAGAAAACAGGTAAGGAAATCTCGCACGCATTGTTTCCTCAATCTCCCAAGACTGCTCATCAACTTGGCCATTATGCCAAACAACTCGTACCATAGGCACGCTTCTACTGCGAAGCTGGCAAAATGACCGATCTAGCATGACAACTAGTTGTACGGGGTAAGATAGGTCTTCAGCAACCTCAACTAGTGGTTCTTTAAGCACATGAGAAGGGTCTCGAACATACTTTCTCAATAATGAAACATGAAACACGTTGTGAATTCTCTCCATATTCGGAGGCAATGCAAGTTGGTATGCAATTGGGCCGATCCTTTCAACTATATCATATGGACCAATGTAACGAGATGCTAACTTACCTCACTGCTGAAAGCAAAGAACACCTTTCTACGAGGCTACTTTCAGGAACACTTTGTCACCTACCGTAAATTCCAGCTCTATTCGTCGATTATCAGCATAGTTTTTCTGTCGATCTTGTGCTGTCTTCAGCCTTTGTCGAATCAGATTCAACTGCTTCGTTGCTTGATCAATCAATTTCGGATTATCTAGGCCTCTCTCACTTACTTTAATCCAGCAAATGAGAGTTTTGTAACATCTCCCATACAATGCTTCATAAGGGGCCATTCCAATGTTTACATGGAAATTGTTGTTGTAAGCGAACTCCGCCAAAGGTAAACATTGATCCCAACTAGTATTTCGATCCATCACACACGCACGCAATATGTCTTCAAGCGTCTGAGTTGTCCTTTCAGATTGACCATATGTTTGGGGATGAAAAGTCTCACTGAAATTCCGTCTCGAACCCAGCGTATTCTGAAACTTCTCCCAAAATATGGTGAAATTATAAGAATCTCAGTAGGGTCACAACATCATAAGATCTATAGAAATCTAAACAAACATTTCCCAAACAGCATCAGATTCGCCTACACAACTAAAGGGGTATCAAACAATCATCAATCAATCAAGCTATGGGTGCAATAAGAACATTTTTTAAAACAGAAGTACAAAGGTAAACAATTCATCATTTGATCTCATTAATAGAAAGGTTATCACCTTCCACTTGTGTTGTCCAAGGCTTAGCTGTACAAAGGGTAAAAGGTTATTAAACAATCTAATCACCAAGCCTATCCATCTTGCCACACAAGGACAAGGCATCTAGCCACACAAGGACTAGGCATCCAGAGTGCACTTGCTGGGGATTGCCACCCATACGACTTCCATACTAATAAGAATGTAACAATTCCTAACTATTAATAATTGCTCCGATTAAGGTCATTACCGCCGTGAAACCCAAATAAGCCTAAATGACACCTAAGACCTATTTGAATCTCACCAGGCTAATCATAAATTTCCAATTTTAAGCTTGTTAATCTTATTGCTTATCAACAATTGGAGCATGATATTGGACACATATTCTGGTATCATACGGAGTAAATAAAAACATCAATGGAAGTCTTAATTTAATTCATTGGGTTCATAACACACAAGTCCCATAGGGATCCAAATAACCAGAAAAAAATCTTTCAACAAGTTTCGGAAATAGCAAACAAAGAAGGGTGGTTAAAATAAACCCGAAAGTTGCCCAATCATTCATGTTATATGCGCAAGTAACAAGTATGCAAATGTGATGCGATATCGCCTCGCCGTGCAGCCTTGATCTCACACATTGGTACCACGAACAGTGGATGTACCTAAGCCTGAAAAATAATAAACAACAACGGTATAAGATTACAAGAATCTCAGTAGGCTCACAGCATCATAAGATCTGCAGAAACCCTAAACACAAATCTCCCAATTTACATTAGATCAATCCTAAACAACTAAAGGGGATCACGCAATTCCAGAATCAAACAAAGAGGTAAGGGCCGAATCTATGGCTGAGGGAGGACTACAAACACTTCTGAAAGTTCAGAAGTACACAGGCAGGTGAAACACATCAAATTGCTCTCGGCAATGAAGAAGAAAGACCATCCCCTTCCACCTGTGTTGTCAAAGGCTCACTGCACAAAGAGTAGATGGTTAACACACAAACTAATCAGTAAGCCTAGTAAGTCGTCTTGTCACACACGGAAAAGTCTTCCCAAGCCACACACGGACTTGGGCACCCCAAACCACACAAGGATAAGGGCTTCCTGCCACACAAGAACAGGGTTCCGGCCAAACAAAAACCAGACCTCCAACGAGTTCTTGCTGGGTTTTGCTGCCCATACAACTCCCATACCAGTAAGAACCACTCCTCTCCCTAGGAGCATCAGCGCTTACCCCGAATGGCCACCGGAACAGGATCCTAACACACAAACACGTACAAGCACACACAGGCAAGTACAAAGCATAATACCACAATAGAGTATCCTCAATCATGTCAGAACACAATCAGCATATTCAATTCACATAACATATGCAACCCAGACACTCAATACCTAACTCAGGAGTTTGATGTAGCCTATGAGATCCATATCTCATTCCGAATTTCATACTCTCACCCTATAATCCAATCGCATGCAATACAACAAGGGCAGGTAACAAAAATATCAAGAAAATAATAAGGGTCTCTGGAGAAACCGATGAGACGTAGATCCTACCTCTCTTGTCTCTGAACAAGAAGCTACTCCTTTTCCTTTACTAATTAAATCCGAACCACCTATAATATCACAAGGAAAAGACGAAAACAAACTAAGCATGCATATTCAATAATCAACTGAATTCCCTATTTCCTTACCAATACTACTCACCAAACCTATCAGAAAAACCAGTGATCAGATGTTGCAGGTGCCTCCCCCTTGGATGTGTTATGTGATAGCCAGTAACTTAACAAGATTCAACCTGAATTTACCATTCCAATTAACTATGCAAATCTTGTCGCTAAAAGTAGGGCATAGGACAATTTCGACTTAACCTTAAACAAGGAAATATTTACATAAAAATTTCGAAACATATATGGTTGGAAAGAGGATGGAAAGTGTTTTCCAAGGAGCTATTATTTGTAAGGATCTGACAAACGATTAAAAAGTTATGTTATTTTGAAGTTCAAGAAGATTTGGCGAAAACCTAATTCCGTCACCGATTTTCAAGTTAACCTTAGACAAAGAAATACTAACCTTCTGACAAAAAAAAAGATGGTTGGAAAGAGCATGAAGAGAACTTTCCAACAAGCTATCATTCTCAGAGATATAACAAACAACAAAAGAGTTATACTATTCTGAATTTCAAGAAGATATGACAGTGCCGCCGAATTTCAACTTGACCTTTGAGAAAGAAATACTCATATCCTGAAAAAAACTAAAAGATGGTTGGAAAAAGGATGAAGAGAGATTTCCAAAAACCTATTATTCGCAGAGATCCGACGAACGATGATTGAGTTATGCTGGTTTAAAGTTTCTGCGAATTATGGCGGCTATAGGGAAGTATAGGGTTTTAGGCTCATACGAATTTTGTAAGTTTTCTATGAGGGATTTTTGTGTGGTTGGCTTCCTATTTATAATGAATGAGTGTAGAATTATGATTACTACTTTTACTCACTTAATCAAAATAAGATAATTTACTAGATAATTAAACTCTTAAATTATCTTCCCTATTTTTAGGGATTTAATCTCTAAGGCAACTATCTATCTTTAAGGATGATTTCTAAGGAAATTACCCATCCATAAGGACCTAGATCTAAAGGAATTTAAAACAAAATTAACTACTAAACAAGCTTAACGATTTCGGCCATCACACATCCTTTCCCTCAGGGGTAAAATCGTTCTTTTACCTGTACTGGCTTCCGGACTTCTAGGACTCAAAATTCGAGGTCTTACAAAGAACCTCTCCTCTCCTTAGAAGCATCAGTGCTTACCCCGAATGACCACCAGAAAAGGATCCTGACACACAAATATGTACAATCACACACAAGTAAGTACAAGACATAACACCACAACAGGACATCCTTAATCACATTACAACACAATCAGCAAGTTTATAGCATATAGCATACCCGAATTAGGCATACACAAGCTATCATAGGGGTCCGAAATTGCCTAAGGAACTATAGTTCAATCCGCAACTATGCATACTAAACACAAGGCATGCGCATACAACAACAACAATAAGGAAAAGTATCGAAAACATCAATCAAACAACAAGGATCTTTGGAGAAACCGATGAGGTATAGATCCTACCTCTCTTGTCTCTGAACAAGTAGCTAATCCTTTTTCTTTATTAAGAGGATCCAAACCACCTATATAATCATAAGGCAAAGACAAAGCTAGCATACAAATTTCAAAAACCAAATAAACATCTTATTTCCTTACCAATTCCACTCACCAAACCTATCAGAAACCAGTGATCAGAAGCTGCTCAAACCACTCCCTTGGATGTGTGATGTGATAGCCAAGTACACAATAAGAATCAACCTGATTTTTCTAACCCAATTCACCATGAAAATTTCAGCACTAAGTTAGGTAATAGGAAAAATTACGATTTCATGCTTATAGGGTTTAAAGGTTGCAATTTCATGATAACATAGAAGGATTAGGTGCCAAATACACATGATTAAATGAAACAAGATCAGAAACCAACAGTCAAGTCAATAGGTAAAAATTTGCAACAATAGAGCAAAGGAGTAAGGCATGCTGATTTATTATATAAGGAAGATTCAAAGGATGAATTCATGATATTACAACATGAATAGGTGCCAAACAATCATACAAACAAGAGGAACAACAACTAAAACCAATTGAAAGATCAACCAAGGAATTTTGGCACCAATACCTAGGAAATTATGATTGTAATAAACATGGGGAAGAACTAACCTTCTGATGATGAAATCAAGATAACAAGATAGAGGATGGAAAGAGGTTTCCAACAAACTATTATTTGCAGAAATCTAATGAAGGATGAAAAAATTCGGCTATGGTAGGTGTTAGGGAATTTTCGGCAACAAAGGTAAGGAGGAAGGGTATATTACATAATGATTTTGTGTATTAATAAAGACTCATACCTCTGTATTCCTCAGAGGTTAGGGTATCTACAACTGATTCATCTTATAACCTATATTCTTTCCATTATACTAGGGTTAGTATAACATTAATTAATGCATCTCATATTTTTTATTTTGTTAAGGTTAGTATATCATTGACTAACCAGTCCTCAATCTTTATTTCTTATGGTGAAAATTATAATTAATTAATCTTGAGTAATCACAATCTTCTCATTTAGCCTTTGCAAATCTCAATTAATGGTTTCTCAATTAATCTTCATTACTTCTTAGATAAGCCCTTAATAGGAATTCTTTAGTTTTCCAATATTGGGTCGACCCTCTAATTGTTTCTTTTTCTTATCATTTTGAATTTCAGTTTCTTATGCAATAGTGCTATATTCTCAGCATGCAAGAACACACATAAATACACAACAAAACACATAATCAATTAGGACCCGTACCACCTTGAAACCCAAGCAAGCCCAACCTTGAACCTATATGAATCTTTTAAGGCTCTAATCATCCTAAACCATTTTATAAGATTCATTTTTATGCTTTTAAAGGTTGAAGCATGATAATAATAGACAAACATTCTGGTAACATATGAGTGAATAAAAATATTAGCAGAAGTCTTTAAAATTAACCAAATGTACCATGACACACAAGCAAAGGAGGGATTCAAAGAACCAGAAAGTAATCCAATCAAACTTTATGTTATATACGTAAGTAATCAAGGAAGAAGCGATGCGAATGTGATGCAATATCATCCCGCCATGCAACCTTGATTTTTCACACTGGTACCACGAACAGATGATGTACCTAAGCCTGAAAAGTGGTGAGTACAAAAGGGTGAGATTACAAGAATCTCAATAGGGTCACAACATCATATGATTTTCAGAAATTTAAACAAATATTTTCCAAACATCATCAGATGTGCGTACACAACTAAAGGTATATCAAACAATCATCAGACCATCACAATAGGGATAGGGCTGAAAGTCATAGGCTAAGGGTGGACTGTAAACACTTATGAAAACAGAAGTACACAGACATGTAATTCATCATTCAATCTCATCAATAAAGAGGTCATCCCCTTAAACCTGTGTTGTCCAAGGTTTAGCTACACAAAGGGTAAATGGTTAGCACACAATCTAATGAGCAAGACTATTCATCTTACCAGCACACAGGACAAGGAATCCAAGCCACACAAGGATAAGGGCATCCAAACAACACAAGGATAAGGGCATCTTGCCAACACACAAGACTAGGCATCTAGCCACATAAGGACTAGGCATCCAGCGAGCTCTTGTTGGGGATTGCCACCCATACGACTCCCATACCAATAAGAACCTCTCCTCTCCCTAGGAGCATCAGCACTTATCCCAAATGGCCAGCGGAAAAGGTTCTTGATGCACAAACATGTACAAGTACACACAAGCAAGTACAAGGCATAGCACCACAATAGGGCATCCTCAACTATATCACAACATATTTAGCATGTTCAAAACACACAACACATGCGAATTAGGCACACACAACCTACCTCAAGGGTTCCAAATTGCCTAGGGGATCCACAAGTCAATCCGTAACTCATGCATACAATAAACAAGCCATACATATACACAATAGCAAAGACAAATACCGAATCATCAATCAAACAATAAGGATCTCAAGAGAAACCGATGAGATATAGATCTTACCTTTCTTATCTCTAAACAAGTAGCTAATCCTTTGCCTTTATTAAGAGGATCCAAACCACCTATATAACTATAAGGCAAAGACAAAACCATACTAAGCATGTATATTCAATAACCAAGTAAACATCATATTTTCTTACCAATTCCAGTCATGAAACCTATCAGAAACCAGTGATCAGATGCTACTGAGACCTCCCCCTTGGATGTGTGATGTGATAGCAAGGAATACAACAAGAATCAACCTAATTTACCATCCCAATTAACCATGCCAATTTTGGCACTAAGATAGGGAAATAGGGAAAATTGTGATTTCATGCGCAAAGGATTTCGGGTTTGTGATTTCATGATAACAAGGAAGGATTAGATGTTAATTACACATACGATTAAAAGGAACAAGATCAGAAACCAATAGAAAAGTTAATTTGTAAGAATTGGCAACAATAGGGTAAAGGTATAGGGCATGTCAATTTCATACATAGGAAAGATTCAAGGGATTAATTCATGATATTTCAACATGAATAGGTTCCAAACAATCATATGAGCAAAAAGAACAATAACATAAACCAATTGAAGAATCAATCAAAGAATTTTGGCACCAAACTCTAGGTATTTGTGATAAGAAAAAGTATAAGAGAAATCTAACCTTTTGATGATGAAATTAAGATAGCAAGATAGAAGATGAAAAGAGATTTCTAACAAGCTATTATTTGCAGAAATCTGATAAAGGATGAAAGAATTCGGCTAGGGCAAGTGTTTGGTGAATTTCAACAGTAAGAATAAGGAGTAGGGTTTATCACGTGATAAGTTTGTGTATTTTTGGAGTAGGATTTATATGTAGCCGAATATTTCTTTTTATAGGGTGTAATAGGATTAATTTTTCTTACTTTTTAGACTAGATATAAGTAGATAATCATTAAGATTTAATTATAGAATTATCTCTTATGAATAGATAATGTATCATTAATGCTATAAATGAAATAAGGAGTAAATGAAATCAGAAATGGACACTAAATCTTTAATATCGTTCAAAAACTATGAGTAGAAGGGCCTTTTATACTTGTGTTAATGGCACGATCATTTAAATTTGTATACTTAAATAAATGAATAAAAGAAAGTATGCGTAATGATATGCCTGCTGCTGTAATACCCGGTGAAAGCATGTTGCCTTGATAATTTGTGTTATTATGTTATGTTATGAACTGATTGAATGCATCCTGTTGTGGTATGATAATTGTAATGAATGTGATGCATTTGGGCACCTTTGGGATATCAGTGGTGAAATGTACTTTCACAATATAGAGTAACTTATGTGACTCCTAAGAGCTCTCTGAGTATGGTAGTGGGTATAAATTTGCCAAAGTAAGCAAAATAAGGAGGGATAGGGATATTATTATAGTTAAATGTGAGATATATGAGTAAAAAGGATCCTTTAGTGTGGGTATTGACTAGGTGGAGCCACCATCACCTCTCACCCCGACATCATTAGTGGTTTTGGGCTAGGGTTTGTTGTGATGTGATGTTTCATACTTCTTGAAAAAAAAAGAGGAAAGATAAGAGAAAACACTTGTAGAGTACTAGTGATGAAACCCAATCCTATCCCTGACCTAATAGACTGAAAGATACTACCGAACCAATTACAATCATGTGTGCTTGAAAATGTCTTGTGATTGCATATAATTTAACTGTGATTCTATGTACTATTGTATAAATATGATGAAGGCAATGTGTGTGTTTGCATGCCTTAATGAACTTATGTGATTGTGTGTAAATTATATTGGATGATTTTCTCATCCACTCACCTGGTAGACTTCTGCTAGTTCTTTGGCATACATATATAAAAATAACAAATAGGAGCTCACTCCTAGGCATTGCGAGAGGAAGAAGACAATTGGGAACATTCGAGGTAATTCATTGGAGTATTATATTCATAATATATCCCTTGCATCTATTTGAGTATGATTTGGGTTGTTGGCCTAAGTTTACTCCTGAGTTGTTTCATTTTATCTATTTTCCTTACGACATCACCCAGAAAGACATTGTAATTTTTTATTTAATTTTGTTGTGTATTATATCGGATAATTCTTTTTATTTTCACCTCTCATTTTGTTCTCTATTGTGAGGTTTCGTACCTTAGAGGACTAGGCCTTAAGCTCAATAACCCAATAAATCATAAATTGGTGAGGCCATAAACCATGGGCTAGAGATATGAGAAGGTATAGATGCTATCGAAATGGTTAGGTATGAATAAGGAATTAGTGAATACCGAAATTAATAGCTATTAGGCTATGATGTAAGTGTATGGCTCAAAAGAAGCTGGTTTAGAAATCGTAATCATATTCCTTCCAGTCAAGTTATTTGGACTCACATGTGTATTTCTTGGCTCCAAACATCGTTGAAAGAGCCTCAGCAAGTGTATTTTTTTGGAACTCGGTATCTGGGGATAATTTTTATCTTTTCACACCTCGATACCTGTCAATCTTGTAATCCAAATCTTATGATGACTAAGACTCACGGAGAAATAATTTACACTCTAAGAAATAAATATGGGTTACTAAATTTGTCTATAAGAATAATTACATGATAACTTAGAAATTATATACATATAATTATGTATATATATGATAGAAAAATAGAAGGTTGGGAGAAAAGAATGATTTTGGTAATCTATGACCATGGGTAGGTCTTTTGATTGAATAACAGTGTGTATAAATTTTTGAGGTTTTTTTAGGGAATATTTATAATTATTGAAATTTTTCTAAAAAATACTATATAGTATTATAACTTTTAATAAATTATCTATATAAGAAAAATATAATTTTTCAATTTGAGTAGACTCTACTATTCATAAGGAGTCTGCAAAATTGTTTGGGTTATTTTTTTGATTAATATGTTATTTACTACGAATTATCAAAGATTTAGAATATTAAAAGAAAATAAAAATAGTATTACATTATTATTTTAAAAAAGAGAAGAAAATACCAAAACACGGATCATCTCATCGTTTTGACCAATATGGTCAAAATAGCAAGATGCCTGCCATTTTGATAAGCTCAGCTCACTCTTGAATGACGTCATTTCACCAAAAGATGAAACGATATTGTTTCACCTTTAGGAAGGTTATGGGTTTGTCTTGTCTGGTGACCCACCGACTGAAGTATACTTATCTCGAATTCCATTGGGATTTTGGGCATTTCGTATGCAGCCCGGAACTTGCTTCCTTCCCCTTACAAAATGGTTGCCTCCTTTCCCTGAGTGTGTACGTGTGTCCCTTGTGTATTTTCAAACTGAAATCGATGAGTAATTCCAACTTTTTTCTTGTCAGAAATCTAGGTATTCCTCCTTTGATTTATCATATGGTAGGGGGTAATATGACATGGAATATGTGGGCATATGGTCAGGGTAGCTTGCGGTTTGTGTAAGAACAAGTTTTAGGCGTGAGGGAAGTGTATCGAGAAACTTGTTGTCAGAGAAAACCTAGTTTCTTTGATATGCAGGTGTAGTGAGAGAAAAGGGACAATTACGGCTGATGCATTGTCTGTAGGCCGTCTATGCGACAGGTCGTTCTTGGGTGGAATGAACAACCTGTCGTCTCGGTACAAGGTGAGTGACATGTCGTCTGACATTGGTTTGGTAAGTTGGTTCAAGATTAATATCGGGTTAGATTTGGTTAGAACGGGGCTGTGTCACGAAGTGACATGTGTCCCATTGACTTTGATCAAAAAATTAGAAAATAGCAAAAAATGATAAAGTCAGAAATAAATTGAGAAAAAATATATAAAAATTCTAAAAAATAGAGAAAAATATGAGAAATCGGATGATATAAATTTTAGATGATTTTGATGTGTTTGATAGGTATAAAAATTAATATAATTTTCCAATAATTAAAGAAAAATATGAAAAGTATCCGGATTGAATCCGAGGGCGATTGTGGAACTTCTAGGACTGGGTTGAGGGCTTGGAAATATTTATTATGAGGTTACTAAGATTCTTATGGTGATATTAAGTATGGAACTACGGTTTAATGTGTAAGAGAAACAGAAAATCTGAAACGGATACAAATCGAATCAAGAAAGAAAATCGGGATGAGAAAACTATGAGTGGACGATTTTAAATTAATTCTCATAATTTTAAATGAATCTGAATTTATTCTATGCGATGTGTGATATCTGTGAGTTACTTGCATGCATAAATGCATGATCAATGAGAAATTACTTAAATCATGGTAAATCTCGATTACATGCATATAATTGAAATGAAACATGATTCTGTTGTTACTTTCTGAGTTGTGTTTTAGTATTATGACTATGCTTGAGATAACCGTGATATGAGAAATGATAGTATTGCACTGCCTAGTGGGAATTGTAAGAATAACTTAAAAAAAAACCTCATATGGCTTCAAGGTCATACGAGAAGAATACTGAATCTCAAGTTGGAAAAGCGCAACACTTGAGCAACCAAAATAATAATTGAAGTAATAATAAATCAAGAACATTAAGGAATTCAAATCCTACTAATAAGGGACCCTAACTCTGCTGATTATAGGGAAATATCCTAACAATATCACGTATGACTGACTAGTCATATAAAAGAATACTGATCGTGCTGAGAATATAGCATTACTATATAAGAAACTGAAATTCAAGATGATAAGAAAAATAAACACTTAGACGGTCGACCCAACCTAGGAAAACCAAATAATTCTTATTAAGAACTTATCTAAGAATTAATGAAAAATAATTGAGAAACTATCAAATGGGATTTGCAAAGGCGAATTGAGAAGATTATAAGAGTAGAAGAAAATTAAGAATATTCGAACAAAGTAAGTGATGACTCAAGGTTAATTAAGTAGAATTTATGATAATGAGAAGTAAAGATTGAGGATTGGTTAGTTAACGATGTACTAACCTTAACTGAATGAAAGATACGAGATGGGTTAAATTAACGTTATGTTAACCCTAGTATAATGAAAGGAATAGGCGTATGAGATGAGTTAGCTATTGATACCTTAACCTTTGAGGAATACAGAGGTACAAGTCTTGGGGTTGCTTTCTGAGGCACATCATGCATTCATAATATGAAATAAATTAAACTAGTTTCATTCTCGCCTTGTATAGTTATTATATATTTTTAGGATAACCATCTAAGCTTGTATAGTAGTTATGAGGGCTCGAGCTGTAAATAGGAGATTAGAATGGTGAACTTGACTTTTCTATCATTCCAATGGATGACTTTCAAATTGTGTTAGGTATGCAGTTCTTGGAATAGATTCAAGCAGTCCTGATATCCTGTACAAAAACTCCTATTGTGAGGACCACCTCCCTTGAGGAACAACTCAACATCGTAACTGGAGCAATTAATCTCCAACTCAACGCACATGGAAGGTATTGTCTAGGGAGAGCAACGAATCTCTTTGGCCTAAGGCCCAGTGGAACACGTTTAATCTCTGGCACACTGCCACTGGGATTTGAACCACCACCCATTGCCTTTTGTTCCTTCAAAAAGGATGCCTCTCACCAATTCAACTGCATCTTTTGTAAGTGTGAATGGATCATTTGTAATAAGATACATCTTTTGGGCCATGTGGTTAGAAATTCCAACTGAGCGTTGAAGTTGTGATCCATCACGTGTATATAAACATCCGGACCTGTTGGGTTGGGGATCCGAGGGTCAGGTTTTGATATTTATCCTTTCAGATGAGAGCTAATGTTGTATGGTGGTACCTGTTGTTCGAGAGAAAGATTTGAAGGTGAAGACACTTGCAGCCATCAGCTAACCAGAGAGTCTTTTGGTGGAAAGGATCTGAAGGGGTATGGAGTATGACCCCCAAGTTCAAGCCTTGGCAGAACAAGTGAAGCAAGGCAAAACCGATAGATTTTGGCTTAAGTATGGATTGTTCTTGACCAAAGGAAACCATATCTATATCTCTAGACTTGAAAAGCTCAAAAAGGAGGTGATGACAGAATGCCATGACTTGGGATAGGTTGTGGACACCCAGGTATCGTTCAAACACTTGTACTTTTGAAAAATAGTTATTATCAGCCTGACATGCAAGATGATGTGGAGTGGTATGTGAAAACCTATCTAGTTTTCCAACAAGACAAGATTGAACTGAAAAAGAAACCAAGATTGTTATATCCATCACCCATACATGAGAGACCTTGGGAGAGCATATCCATGGACTACATCACTAGTCTCCCAAAGTCCGAGAACTTCCAAAACATACTTGTGTTGGTAGAAAGATTTTCCAAATATATAATGTTCATTCAAGCCACAAAGGCATGCGCAGTAGAAGAGATGAGCCGCATTTTCTTCAAATATATGCTGAATTATTGGGATATTCCAAGGTCCATTATGAGTGATCAAGACATTTGATTCACAGGGAGATTTTGGACCGAGTTCTTTAAGTTATTGAGGTCGAAATTCAACTTTTCCATCAGTTTCATCCTCAGACCGATGGACAGACAGAGAGGGTGAATTCTTTATTAGAGCTCTACCTTAGGCACTATGAGAGTGCCAACTAGAAGGATTGGTCGAATTTACTCGATATGGCCTAATTCTCATACAACTTACAAAGGAGTGAGTCAACAGTTATGAGTCCTTTTGAGATTGCTACTGGAAATAACCTTACACTTCTAGCAAAATTGCCACAGGTTATCAATGGCCTAATCCATCTGCCTACCATTTTTCTAAGGAGTTGGATGAGCTGAAGGACCTTTCAAGAGGCACAACTGTCCAAAGTGGCAAATAAGATGAAGAAGTGGATGGATAAGAAGAGGCAACCCTTGGAGTTTGAAGAAGGTGATCTTGTGTTGGTGAAGTTGATACTTCACTAAATTCGAGTGTTTTTCAAGTTGTACAAAGGGTTGGTGCAACGACACAAAGGCCCTTTCAAGGTGTTGAAGAGGGTCAGTAAGGTATCATACAAACTCAAGTTGTCACCAAGATTGGAGTTTCATCATGTCTTCTATGTGAGTTTGCTGAAGCCATTCCAGAAAGACAAAAGATCCAGAGAGGGGGAAGTCTAAGAGAGCTCCCACAGCTATGACCAATGCCCACAATAAGCAACTTAACGAGATTCTATCAAGGCATTTGGTGAAAAAAAGTGGGAAGCATATGAACCATGTGAAGTATCTGGTAAGACTAGTAGGGAGAGAGGTTTCGATTTTTGGCAATACCAAGACAAGATTAATGAGTTTTTAGGTAACACATAATGAGGATGTTGTCAAGTTTGGTGGGGGATAATGTCATAACTGAAACTTAGACTACACATCATTCAACTTCATATGTGACACGTCCCTCATATGATGGCATCCTGAGAGTTGGTGAGCCTCTATCAAAGATTACCATACGTGAACCCCAATCAAGGGCAATTAGGGTATTGAAGAAGAATCAATTAAAGGCAATCAAGGCATTTAATGGGAATCCGGCCTTGTGAAATCAAGGTAATCAATATAATCAAAGATTACCATAGATAGGATAGGATAGTGTTTTCCATGTATATCATTGTATAGACACCGTTAGATCAATTCACTTGATCTCTACCATTCATTGTGGAGTTGTATTGGCCATTTAAGGAATGACTCTCATCATTTGTAATCATCCAGGAATTCGTACAATATTAAGAGTTTTCTCTCTGTTACTCCTTATTGTCTTTCTTTCAGTTGTTCTTAAGATTAACATTCTAACTAACGTTGACTTAGCCTATTATGAGAGCAATAATATAAGACCTCATGGAGAATTTTTTTTTTCACAAAATTTTATTATCATGACAACATGTGCAAGGAGATAGATGAATACCAATGGACCCTAAAAATACATAACTGGCCCAAGCTGTAAGGACCCAAACCCAAATAAGCCCTTGCAAGATCCTATTTGAATCCACAAGGCTCAAGTCACCTAATTGTCAATTTTATTGGTTGATTTATATGCTATTTAAAGGTTGGAGCATTCTCATACATTAATGAATATCTGGCTCATATGGAGTGAAAGAAAACATCAGCGAAAGACAGATATTAATACTGAAAATAAGTGAAAATATAACACACAAGTCCCATAGGTTGAGACCCAGCCCGTAGGGGGAGGTCAGGTTACGCAATCCCACATCGGAAAGGAGCGGAGGAGGTCTTGGGCTTATATGTGTTGTGTGATGGTATAATTTGTAACAAGATGCATCTTTTGGGCCATATGGTTTGAAGCCTAACTCACCGTTACAGTTGTTATCCATCATGCGCACATACACGTCCGGGCCCGTTGGGCAGAGGGTCCAGGGGCCGGGTCGTGACAAATGATAACGGAGCCAATCTCGCTCCCTCTTCCAGGTGGGCTTAGGCCGTGTTGTGTGTTCACATTTGGGCTCATGAGTTTGGGCCCAAGTCAGTTACATTTGGGCTCCCCTTGTGAGGACACGAGGTCTTAAGAGGGGAGATTGTGAGACCCAGCCCGTAGGGGGGGTCAGGTTACTCAATCCCACATCGGAAAAGAGCGGGGGAGATCTTGGGCTTATATATGTTGTGTGATGGTATCATTTGTAACAAGATGCATCTTTTAGGCCATATGGTTTGAAGCCTAACTCAGCGTTACAGTTATGATCCATCATGCGCACATACACGTTCGGGCCCGTTGGGAAGAGGGGCCGAGGGCCGGGGGCCGGGTTATGACAATAGGAATCTTCAAAACATTAACCAATAGTATCATGTATATTTTGGAAGCAACAAAAAGAGAAAGAGGGATTGAAAATCCAGAATGAAAATTCACACAAGTGCAAAGACATAGCATGCACATTCAATAGAAAAGGGGTGCAAATTCGTCTTGCTGTGCAGCCTTGATCTCATACCTTTGGTACCACCAACAAACACACACCTAAGCTTGCAAAGGGGAAGAAAAGAAGGGATGAGATTACAAGAATCTCAGTAGGGTCATAGCATCATAAGTCATAGGGATTCCCAATCAAACATCTCTTAATAACCAAAAGATCAACACCTAAAACTAGCTAAGATATCTAATTAAACCGCAAGCATCAAACACACATATTAGGGGCTGAAATCATCACAAGCACACACAATGTAAGGTTAGGCTAAAATTGGTAGAAAACAAGAGGAAAGACTGAAAATATTTCTTTTTCAGAAGCACACAGACAGCCTATACATAATCTGATTTTTAAAACTAAGGTTTGTCCCTATCTTCCCATGTTGTCCAAGGCTATGCTACAAAAAGGATAAAACGGTTAGACAAGCAATATTATAGCAAGCCTTTTAGTTTTCTCCGACATCCAGTCGAACTGGCCTAGGAGAACTCTTGCAGCAGTGCATACAATTCATCATGTCACTCTCAAATAGGGCATTCTAATGTCCAGACTCGAACTGGCCTACAAAGCTTCCTAAAGTCCGAACTTGAACTGGCCTATAAGGCATCCAGCGAACTCTTGCTGGGAATAACTACCCATACACCTCCCGATTCAGTAAGCATCTCCCCTCTCCCTAGGAGCAACAATACTTAACTCGTATGGCCAGTGACAAAAAGATCTTTAAAACAAAGCAAAAACAAGGCACACACATAACGCATACACAAATCACAACAAAGGATCCTCAATCAAATCAAAATACAAATCAAAATACAAATCAAAGATTAATCCTCAAAGTCATAACCGAATCAAGAAACCTATTTTCCTATTAACTTTTGAGATTTTTTAACATCATAATCACACATTTCGCAAGCATATAACCAAGATAGGAAGTCGAATTCAATCATATTCAAACAATCAAAACACAAGGTAACCAAAGGAACCGATGAGGCATAGATCCTACTTCTCATGTGTTTGAATCATATGCAATCCTTTGCCTTTCTAATAAGATCAGAATCTCCTAAACCACCACAAGGCAAAGACCACACAATACTAAGCCACAAGATAACTTAATTAAAAACAAAAGGCATTGGGAATCCTTACCAATTAACCTACCAAAATCCAACGATCCGGATGCAGTAGTATCTTTCCCCTGAATACGTAGTGTGATGGCAAAAAATTCAGTAAGAATCAACTTGATTATTCACTCTAATTCAATATACAAATTTCGGCAAAACCTTAAGGTTTATTGGGTAACTTGCGATTTCAACATTAGAGAGGTTAGGGGTTGTGATTTCATGAAATTAAGAAAGGAACAGGTGTTTATAACATATATAATCAAAAGAAACAAAATCAGAATCCAATAGGTTAATCAATTGATCAAGATAGGCATCAATAGGGCAAAGGTAGGGCATACTGATTTCATAAATAGGGAAGATTCAAAGGATGAATTTATGATTTTACATCATGAATGGATGCTAAACAATCATACGAACAAGAGGAACAATAACATAAATCAATTGAAGGCAGAATCACACAATCTTGAAACCTAATCCCGCTGAATTATGACCTAAATTACAAAAAAGAAAAACTAATCTCTAGAATAAAAAAACCAAAGTTGGCTGGATAGAGAACGGAAAATTTTTTCCAACAAGCTATTATTCGCAAGAATCTGACAAACGATGAAAGAGTTATGCTATTTTGAAGTTTAAACAGATTTTGGGAAGAAGAACTAACCTCCAGATGAAAAACTAACCTCCAGATGAACTAACCTTTTGACAAGTTTATACGACTTAACCTTTTGACAAAGAAAAACTAACCTTCAGATGAAAATCCCAAGATCATTGGGAAGAGGACAAAAAGAGCTTTCCAACAAGCTATTAAATACAGAAATACGATAAAGGATGAGAGAGTTATACCAAGATGAAGATCAATGAGTTTTGGCTAGGGTTTAGACAAAAATCGGAATTTGAGAGGAAGAGAATAAATTTCGAAATTTCTAATGATATGTTTAGGTGGGATAGGTTGACCACTCTTTTATAGATAGGTGTCTAAGAAGGTTCAACTAAGAGATAATTCCCTATTTTTAAGCTTAGAAGGATAACTAAAGGACAATTCTATTTAAAAGGATAATTCTATTTAAAAAGATAACTCTATTAAAAAAGATATTTTATTTAAAAGAAATAATTATCTAATACCTTAGATAGTAAGAGATAAAACTAAGGATAATTAATATAAAAATACCAGAATTAAAATAGGAAATATCTGGCTGCAACCATTTTAGGTCATCACGTATCCATTTTTTCGGGAGTAAAATAATCATTTCAGCTGCATCGGCTCCTGGACTTTCTGGGCATCTACACTACGAAGGATCGATGTCTCACACAAGCCATTAGAATCACTATACTAAGCCTGATAACCCTTCATAAAGGAACACAATTTATTATATTCATAATAAACTTAACCTGTAATTCAAATCCCACGAATCCTCATTAGAACTCAAATGAGATTTTAGGCTTAAGCGAATCAAAATTTATGGAGTCTTACATTTTACAACCTAAATCAACGATGTCATTGGGTTGAGAACTCTTGATCTTTTAACCTCCATTAGGCTTTTAAATTATAAACAAGTCATAAATATAGTTAAGATTAAAATTCAAAAATCAAGCAAATGAAAACTATTCCATCATAGAAGCTCATCCACAGAAAAATCCAATAAAACCAATAATGCATAAAAATCAATAAAACAACACATCGCGTCACAACATCGGTAACTTCTTTGAAAACTAACGCATTAGATGATGGTTAGAACTATGATGGTTAAGATCAAACTACGATCAAAGATTCTATAAAACGGATTTGACATAAAAGGCTGGGTTTCTTTGAATTGAGATGGTATTTTTAATCCTATTGCTGCCATGACTTGGACAAATTGTCTTCTTATCGATGCACCAGGCAGCTGGATTGGTGGTCAAAGATACAATCTTGGCTCTTGTTCAATTGGTGAATTTGTGCTGCAAGGAATTTACACAGGCTTACAGTTAGCTAAGTCCTTGGACATGACGAGACTTCACTTGAAGTGTGATTCTGGGGACTGTAGAAGAATCAAAGCTTGTCGCCATGGTATCCTGCGGTGGCCACTACTTCATCATTGCTGGATGCTAACCCGGGGGGTGTGGTGGAGTGGTAAGACTCCTCCTCCCTTAACCATAAGATTAGGAGTTCGAATCCTGTCTTTGGGTATGGAACGCTTTAAAATTCCGGGCCAGCTGAACCCACCCTTAGCCGGTACTTACGAGGCAGCGTAGGGGATTAGTCACTGTAATCGATGGTGGATACCCCTATACTTTCAAAAAAAAAAAAAAAAAAAAAAAAATCATTGCTGGATGCTATTCGTGGAGTGTACAGAGTTCCAGGTTGATCATAGAAGTTAACAATACTGCTAACAACTATAACGGAAAAGTTTCCTCAAATTCGAGAAATATTATTAACCTTAATTTTTTTAATCAATGCGATATATATATTAAGAGAAACGATTAACCCTACTTAGAATAATGCTTCCAATGAACTATCAACCAAAACGTCTTTTTTTTCTTGGAATACCAAAAGGTCTACATCAAAGAAGTAGTGTTAATAAATGTTAATCCTTTTTCATAATAAAACTTAATAAAATCATTAGAAAAACTATACAATTCTAGAAAATATACAATTTTTTTTCTATTGATGATTTCGACAAGAAGAGCAGATTAGTTAATGTTACCGGAAACTGATATGGCGTTTGGTATTTCAGAATTATCAGAATTGTCGGAATGAAAATGTATATCAGAAATGAATTAGTAAATTTGGAAATGAATATAAAACTTAAAATATTCCCATGTTTGGTTAAGAAAAGGATTAGAAATCAAAAAATATTTTAAATGATATAATTGACTAAAATATCCTTAATAATAATAATATAGATTTTATAATTTAAATAAAAAAATATACACATGAACCTATTTTAACGGAAAGTGATAGCAATAAGTTAAAAATTTAGTTAATATAGCGCCAACATAAAAATAACACTGAAATTTTTTATTTTTAGAAGAGTAAAATTTGTTAATGGATATTTAAATTTGTAAGCGATATTTTATATCCCACCAAATAAATATTTACATATTTACTAATAAATATAAGGGATAATTTATTTCAGAAAAAAAAATTTGTTTTATTTTTCTTAGTGAAAACGGTTTGTTATTTTTTTCTTCGTAAATTATCTTCTTACTTCGTGGATTGTCTACTGTTTTTTTTTTTTATTGAAAGGGAGGACTTAGTCCTTATGGTACAAATCCTGGCATAGCCTAGGATAAACAAAGCCGACATTATCGGCAACTAAAATGTTCTAAGTAAAAGGAGGAGGGTCTATAAAGAAGTGGCACCCTGGAGGAAGCGAATTGCCATGACGAGCCATAGCATCTGTGCAGTAATTGCTTTCACGAAACACATGAACCAATTGTATCGGCCAACAACGACTCAAAAATTTTTGAACAGCCAAGAAAAACGACCCCAACTGTGCTGGCTGATGTGCACCAGATCGTAACGAATCAATGGATAACTTGCTATCAGATTCCAGAACAACTTTCATGAATCCTAAGTCCCAACAAAGTCTCAGACCTTGCAAAATCCCCCACATCTCCAAGTGTAAAGCCGATACAGCATGTGGAAAATTTGACGAGAAACCTCCCCGCCAAACCCCTCCACTATCCCTGATAACACCACCAGCACCAGCGTAATTAGCCCCATTAAAGGAGCCATCTATATTTAGCTTAACCCAGCCTTTAGGTGGCTTTGACCATCCTATAAATTGTGTAGACTTTTGAACCTTGTTGAGAAATGTTGTTGACTTTCATGCACGTATGATTTTGGCTGCAACCTCTTTAATCTTATTGGGAGAGCAAATTGCTTTGTTGGCATCCCCCAAAAGGTGTTCATTACGATTTTTCCAGATTAACCAGCATCCCATCCCAAAGAAAAGACTCCAAAGGATATTATCTACTAAAAAATTTGAGAGTTTAAGATTGGTGGGTAGCCATATCTCTGCTGATTGCGACCAAAACGACTGTCTAATTGCTTGCGGGACTACCGATTGCCAAATCAACCTGGCAGTTGAGCAATCCCTTAAAACATGCAACACATCCTCATTCCCAACTCTACAAATCTCGCAGGTAGAATAGTACAGCAAATGACGTCGTTGTCGTTCCATATTAGTTAGTAATCGTCTATGAAGGGCAATCCAAAGAAAATATTTAATTCTCTCTGGCCGTTGCCATTCCCAAAGCACTCCCCATCTTTTGTCTCTTGAAGACTTAACCTCATCAGCAAATGATAAGCTGAGCTAACCTCAAAATCACCTGAAAAAGAAGGTCCCCAATAAACTGAATCCTTGATGCTAGTATCTCTCAAGGAAAGAGGCAGCTCAATTGTAAAAACTAGATCTGCAGGCAGAAAATCACGCCATGAGATACTGCCTTCCGCACGTATCATATCAGCAATAGATAATGGGATCCATGATGTTGGCAAGATCTGGGTAGAATAACTAATTAAGGGTTGCGGAAGCCCCAACCAGCAGTCTACCTAGAATTTGGAAGAGGATCCATCACCTAGATTCCAGCAAATTTCACTCAACATGCAGTCCCTGTAAACCTCCGATATTTTTGTACCAGGTGTAATGATACACGTGACGGTAAGTTAGTAACTACCTTTATTTTATAATCTAATCTAAAAATTCAAATTTAATTTTAGACTTAGAGTGACACAATAATATTTCAGTATAAGATTTAAAGAATTATGGGATTCAATTTGATTTCTTTTGATTTTAAAAAAAAATAAATAAATAAAACTATATATATTATTTTTATATTAACTCGAATAGTACTTTATTTTAAATTACATATTCGTTAATTAAAAAACCATAATTCTTACTTCATTGGAAAGATCTCTTTTTTCTGAATTTTTGGTGTAAATTTCATAATTTTTGGACTGGTGTATGATTTATTATGAATTTCTAAATTTTATAGGTATTTTAGGATTAATTAATTAATTAATAATAATTTAATATAAGTATACACTAAACGACTTCGTTTTGTGCATGTGCCAAAACAACGCCGTTTTGGTGTTGATAATTTTTTTTTTAAAAAAAAGGATTTAGTGAAACGATGTCATTTTGGGCTTAGGGTTTAATAAAAACTCTTTTCTTTTTCTTCTTCCCTTCTTCTTCCTTTTTCCATGGTTTCTTCTTCTTCTTGTGCAAGTTTTCCTCTCTCTCGTGTGAAGACCGACCTTCCTCCTTCGGCCACCAATTTTCTCGCCGTTGGTCACGTTTTGTTCCTCTTCCTCTTAGAAATCTATTGGTGTAAGCTTGGTTGAGATTGGAGCTGCGAAACGAGTTGTAGAAGCTAAAAAAGGGTGCGATTTCGTCGTCGGAAAAACACTTTTTTTCCGTCCAACTCCGATGAGCTATTGAAAAACGAATGACATGGTTGAGTTCCTCTTCTCGAGAGCTTTCTTTTGACATATAACATGTTAAGAATTATAGAGTTTTTGGAGCAGGTGGGTTTATGAGTTTCTCGCCGCCGCCGCTGCCGGCCGCCACCAGCAGCTACCGACCACCATGCGCCGCCAATTTTCCGAAAAATCCAAAATTTGCCTGTTAAGTATTTTTGACGCTCTGGATGCAATGGTGTCGTCTGTTTCTTGAACGGACACATGGTTTATGAGTTATAAACTTATGAATAAATTAAAATAGATTTTCTCATTAAAATAATAAATTCTAATATTCTAAGTAATAATATCAAATTAAACATGTAATTTGGGACCCAAGTAATAAACTGCCCAAGTATGCGAGTGTTAGTACCTTAGCATACGTAAATAACTTTTGTGTCATTTGGATGACAAATATAGTAATTGCATGCTTGACATGCTTATACAGGCTTTTGATATATGTGTCGGGATGTGAACATTTTGGTGGATCCACTAAGCTTTGTTTTCTGTGTTGGATAGTATTTTCTTGCTATGACTATTTGGAGGTGAATGGGGACCTCACATTTCACTATTTAGTTTTAAATATGCATATTGGAATGTGTATTCTTTTTTAAAAAAGAAATATTGATAAATCGTGCTTGATATTTCGACAAGTTTATTTTGGCAAATTACTATGACTTGATTGGAAATTCTATTTTGTCTTTATATGATTTTGCATAGGGATGCAGGTTTTTAATAAGTACAGGGATGCATACTTCTTTTCGCATAAGGATGCATAAGGTTTAAGATACCACATTTTATAAGTATTTCAAGAGTTATGCTCCAGTATGATGTTTTTTCTAATCCATTCCTTGTGTGATATGAGTAGACAGTGCACTGTTGAGTGATACCTGATTGGACCGACGGGTCTTGTATATGAATTTTTGGCACCCCAAGAAAGGGGAGATAATGTCATTGAGCCAGGTCAATGAAAGTTGACCTGTTGATCAGCATTGAGTAGGAGTGTGTTGATCTAGCCTTCGACAACACTAGTGTGGGCTATATTTTAAGAAAAGAAAATAACAAGAAATATTCACTAGTGGGCCTAGACTACCCCTTGATCAGGAATAGAATATGTACTTTGTTAACCGACTTTCTAGCCCTATTGTTTAAACAACAAAGAAGGGACTTTATGACTCTAATTCACCACTGCTTGTGATTAAATATTGGTATGAGCTAATTTTGAGAGTTACTTTTTATATGTATGCTTGTCTTTGAGATTCCTTCTGAATTTAAATTTGGATTTCTATTTTACAATATAATATTCTGTTTTTGGTTATGATCTTATTATTTTGGTCCCTAAAACCACTCACCTGGATATTTAACTAACGTTGTTTAGTGCTGTCCAGACGGTGCTGCAGGCTCAGGTTCTCAACTGTCTTTCTCTCGTAACATAGCATCTGGTCCAGCCAGTCACTGATAGGTTTGATTAGACTTTTGATTTGATATGTACACCGGAAAACCGAACATGTATTTTTTTTATTTTTGTCCTTTTTGATTTATATCTTGTTGATATATAGTTTTCTAGTGCTTTAAACCTTATAGACTGTATAGAATTGTTTGAAATATTGTGTTGTGTTGTGTATATGGTTAGTTTTTGTTGCTTATGAAGGATGATATAAGTTTTGATTAGATATATTGTCAGATATATAAAACTGTTACAAGTGAAATTTTGTTATACAGGAATTGAGTGATTTCTGGTTTAGTCCTGATTTATAACCCATATTACAATTTTTTTAAAAAATCTTATTTATGATTCTGAAACTATCGTATATTTTGTTTTTGCTGCATATTTATTGATTTTATTTTCAAAGCCTTACGAGATTTTCAAGATAGCACAGTAATTGTTATTCTCATAACCTCGTGGTGGGGATGTTTACCTCTAGAGTAGGGTACGGGGCGTGACATCTCTAAAGTCGTAGCGGAGCACCAGATTTTTTTAAATTAAAATATCTTTGATGTGAAACAGAATTTGATCAAAATATTATGAGAATTGTTTTCAGACTCCGCCAAATTATTTTTGTTATTGTTCGATGGTACAATCAAATCTATAAATTCTGATCCTTTATGTGTACTGTCTAAAGTACTGATGTCTTTTTTTCTTTTGATGGTTGTGTTGTAGTTCTGTTATAGTGATTGGATATGCCGCCACGTGGAGTTAGGAGTAGAGGCCACAGAGGAAGTCGAGGTACAGGTAGGGTAGCAGAGGAGGTGTCTAGTGTGGCTGAGAGAGGTGCTGCACCAGTACATTGGGGTCGAGTTGGTCGACGCCCTAGAGCCCAACAGCCAACTGAGCCTAGAGTTCAGACAGATGTTCCTCCTTCGTAGTTTATTAGAGCAGTGTTCACAGCTTGGCAGAAGATGAGAGCTCAAGAGGAGATACCTATTAAGCCAGTGGTCGAGTCGGTCCATGCAGTTACACCAACACATGCAGTCATTGGCAGGGATATGCCAAAGATGCTAAAGAGTATGAGATAGTTGGGTTGCACTACATTCACTGGTAAAAAAATTGATCCAGTGGAGGCTAAGGAGTGGTTGGATCGAGTGTCCAATGCTGCAGATGATTTGGACCTTTCTGAAGATGACAGGATGAGAGTGACTATCAGACTACTGGAAAGTGATGCTGCCACCTGGTGAGAGACTATCAAGTCTAGATATGCAGAGACAGTAAAGTGGGAGACTGTTTTGAAAGAATTCATGGCTCAATTCTTCACCAGGGTACATAGGGATAGAAAGCGTCGTGAGTTCTATGATTTGAAGCAAGGGACTAAGTCTATGACTGAGTATGAGGCCGAGTTTAGAGAGCTGGCAAAGTTTGTGCCGAAGTTGAGTATGAGGGATGAAGAGTACTTGCAGAGATTTGAGGATGGTCTCTCAGTTGCTGTTCGAGGGCGTATGAGCGTCACCACAGATATGGATTTTGCTACTATTCTGCATTTGGCTCAAAGAGCAGAGGATATTTTACATGCTGAGACTACTAAAGCTAAGGCCACAGCTCGACCTACTTCCTCCCTAGGGAACAGACCTACACTTTCAGGTGGTCCTCAGAGAAGTAGACCATTCTTTCAGAGGTCCGGAGTATCGGGTTCGAGTAGTACCTCTGTTGTTCATTCTTTTAGACCTGCTCCTTCCAGGTTCACAAGCGAAGAGCCTAAGAGATGCTTTAGGTGCAACAGGATTGATCATGTGGCTAAGATGTGTAGAGTTGGTAGTGGTACAGTTTCCTAGGCAAGTGTTGGAGGTCCTCAGAGCACAGGTACATATAGGCCTCCTGTAGCTTCTTCTTTTCAGACTTCGACTCAAACTAGCGATGCATCTAGAGTTCAGTCTATTGGCTCTACTCCTACACCTTCCACTTCTGGTAGACCTGGACATCCCACTACCAGGAGCCAAGCCAGACTTTTCACCCTAACAGACGCAAAGGCAGTTGCTAGTCCTGCAGTTGTGACAGGTATAATTTCTATCTTTTCTCTTTCTACTCTTGTATTGATAGACCCGGGTGCTAGTAGATCTTTCATTGGGCCTCAAGTATCTCATTTTGCTGATGTTCCTATATCTTTGCTAGATCTTACGATTAAGGTGTCAACTCCATTAGGAGAGCACCAGTTATGCAAGCATGTGTTGTTGGGTTGTGATGTGTTGGTTTCAGGAATTGCGTTTAAGGCTAATTTGATACCACTTGATTTGCTTGATTTTGATGTAATCTTTGGCATGGATTGGTTGTCGAGATACAAAGCTGCTTTGTGGTGTTTTGAGAAGAAAATGGTTTTGCATACTCCTTATGGAGAAGAAGTTGTATTTGATGGTGATAGAAATGTGGTAGCCTCTTGCTTGATTTCGGCAATTGAGGCTAGGCACCTATTGCAGAAAGGATATCCAGCTTTCTTGGAATATGTTGTAGATACATCAATTGATGAGCCTATATTAGATAATGTGCCTGTAGTAAGTGAATTTATGGATGTGTTTCCTGAGGATTTTTCAGGTTTACCTCCCACTAGAGAAGTGGAGTTTTGTATTGATCTGCTTCCAGGTACCACACCTACTTCCATTCCACCTTACAGGATGACTCCAGCTGAGATGAAAGAGTTGAAAACTCAGCTGCAAGAATTGGTGGAGATGGGGTTCATACAACCCAGTACTTCACCCTGGGGGGAGCCCCAGTGTTGTTTGTGAAGAAGAAGGATAGTACACACCAGTTATGCATCGATTATAGGCAACTAAATAAGGTAACAGTAAAAAACCGTTACCCTTTGCCTAGAATTGATGATCTTTTTGATCAGTTGCAGGGAGTTATGATATTTTCCAAGATAGACCTCAGATCGTGATATCATCAAATGAGAGTCAAAGAGGAGGACATACCTAAGACTTCTTTCCGCTCTAGGTATAGGCATTACGAGTTTGTTGTGATGCCATTTGGTCTGACTAATGCTCTAGCCTTCTTTAACGATTTGATGAATAGGGTGTTCAGACCTTACCTGAACAAGTTTGTGATTGTGTTTATTGATGGCATTCTGGTATATTCTAAGTCCAGGGATGGGCATATCCAACACTTGAGGTCTGTGTTTCAGATTTTGAGAGATAACAAGTTGTATGCCAAGTTCAGTAAGTGTGAATTTTGGTTATCCAAAGTTGGTTTTCTTGGCCACATAGTCTTTGAGAAAGGAAATTCAGTTGACCCTAAGAGGATAGAGGCTATTACAAAATGGCAGGCGCCTAAGAGTGTGACTGAGATCCGAAGCTTCTTGGGTCTGGCTGGTTATTACAGGAGATTTGTGGAGGATTTTTCTTTGATTGCAGGAGGTTTGACTCGTCTGACGAGGAAAGGTATGAAGTTTATATGGGATGCTAAATGCGAAGAGACTTTTCAGAAACTCAAAAAGCGCCTCACATCAGTATCTATCTTAATTCTTCCTAGTTTAGGTATGGGTTACACAGTTTATAGTGATGCATCGAAGCAAGGATTGGGTTGTTTTCTTATGCAGGGAGATAAGGTTGTTGCCTATGCTTCTCGCCAGTTGAGACCACATGAAGGTAACTATCCCACCCATGATCTTGAGTTAGCTACTATTGTATTTGTTTTGAAGATTTGGCATCATTATTTGTATAGGGAGACTTGCCAGATCTTTATAGATCATAAAAGTCTGAAATATGTGCTGACTCAGAAGGAACTGAATATGAGACAGAGGAGATGGTTGGAGTTGATAAAAGATTACGACCTCATTATTGACTACCATTCTAGAAAGGCAAATGTTGTTGCGGATGCTCTCAGTCGTAAGTCTTCAGCTTCTCTATCTTATATCAGAGAGATGTATCTGCCATTGCTTGCTGGTTTGAGATCCATAGGTACTTCATTGGCAGTTGATCGGAAAGGGGTATTATTAGCTAGCTTATCAGTTCGGCCTATTTTTCTTGATGATATTCGAGATGCTCAGAACTATGACCCGGTATTGTTAATTGTGAGAGATGGTCTTTCAGAGGACTCAGACTCCGATTATCGAGTCCGAGATGATGGTGTATTGTTATTCAAAGATCAGATTTGTGTTCCTATAGATGATAGGTTGTGGGAGATAATCTTGTCTGAGGCTCACTCTTCTATGTATGCTTTGCACCCAGGAGGTACAAAGATGTACCGAAATCTTAGAGAGGTGTATTGGTAGGCAGGTATAAAAAGGGATGTTGCTCAGTATGTTGCCCAGTGCTTGACTTGCCAGCAAGTCAAAGCAGAGAGACAACGACCCGGTAAGCTATTACAGCCTCTTCCTATCCATGAATGGAAGTGGGAGCATGTGACTATGGATTTCATTTGCGGCTTTCCTAGATCTCAGAGAGTGCATGATGCAGTGTGGGTAGTTGTAGATAGACTCACTAAGTCGGCCCATTTTCTACCGGTTCGGATGGGTTTTTCTTTAGAGCGCCTTGCAGAGCTATATATTTAGGAGATTGTCAGATTGCATGGTGTACTAGTGTCTATTGTGTCTGACAGAGATCTCCATTTCACGTGGAGATTTTGGGGTCAATTACAAGAGGCTTTGGGTAAGCGGTTGAGTCTTAGTATCGTCTTTCATCCTCAGATAGACAGACAGACAGTCTAAGAGGACTATTCAGACACTTGAGGACATGTTGAGAGCTTGCGCTTTGGATTTTCAAGGTAGTTGCGATCGATACATGTCGTTGGTTGAGTTTGTATATAATAACAGTTTTCAGGCAAGTATTGGCATGACACCATATGAGGCATTGTATGGGAGAGCCTGTCGCACTCCATTGTTGTGGAGCGAGGTTGGAGAGAGGAGATTGAGTGGAGTAGAGTTGACTGATTTCACCTTGTAGAAGGTGAAGTTGATTCGAGAAAAGTTAAGAGCAGCCCAGGATCGTTAGAAGAGTTATGCGAATAACAGGCGTAGACCTTTGGAGTTCTCAGTTGGAGATAGAGTCTTTCTAAAGGTAGCACCCTGGAAGGGGGTGATATGTTTTAAGCAAAGGGGTAAGCTAGCACCTCGGTATATTGGCCTTTATAAGGTGATTGAGAGGATTGGTCCTGTAGCTTACCGTTTGAGTTTACCTCTAGAGTTGGAGAGGATATATGATGTATTCCATGTATCGATGTTGAGGAGGTACATCTCAGACCCCAGTCATGTATTGGAGATGCCTCCCTTGGATATAGTTGAGGATTTGTCTTATTTTACCCAGCCGGTGTCTATTCTGGACAGATCTAAGAGAGTCTTACGGAATAAGACTGTATCTATGGTTCGTGTTCTTTGGAGAAGCTCTCAGATAGAGGAGGAGACATGGGAGACTGAGGCTCAGATGAAGAGTAGATTCCCTCAACTGTTTGCCTAGTAAGTGTTCTACACTTCTATATGTATTTTTTGTTCCTCTTAGAGCTTGGATTTATGATATCTTTGTCGTTGATCTTATTTGTGCTTGAAAGAAAGTTTCGGGAAGAAACGTTTCTTGAGGGTAGGATGTAAACCTCTGATATTTTTGTACCACGTGTAATGATACGTGTGAAGGTAAGTTAGTAACTACCTTTATTTTATAATCTATTCTAAAAATTCAAAAATTTTGGATTTAGAGTGACACGATAATATTTCAGTATAAAATTTAAAGATTTATGGGATTCGATTTGATTTCTTTTGATTTAAAACAATAAAAAAATAAAAAAAATTATATATATATATATTATTTTTATATTATCCTGAAATATTATTTTATTTTTATTTAAATATTTGGTGATCAAAAAATATAATTCTTAGTTCATTGGAAAGATCTCATTTTTCTGAATTTTTGGTGTAAATTTCATAAGTTTTGGACAAGTATACGATTTATTATGAATTTCTAAAGTTTATAAGTATTTTAGAATTAATTAATTAATAATAATTTAATATAAATATACACTAAACGACTTCGTTTTGGGTAGGCGCCAAGCCGTTTTGGTGTCGATAAATTTTTTTTAAAAAAAGAGGTTTAGTGAAACGATGTCGTTTTGAGCAATTAGCAAAACGACGTCATTTTGGGCTTAGGGTTTAATAAAAACCCTTTTCTTCTTCTTTTTCCCTTCTCTCTCTAGCGGCAAGACCGACCTTCCTCTTCTGGCTACCAATTGTCTCGCCGTTGGTCACGTTTTGTTCCTCTTCCTCGCAACAATCTGTTGGTGTAAGCTTGGTTGAGATTGGAGTTGCAAAATAAGCTGTAGAAGCTCAAAAAGGGTCTGATTTCGTCGTCGGAAAATTAGTTTTTCTGGCTGACTCCAGTGAGCTATTGAAAAACAAATGGCATGGTTGAATTCCTCTCGTCGAACGCTTTCTTTTGACATATAGCATGTTAGGAATCATTGAGTTTTTGGTGCAGGTGGGTTTCTGGGTTTCTCGCTGCTGCCGCCGCAGGCCGCTACCAGCAACTGCCAGACCATCACGCGCCGCCGATATTCCGAAAAATCCAAAATTTTCCCGTTAGGTATTTTCAATGCTCTGAACGCAATGGTGTCGTCTGTTTCTTGATCGGACACATGGTTTATGAGTTATAAGCTTATGAATAAATTGATTAAAATATATTTTCTCATTAAAATAATAAATTACTATATTCTAAGTAATACTATCAAATTAAACATGTAATTTGGGACCCAAGTAATAAACTACCCAAGTATGCGGGTGTTAGTACCTTAGCATACGTAAATAACTGTTGTGTCATTTGGATGACAAATATAGTGACGCATGCTTGGCATAATTATACAGGCTTGTGATTTGTATATGTGGGATGTGGACATTTTGGTGGATCCACTGAGCTTTGCTTGCTGGACTATTTGGAGGTGAGTGGGGACCTCACATTTCACTATTTAGTTTTAAATATGCATGTTGAAATGTGTATTCTTTTTTTTAAAAAAAATATTGATAAATTGTGCTTGATATTTCGACAAGTTTATTTTGGCAAATTACTATGACTTGATTGGAAATTCTATTTTGTCTTTATATGATTTTGTATAGGGATGCAGGTTTTTAATATGCACAGGGATGCATACTTCTTTTCGCATTGGGATGCATGAGGTTTAAGATACCACATTTTATAAGTATTTCAAGAATTATGCTCCAGTATGATATTTTTTCTAATCCATTCCTTGTCTGATATGAGTAGACTGTGTAGTGTTGAGTGATACAACAGTAAAGAAGAGAACGATGCAATTAAAAAAAAAAACTAACTTACAAAATAACAAATTAGATAAATAAAAATTTATAATTTATAATTTATAATAAATTAGATAATTAAAAATTTATAATTTATTTTTTAAAAAAAATTGTCTTGGACACATGCTAAAAGAACTAAGCAACATTCTCAAACGGATAATATTGATATTTAATTTAATTTAATTCGTCAAAATTGATTTAGTGAGTGACATCTACATAATGAGAGACATACAGTAAAACCTGTTCAAGACCCGCCAAAGAATACTAACTAAATTGGAAAGGAGAAAAGTACAAAATGAAATTAGGCCCTTGATGCGGGCTTTATTAAAATTGGAAAGTATTGCCTTTAAAGAAACTATAATGATGTCCATGAAAATATAATAAATTACAAAGTCTTTTTCCTACGGTAAGAGAGATGGAGTTTGTAACTAAGAGATTATGTTGTAACATTTTTGTTTTCTAATTTCTATGTAAAAGAAGAAAGAAACAAAGTTTTGATGTCCTATATATAATCTTGAAAATGGTGCTCTAACACTATTGTTCCTCAACATCCAAGCCCTTATTTTTGCAGATAGGGCAATTATTCTTGTGCCCCACCCATTGCGTGATGCAATCGAAGTGAAATTCATGCCTGCAATTCAACTTTCCCATCTCTTCACCATCAACGGGCAGCATCTCTTCTGGTCGCGATAGCCAACAGGAACTGGTCCGTCCTTCTCAACTGGAGGACGAGCCATCCTTCTTATTGGGTCAACAGGAGTCTGGCGATGGCTTACTGTGTCGCCCAGGCCTTCCATGTCCTGCCACAACTAGCTGCCCTGTTGACATAGAGACCCAGCAAACCTTGGAAGTTCTGGATATGTTGGGTCTTAGTCGTAAGCAGCCAAAGGATGCAATTCGGCGTAAATTAAAGGCAAGGATCATTGAGGAGGGGGAGGAGTGGCAGGCTCACTGCTCTTAACGGTTAGTGACTGCTTGTTGGGTTAGGGTCTGCATGTTTTGATGATTAATTTGGCTTTGTGGAACATTAGAGGTTGTAAAGGAAAACTTAAGGGTAATCAGATTCGTACTTTGATTACTCATCATCATCTAGATGTATTATTTTTGTGTGAGACGAAAATAGATGATTTCACTGCTCGTCTAGCCTATAGTTGGTGGCGCGGCCAGCATGTACAATGGACGGCAATAGCTGCCCAAGGCAGTGCGGGAGGCATGGTATGCTTATGGGATGATACTAAGGTACAGAGTGTTGGTATTGAAAAATTTGATTGTTGGCTTCTGCTGAAAATGCAACTGCGGTCTTCTGGTTTTTGTTTCACGTGTGTGGGGCTCCATGCTCCTAATTTGGCTGCTGAGCGTCGCCTGGTATGGGATGCTGTGCTTCTTCGGAAAGCAATGGATTCGAGTCCTTGGGTTATACTTGGTGATTTCAATGAAACAGCTCATCTGCAGGAGAGGTTAGGTAGTTCTTTCAATTCGGCTAATGCTCGGCGTTTTCTCCAATTTATACATCAGGCGGGGTTGATCGATATGCCCCTCAATGGTAAAGATTTTACTTGGTTCAGTGCTCGCAGTGCTTCACGCATTGACAGAGTTTTGGTTTCTCCAGCTTGGTGTGTCTATTTTGCTAACCACAGGTTGTATGCTGGAGATAAGGGTCTCTCTGATCATGCCCCATTGATTGTGAAAGCCGATTCTTTTTTCTGGGGCAAGAAGCCTTTTCGGACATGGGATGTCTGGTGGGAGGATAAGCAATTTCTTGGAGTAATTGAACACCATTGGAGAGAGGCTGGCATACAATTTCCTGGGGCCTATACCGTGGTTAAAAAATTAGCCTTCTTACGCAAACAATTAGAGGTTTGGCATCACACTGTCTTCGGTGGTTCAGAGGTTCAGCTACAAGCCATTTTGACAGAACTTAATGCCTTAGACCAGCAGCGGAGGCATTGGACTGCTGATTTGTGTGGGCGCTATGAAACTTTACAATCGCAGAAATGGTCTTTGAAGAAGCAATTGGAGGATATGTGGAGACAGAAGTCGCGACAAAATTGGCTTAAATTGGGAGATAAAAATAATAAATTCTTCCATTCTTGTGCATCCATCCGCCGCTGTTCCAATTTTATTGGTGCTGTGAAGTTTGAAGGGGTAGTCCGCAATTCACCCACTGATATCAGAGCTGCTGCGGTTAGTTACTTCAAGGCTACTTTTGCGGGTGAAGCCACCAGGTGGCTTGGACTGGGTCGGTTGCATCTGCCACGACTTTCACCAGCTACGGCAGGTATTCTGGAAGTTCCTTTCACGGTGGATGAAATCAGACGTGCAGTGTGGAATTGTGGCAGTCGCAAGGCCCCTGGGCCGGATGGATTTAATTTTTATTTCATCAAGAAAGCATGGGATGTCATCGGTGGGGATATTGTGACAATGGTACAAGAATTCCATTCCACGGGTGAGCTGCCAATTGGAATTAATAACAGTTTCATCACACTAATTCCTAAGGTTGCAGGTGCTGAGGAATTCCATTCTTATCGCCCTATTAGTCTTATCAACGGACTGTATAAAATCATAGCGAAGCTATTGTCCACGAGACTCAAGCGGGTAATGGACCAGCTGATTTCTCCATTTCAGACAGGCTTTATGGAGGGACGTTATATTGCGGATTCCGTCATGATTGCCAATGAACTTGTGCATACTATGAAGAACTCCGGGCAGCGGGGATGGTGTCTCAAGTTAGATTTTCAAAAGGCCTACGACTCTGTCGATTGGACATTTCTTCTTGAAGTAATGGAGTTTATGGGCTTTGGCGGTCAGTGGAGGAGATGGATGTGGGCGTGCATCTCCACAACGCGCTGCTCTGTTCTTATTAACGGGGCCCCAACGGAAGAGTTTGCTTCAGGAAGAGGATTGCGCCAGGGAGACCCACTGTCTCCATTATTATTTAATTTAGCTGCTGAGGTGTTATCACGCATGCTGGAAGCTGCTGCAGAATCTCACCTGTGCCATGGCATCGTTGTTGGCCACTTACGGCTCTCACATCTCCAATATGCGGACGATGTCATCCTCTTCAGTCAGGGAGATCAGCAAGGCTTATTTGGTTTGAAACGTATTCTTCGCTGCTTTGAATTGCTGTCTGGTTTACGAATCAATTTTTTCAAATCAGGTTTGGTGGGTCTCAATGTACCACAAGAGGAGGCTAGGGACATGGCAGCAGCTCTCCACTCTCGCATACAGGTTTTGCCCATGCAATACCTCGGGGTTCCTCTTGGGGCCAATCCCCGCCGACACAGCACCTGGAACATAATAATTGCTAGATTTAAAGGTAAATTGGCAGCCTGGAAGGGCTCCTTGCTATCCCTTGGTGGTAGAATTATTCTCCTGAAATCTGTTTTGAACAGCGTTCCGGTCTTTTACATGACCTTCTACCGTATGCCAGTGGGTGTCCGCAAGGAGCTTGAGAAGTGGATGAGGCGTTTCTTATGGGTTGGCAAGGTGGATAAACGATGCTTGTGCAAAGTGCAATGGTCGGTGGCCGTGAGGGCCAAAGACCAAGGTGGAGCAGGATTAGGGTGCCTGTTGCTTCGAAATAATGCCTTGTTGTTGAAATGGAGTCATCGGATAGCAACTGACACGTGTTCTTTATGGGGTCAGGTCATCTCACAGAAGTATAAGCCAACTCTGCGATATGACGGAATTGAGTGTGCAGTTACGAATGGCTCAGCCATGTGGCGTGGCATTGTTCAGACCAGTGGTTTAAGTTTGCCTAATGGGAAGTGTTTATCAGCCTTCTTTCATTGGCGACTTGGCAGCGGGGAGTCTATTGCATTTTGGCGTGACTGTTGGTGTACTGAGGTTCCGTTGCAGGTGCTATATCCAAGGCTATATGCATTATCTTTGGCCAAGGAGGGTCTCGTTTCTGGTTTTGGGACTCACCTAAGTTCAGGTTGGAGATGGTCCTTTCTATGGAGGCGCAGACTTTTTGAGTGGGAGGAATTGGAAGTTGGTCATTTGATGCGTTTGTTGGATGGCATTAGTCCAACCTCAGGAGAGGACGATCAGTTGTTATGGGGCGCACAGTCCAATCCTTTTTCGGTTCGTCTCTGCTATTCCACTATGGCTGAGGGCTTGATCAACCCCACTGACTTTCACATACCCAACGTTTGGAGCAAATCTGGCGCCCCAAAATGGCAGGCTTTCCTTTGGTTAGCTTGCAGGGAGAGACTACATGCTAAAGGTCACTTAGCCAGAATTGGAATTCTTTCTGAGTCGGATAGTTTGTGTGATGCATGCGGTGCCTTTGAAGAAGATTCCAATCACGTTGTTCTCCACTGTAGGGTTGCGTGGCGATGTTGGGCTCTCCTGTTTCGCAGATGGGGCTTTCCTTGGGTACAACCACGGTCTATGGCCGAACTATTTGTGCAGTGGGATGGATATCCAGTCCCCAGTCGTTGGAAAGAGGTATGGTATGTGATGCTGTTTTCGACTGCGTGGAGTATATGGTTAGGCAGAAACCATAGATTGTTTAGACAAGAGACCCGTAGTGCAGAAGATCTTTTCTATCAAGGTCTACGCCATGGGTTTTGCTGGGCACGGACCAACTTACAGACTATCTCTATCGATAGTCTGGAGTTGTTAGCTTCAGGGACTTTTGTTGCTTTGTTGCGTATGTTGGCTGCCTAACAGATGCAGGTACAGGTCTGCAGGTTGCTGCAAACTTGGGGGACTTCTGTGGTTTCATCTTTTGTTATCAGCGGCTGGGTTGCTCTTCATATGCCAATATTTTCGATAGTCTGGAGTTGTTACCTTCAGGGACTTTTGTTGCTTTGTTGCGTATGTTGGCTGCCTAACAGATGCAGGTACAGGTCTGCAGGTTGCTGCAAACTTGGGGGACTTCTGTGGTTTCATCTTTTGTTATCAGCGGCTGGGTTGCTTTTGATATGCCAATATTTTTGAAGTGAATTGGTATTTTGCAAGTTAAGGAGCCTGTCATTTAGTCATAGGCTCCGTTGGTTTCATTCTGGTCATTGTGTTGATACAATGTTACATTGTACAGACTCTATGTCTTACTATATACATATCGATATTCATAAAAAAAAAACGTATTGTTCCTGAAAATATCAGGAAGCAAACAAACAAAATAAGTAAAATCATGGAAAACGTATTCCACCACAGAATTCTGCAATAATGACAAGAAGAGTATTTGTTGTGGTATTTGAAGGAGGAAGACTTTCTGATGCTCTTCCTCGAATATGCTATTGTAAGACTACATCAGGTTATGTGAATTTTCTTGGTAACTCACGTCCGTTAGCCAGAAGAATGAAGAAACAACTCTTACCTGGCAGATGCAACATTGAACTTCGTTCGTTGATGATCCATCTTCAGCCACTTGATACCTTAGTCTTTCCATGCGTGCATTAACAACATCCTCACTTAATCCAGTAGAAACATTCCCGATTCGCTCCCCTAGGGATATCAGGTCCTGTAAATGTTGGCATAAACTCGTGATTTAGCGGATAAGACAATTAAGCAACCAAGATTTAAAAGAATCGAAACTCACTATTTGATAGCCACTCCTTTTTATCCACTATCTTAGTTGGAAGTTAGACTTTAAAAAAGTATCAAAGAAAGTTAATTACGCATGCAGCAAACGACGCCTTTACCTTTCCTTCTTTCAATCTGAGTATTACCTCATAAGACATGTCATCCACATCAAGACGCATGCCTGCATGTTGATCAGCCTCTTCAGGCACATCATACCCTACTGAAGGATCAACTACCATAACATCCTGGACCTTCAACATTTCAATCATTAGTTAACTCTTATTCAGTACCAATTGAAAGCACTATCAAATTGTTAGCTTTACATGGTTACCAGGGAGATACTATTCTTTTCACATCACAAGTTTAGTGGCATGAGAGAGAGCGAGAGAGCATCATACGCTAGGAATGTCTAATAATTTTTTGTCAATGAGAAGGGTGTATACGGGTATGTGGTACGGTGTGGGAAATGTATGTCTTTAGAGTTGAATAATAACACATTTCTGGTGATGACAATTGAAAACAAATACAATAAAATTTGATCATATATATGAATAATCGCAGTTTACGTTTAGATTTTTTACCTTGTTCACTGAGATCACGATTTTGAATCCTACATTCTTCTTAATATTAACGGAAAAATAATTATATAATAATACTGTGTACCTGGATCCGTATTGAACCTGCCCTGCGCGCCAGGATTAACGCATTCCGAACCTGTTAGTCCAGAAAGAAGACTTTTATTGTCAACCAAGTAAAATTTATGAAAAAGAATTAAACATGAAAAAAGTCATTAATAGGGTATACCTCAGATATTAGCCTGCTTCTCAGAGCAGTGGGAACCCCAGGCTGAAGCGTCATTTCAGGATTCGCACTCGCTGATGCTTCGGGCCTCGTCACTGTTACAGCCAATTGTTGCATGCTAGAATCTCTAACATTGCCACCACGAACCGTTGAATCCAGTTCTCGTGTAGCAGCGGAAACACCCATATGCACTGGGCCATAGTTACCTTGATTCACAACAGCCGGAAATCCAGCAGCAGCATACTGTCCAGTCATGTTTCCTTGGTGTTGAGGAAACCATGGAGCAGTTGGTGGTTGATGGACAAACGCTGGAGGGGGAGTTATGGAACTAGAGGCAATATTTCCGTGAAACTCCGGAGGTATGTTGTTAGCTGCAGTGTTTCTCAATTGCTGTTGTAGTACATGTTGAGAAAAATGTCTTCCAACAAAAGTATAGGCTGAAGTTGGTGGCACATGGTTGAACATCCTGGCGATGCCATTCATCTGGACAGGTTGTCGAGTTAGTGGAGAGTTTGGGATCTGGCCTTGTTGCATAATTGCCTCTGTAGAATTCACCATTCCAGCTGTCCAGTTTGCATGCTGCTGGGCTAATGGGATGTATGGTGGTGCTTGCCCAAGGGATTGCAGCACAGAAGGATTCCTTGTAGCGTTAGCTATCAAGTTAGTTGACACCAAATCCTGTCCATTTGAGGGTCCTTCCGATTGGATGTTTCTCTCTGAGTTGTGTTCTTGGCCTAATACGTACACACGAGACATTTCACCAGCTGAAGGTTGGGGCATTACAGGAGCCGGTTCCCTTGCAACCTGTTGTCCAGCAGCTAAAATGTCTGATAGGTCTGCATTTTGCTGACTAGTTGATGATATAATTAAACCTCTACTGCACGTTTCTTGGACATTAACCGCTTGCTTAGCTGATCTTGAGCTTCCACCTGAAGATCCACAAGGATCTTCAGGTGCTCTTCTCTTACAGGAGAGGCGCCTGCTTTCAGGCGGAGGAACTTCCCTGTTCCCATTTTCTTCCAGTACATACCGTGAGACTCCAGAAGAGATTACAAGCGAATCATCAGTCTCATCCTCAGAAGATTCATTTGGATTACCTTCCAGTCGTCCTAATTCATACGCAATTCGAGATACAGCTAACACCACATGATTAATATTGGCATCACCAAAATTGCCTTCATTGGTAGGAGTTCAATTGAGCGTCATGAGAAGGATTTCCGGAGTTATCTCCTCGCCAAATTGGTGGCAAATTTATGAACTCACCACTGCCCAAAGTATCCCCACTCTGCTGTAAGAGAAGGACATCTGGCCAAATATTCATTCCTTGGTAAGTTTGGTTAATTTGTGGAGCACCAGAAGGGTCATCCAGCAGTCCATCTGCAGCTAATAAATCCTGAAACCGAACTGGCGTTGGGCCATGCAATTCAGGAATAGCTTCTTGACCAGTATCAGGAATATGCAAATCATCCAAAGGAGCTTGGGAGGGATTCGTCTGAAATGTAATGCCATTAGGTCCATAGCGCAATGAATACGGTTCCTGGATGCCATTGGAAGTGCTGTCTTGACGTGCCATGATAGATATTTATACTCGAGAGTCAAGAACTATATGTGAAAAAATAAACACATTATAAGAACAAGTAACTTAGATATTATCCATTACTATCCCCATTACTATCCATTACTATACCATAAAACTAAGCATGATGCTACAACTCTAGTCTTGAACAGAAAAAAGGAAATAGCTTGTGGAGGGCTCATAAACTATGGAAAATTTAACTCCCGCGAAGCATGTTTAGGTCATCAGACATGAAGTCTGGCAGTTTGACCTTAATCATATAATAATATCAATTGATTTAAGCCAATAAAGAAAGCAACAAATTATCTCCAAGATAGATTGTTTCAATGACAAAATAAAAATCCAATTCAAAAGAAAAAAGATTGCTTGACAGATCAGCTTCTGTTGGTCATAAAATTACAAAATTAAATTATTCCAGAAACCTTATTAGGAAAAATTTATGGGTAATTGACCACCAAACGTTTTTTACTCTTTAGGCATCATACAACTTGTACCGCAATTAGCCTCAAATATTTTATGAGAAATTCAAATCCATTGAGTTATACAATATGCAAACTACATCAAGGAAAAAGAAACTGAATTCCCCTAGCTACTTCATAAATAATATTCACGGATCTGATTGGTTACTCAATTCAATAAGAATTTGCTTTCCAATTTTTTTAAGTGATTAAGTAAAACTTACAACCATTCAAAATAAAATCGTGATTAGTTTTTTGCAAAAAAATCAACGAAATTAAAACCTCTATTTTTTTTTAAAAAAAGAGAGGATATGTTTTAAATAGAAAATGCATTTGCTCAATCTTAAAAACGTTAAGTTAGGCATAGGAGATTAAACAGCAGATTTATAAACCTTAAAACACATCAAACTTTGTAAGAAATAAATTATTATCAAATAGAACAAAATAATTATAAGGAAAAAAAAAAACGAAATTCA
Source organism: Passiflora organensis (assembly GCA_019739055.1). NCBI lineage: Eukaryota > Viridiplantae > Streptophyta > Magnoliopsida > Malpighiales > Passifloraceae > Passiflora > Passiflora organensis. The sequence continues at coordinate 927,103 of JAEPBF010000298.1, forward strand.
AAAGAAAATTAAACATCTTATAAAAGAGAAAGAAAAACTCTTATATAAAAGGCAAAAACTCAAAGGATACTTTGAGACCAAAGTATAACTTGAAATCGAAGATCTGATCGCAAATTCAAAGTTTTAACAAAAAAAAAAGTCAAATCCAATGAACCTTGCAGACTAGTTTATATTATGTATAGAAATGGTATCATTCCGACTGTGAAAGAAAAAATAAATCGAATTGGCCCATTTCATACGTATTATATTCATGAATCTGATTGATTAATCCTCCAATGGAGTAAAGATTTTAACTTTCCAGATTGCCAACCAGATAAAGGTTAGAAGAGGAATGAGAAAAATCAATCATTTTTCGTCAAATCGTCTGTTAGAAAAAATAAGATTGAAAATGGTCGCCTCGAGTTACAAAAACCAAACGAAGAAGTAAGCCATAGCCAGCGAATCAATGAACTATGAACATAGAAAAGCCGATCATTTTATGAAAGTTGGATTTTATAAATAAGAAGATCAAAATCAGTCCTAAGCAAACAATCAACAACAGTTAGAGAGGCAAACAGCACACCAAAGCTTGAGGAAACCACCAACCTCAAGCCCAGAAGAAATAAGTAAAAGATAAGAATTTCCTCAAAAAAAAAAAAATGTAAAAGATGAGAAAATTGATTAGACTCGATACCTAGAAAAATATTGAAGGCGGAAAAGACTCTTCTTTCTCTCCTCTCACCCAGGCGACTATTGTGGAGAAATGTGAGTCTGTGTGCTGAAAGGGTATGAAGAAAAGTGATATATATAGCGAAAAATGAAGTCTTGAAACGAACTGTAATCTGGAAAAGAGTGAAATTTCCAATGATGGATTTGCATCAAAATAAATTTTAGCGTAAGAACAGACAAGTATGGTAATAAGGTGTCATGGTCGGCTTCTGACCAATTGGATTTTCACTCTTAAACACTCCTTACTGTGATAGCCTCGTGTCGCCTCCTTTTCTGTGAATCTCTCTCACTTCTGTCTCTATATCCGCAGTTTTATGGCAAAAAAAAACTGGTCGACTGCTGTTGCTTGCGGTGCTAGTGATGTTGGCTGCTTGGCTTTTTTCCCCTCTTTTTTTTCATGTCTTTTGCTGGTTTTTAATTTATTCGAAATGGTTGGCTCCTCATCTGTTTTGCAGAATACCTATTCCTCAAATTATATTTTTGTTTGGTTTTTCTTTTTCCTTCCAATTAAGCAATTTTGTCCTTCAAAATGGTAAAATTAAACAATTTATTAGTAAAAAAGACATCATATATAAGCAATCTCTATATTATCGTCATTTGAAAAATTGGAGTATCTACTACTGCTAGCCATATCACTCACTATAACTCACTAGATTAGATTCATTTTTGAGTATCCGATTTTAATTGTGAGTTTTGTATCAATGGCTAATATTTCGAATGTAAAATTACTTATCTTGCTTTTCTTTTACCAGTTTGGCACTTTGTTTAGTTAACTCATACTTTTTCTTTACGTTTTCTAAAGTTAATTAAAATGTCGATCGTACTAATATTATTGTAAAGAAATAAGTGATCTTTTCAATCTTTGTTTGTACTTATATATATTTCCTAACTTATTGTTGGTATTTGGAGTTTCGATTAGTTTGGTTATATCTTACACTATTCTATATTTTTGTTTCTATTTGAAGTTAATAAAGTTTGATAATCTCTTTAAGTTTGTTATTTTGTTATTTTTTCAGGTTAATGAAACCGTTATATAGATTGTGGTAAGCAATTCCTTAGTGTTGCCACACCGACATCATCTCGGAAGAAAAGAGGACGTCGAGGATCAACAGGGTTGTGGAACCTTAAGCTAGCCAAAGCTTGCTCCGATCGTGATCATGATTCGCTACAAAATTTACGCAGCTATTAGCTTCTCTACAAACATAGTGCTTCAATGAGTTAACTTCGTCGTTAGGTTTTAGTTATTGAATTTTAACAATGTGTGATTGTCTTGGTAAATGTTTCGGACTATTTTATCTCTAATTTAAATAGTTAAAGTTTATCAATGAGCCTTACCTTAGTTGGCAATCAACTACGTAGTAAAAGGGGTTGACGGTTGGTATTCTGGTTAGTTTTAGTTTCTTCGTTGTCTTTATTAATTCTCGTTAGGTCCATTATTAATAATTTTATTTCTATTTTAAGTTAGAAATGTTGGGTAATCTCGCTAGGTTCGCTAACTCGTTATTGCGTCAAAAGTTTCAATTAATAAAACTGTCTTTAATCGTTTTAGAAAATTTCTTAATGTTCGTATTTCTGATTCAAGTTGTATAGTTCGGTAATCTTGTTAATTTTGTTATTTTGCTGTCTTGATTTAGTTTTTAGTTTCTCATATTGGTGACTTCAAAACTAGTTAAAACTTGTAGTAAAATTTTGATGATATGATGAGGTTAGGTATATACCTAAGTTATCTAGTTAAATTTTAATCATTCCACATCAGTAATTTATGATTAATTTTAAAATATATAGTGTATGTTATTCCTACTTAAGTTGGTTGTTGAAGTTCTAGTAATGTATAATCAATTTTTAAAAATTTATTTAAAATTTTAATACTTTATTTCTAATTCAAGTTGATAAATTTGATCTTTATAAAAAAAATGATAAATTAGATCATTATTTTCATTATGTTGTAATTCGGTTTAATTTTTATTCTTGAAACTAACAAGACTTCTGAAAATATGTATTACATCTGTATCTAATTTAAGTTAATTTTTTTAAAAAACATGTTCCTTTACCCAATACGTTTGGCAAATCTTTCAAATAATTTGAAGGAGAAATAGAGGTAAGCACGTACGTTACATGTAAAATCATGGGGTTTGTAAAAAAAGGAAATAAGAATATACGTACATTCGAACCCATACGTACAGCACAGCCGATGTAGACTAGATTACAAATTAACTGCTCTCCTATTGGAGTTAGAACCGCAATAGGAGGAGTCAAGGGAGATAGAGGCTGATCCGTGCTAAGTGCTATCCTGAGACTTACAAATGATCTATTTGCTCTGGGATCTAATAATACTTTAGCATTTTGAGAAAAGACTGAAATAGTACCTGTCACCATATTAGGACTAGCCTCGACATCAGTTAGGGTGAAAAGCCTTGTTGGACTTGGTTGAGCCTCGCTTGTGGATCCGTTGGGTGGTCCTCCTGGTGCGCGTGTTGGTGGTCTAGAGGGGTTGGCATTCCCACCTCGGCCTGCGTTTGGTACACCTGTGATTCGCCTTCGTTTTGGGCATTCCCTCTGAACATGTCCCATCTCGCCACAGTTGTAACATCGACGTTGCTGAGAATTCCACGAAGATCCATTGGAATTTGAACCAGAAAAGTTATTTCTGTTGGTATTTCCATTGCCACTAATTTTCGGAGGATAGGACCTTAAAGGATAGGGTCTCGTTCGTCGTTTGAACTTCGAATCTCGCCTATAGGATCCGCCACTAGTGGCTGCGGATGGCTTCTTTGTTTGCACGATCTTTTCAGCTTCAGTCACGGCAACAATCAGTTCTTGCAAATTCTGTACCGGTGTCATACCAACGATGGTTTTGAGTTCGGTACTCAACCCATCCTAAAAACGTCTCGCAAGCTGGTACGGTGTACGATCTTCTTCTGGTGTAAATCGGGACAACTCCCTTAACACTTTCTCATATACCAGCACCATACGGGTGCCTTGTTCAAATTTGTAAAAAGCTTGTCGCTGCTTGCTTTTATGAAATCTCGTATAAAATCTTTTGTCGAATTCGTACCGGAATTCTTTCCAAGTTGGCAAATGATCGCCGAATCGCAAGCTAGCAGATATCCACCATGAAAGGGCTTCTCCCTCAAGTAGGAATGTAGCAATAGCAACCTTGTCATCATCCGAGATACGTAAGAACAAGGATACTCAGTATAAGGTGTCTATCCACTGACGAGCGGCTGTGGCTCCAGCTGAACCACCAAAATCTTTACATCCAAGTTGTCGAGTTTCCTTTAGCAATTTCATAATCACGACAGGAAGTCTCTCAGCCTTCTTATGATGTACCGGCTGTACAGGTTCAAATGGAGGAATAGATTCTTCCACTAGTGCTGGTGTAGGTGCAGGAGCATTCTGAAATTGCGCCTCCATACGCTGCTGATTTGCAGCAATTCCTTGTAATACTTTTAAGATTTGTGCCATGACAGGATCAATGACTGGTGCGGCTGGTGCCTTAGATTGGTTTTTAGGCTCAGCTTGCCCTTCCTGCTCATTTTTTGCATTCGGCTCCTCTTGCTCAACAGGTTGCTGTTCAGCCTGAATCTCAAACCTAATCCGTTGATCCCTTTGTAGCCTCGAGTGTGCCATACTACATGAATACACCATTATTACTCAACATACAACTAACTAAATATGATAAACAGAAGTGGTACCTAGTGGAGAGGCATGCACCGGACGATACGCATAGGCTAGAAAGCAACATACAAATTTTCGAAAATCACATGCACACATGCAAAGGTATTCTCGGCAATTACATCAACACTCATATATACTCTTGGAAATCATCATCAAACATCAAGCATGCATGAATTCACACAACATCAATATTCGGCAATACACACCAGCAGTCGCATACATATACATTCAGCAATACAAGAGTCAAATAGGGACACTCGGCAGCATCCATAAATCAACACATACATTCTCAGCAATGATAAGAAACACAACAAACACTCACCGAAACATATCATGGCATACCAGGCATAAGAACATACACTAACAAACATCACATCAAACTATCATTCTCATCATTTAAATCTTACAAATCAATCCCATTTTAGCATTAGTTCACTTTTGGTATTAGCCCCTAAGTGAGTGAGTGTGTGCGCATGTCCTTACCTACAAACACCAAAATCAACAAATAAGTTAGCATATAACAAATTATTTTTCCTAAACCATGCTCCGCTACCAAACCTGTGACCACCCTAATTCCTAACTATTACTATTTGCTCCGATTAAGGTTATCACCGCTGTGAAACCCAAATAAGCCTAGATGACACCTAGAACCTATCTGAATCTCACCAGGCTTACCATTAACTTCCGACTTTTAGCATGTTCATTTTAATGTTTAACAACAATTGGAGCATGATATGGGACAAATATTCTGGTAACATACGGAGTGAATAAAACATCAGCGGATTTCTTTAGATTAAATCATTGGGTTCATAACACACAAGTCCCATAAGGATCCAAATAACCAGCAAGAAATCCTCCAACATATTTCGAAAATAGCAAGCAAAGGAGGGATTTTAAGATCTGCAGAAACCCTAAATACAAATCTCCCAATTCACATTAGATCAGTCCTAAACAACTAAAGGGGATCACGCAATTCAAGAACCAATCAAAAAGGGTTAGGGCTGAATCTATGGTTAAAGGAGGACTACGATCACTTCCGAACAATCAGAAGTACACAGGTAGGTAGAACTCGTCAGATTGCTTTCAGCAATGAAGAAGAAAGGACATCCCCTTCTACTTGTGTTGTCCAAGGCTTACTGCACAAAGGGTAAACGGTTAACACACAAGCTAATCAGTAAGCCTATTCATCTTGCCACACAAGGACAAGTTGTCTTGCCACACAAGGACAAGTCGTCTTTCCACACAAGGATAAGTCTTCCCAAGCCACACATGGACTAGGGCATCCCAAACCACACAAGGATAAGGGCTTCCTGCCACACAAGGACAGGGTTCCGGCCAAACAAGGACCAAACATCCAGCGCACGCATGCTGGGCTTTGCCACCCATACAACTCCCATACCAGTAAGAACCTCTCCTCTCCTTAGGAGCATCAGCGGTTACCCCGAATGGCCACCGGAGAAAGATCCTGACACACAAACATGTACAAGCACATACATGCAAGTACAAAGCATAATACCACAGTAGGGTATCCTCAATTATGTCAGAACACAATCAACATATTCAATTCACATAATATATGCAACTCACGGGTTTGATATAGCCTATGAGATCCATATCTCAATCCGAAATTCATACTCTCACCCTATAATCAAATCGCATGCAATACAACAAGGGCAGGTATCAAAAACATAAAGAAAATAACAGGGGTCTCTGGTGAAACCGATGAGGCATAGATTCTACCTCTCTTGTCTTGAAACAAGAAGCTACTCCTTTGCCTTTATTAGGTAATTCCGAACCACCTATATTATCACCAGGCAAAGACGAAAACAAACTAAGCATGCATATTCAATAATTAATTGAATACCCTATTTTCTTACCAATTCCACTCACCAAACCTATCAGAAACCAGTGATCAGATGCTACAGGTGCCTCCCCCTTGAAAATGTGATGTGATAGCCAAGAACTTAACAAGATTCAACTTGAATTACCATTCCAATTAACTATGCAAATTTCGTCGCTAAGAGTAAGACATAGGATAATTTCGACTTTAAGCATAGAGAAGTTTAAAAGAAATAAATTCATGATCATACATCATGAATAGATGCTAAGAAATCATAAGAACAAGCGAAACGACAACAGAAATCAACCAAAGACAAAAACAGTAGAAATCAATCGATTTTCAACTTATCTTTTGACAAAGAAATACCAACTTTCAGACAACAAAAAAAATATGGTTGGAAAGAGGATGAAAGGAGCTTTCCAACAAGCTATTATTTTTAGAGATATAACGAACTATAAAAGAGTTATGCTATTATGAATTTCAAGAAGATTTTGACAGTTCCGTCGAAAACCTAATTCCGCTGCCGATTTTTAACTTAACTTTTGACAAAGAAATATGAACATCCAAAAACCAAAATAAAATATGATTGGAAAGAGGATGAAAATATCTTTACAACAAGCTATTATTTGTAGAGATACAACAAACGATGAAAGAGTTATGCTATTCTGAAGTTCAAGAAGATTTGGCAGTGCCGCCGAATTTCAACTTAACCTTAGAGAATGAAATACTAACCTCACGATAAAAAAACCATATAGTTTTTGAAAGAGGATGAAAAGAGCTTTCCAACAAGCTATTATTTGCAGGGATCCGACAAATGATAAGAGAGTTATGCTGGTTTAAAGTTTCAGTGAATTTTGGCAACTATATGGAGGTGTAAGGGTTTTAGGCTATACGAGTTTTGTGTGTTTTCTATGAATGATTTTTGTGGGGTTGGCTTCCTATTTATAATGAATGAGTATAGAATTAAGATTACTACTTTAAAGGCTTTATTAAAGTAATATAATTACCAGATTTAATTTCTTTAGTTATCTTCCCCTATTTTTCGGGATTTTAATTTCTAAGGAAATTATCTAGCTATAAGGACTTGGATTAAAGGGAATTAAAACCAGAATTAACTACCATGCAACTCTTACCAATTTCGGCCATCACACATTCTTTCCTTCAGGGGAAAAATCATCTTTTCACCTGCACTGGCTTCTGTACTTCTAGGACTCAAAATTCAGGATCTCACACTCCCTTGGATGTGTGATGTGATAGCTAAGAACTTAACAAAAATCAACCTGAATTACCATCCAAATCATAATACAAATTTTTGGTACTACGAATAGGGTAGTAGGAAAATTTTCGGTTTCATGTATACAAGTCTTAGGGGTTGCAATTTCATGTTAACAAAGAAGGATTAGGTGTTAATAACACATATAATCAAAAGGAACAAAATCGGAAACCAATAGGTTAATTAATTGATCAAAATCGACAACAGTAGGGCGAAGGGTAGAGCATGCAGATTTCATATATAGGGAAGATTCAAAAGATGAATTCATGAGTTTACAACATTAATGGATGACAAACAATCATATGAACAAAAGAAACAACAATAGAAATCAATTGAAGGAAGAATCACACAATTTCAACACCAAAATCGACGAATTATGACTTGAATTTCAACAGGAAAAAACTAACCTTCTAATGAACAACTCAAGATATTTAGATAGAGGATGGAAAGAGCTTTCCATAGGTTATTATTTGCAGAATTTTGACAAAGGATGAGAGAATTATGCTAGTTTGAAGATCAAGGAAATTTTTGGCAGCAATAGGGTGTAGGGTTTGATGTTTGACGAAAATTGTGTGTTTTTAATGTGTGTGGGAAAGTGTGGCTGGCTACTCTTTATGTAGGGTGTTAATGGGATTAATTTCCCTACTTAAAAGGCTAGATAAGGTAAGATAGTTATCAGAACTAAATTCTGGAATTATCCTTTCTTAATTTTAGGAATTTTTTTACTAAAGTAAAATTGAACCAATAAGGAAACAAATCAAAAAGTAATGAAACCAGAAATGATTACTAGACATTCCATACCATTTCCGGCCATCACATATCCATTTCTTCAGGGGCAAAACAGTTATTTCACCTATACTGACTTTTGGACTTCTAGGACTCAAAATTCAGGGTGTCAAAGGAAGTGGGAGCATGTCACGATGGACTTTGTGACATGTTTTCCTAGATCTCAGCAAGGATTTGATGCCATTAGGTGATTGTGAATCGACTGATGAAATTTTCACACTTGCTTCTAGTTCATGTGACAGAAACCCTTGAGAGATTGGTTGTTCATTATATGGATGAGATTGTTTGTCTACATGAAGTACCAGTTTCCATTGTTTTAGAACATGACTCCCATTTTACTTCACAATGTTGGGAGAAATTTCAGAATGGATTGGGTTCGAGACTGAATTTCAGTACAACATTTCATCCCCAAACTGATGGTCAATATGAAAGGACAAATCAGATGTTTGAAGAGATGTTGTGTGCATGTGTGATGGATCAAAACACTAGTTGGGAACGATGTTTACCTTTGGTGGAGTTCACTTACAATAAAAGTTTTCATGTAAGCATTGGAACGGCTCCTTATGAAGCATTATATGGGAGACATTGCAGATCTCCCATTTTCTGGAATAAAATAGGCGAGAGACGCCTAGATAATTCGGAATTGATTGATCAAGCAATGGAGCAATTGAATTTGATTCCACAAAGGCTGTGGACAGCGTAAGATCGACAAAAAAACTATTTTGATAATTGTAGAAGGGAATTGGAATTTATGGTAGTTGACAAAATATTTCTAAAAATTGCCCCATGGAAGGGTGTCTTTCATTTTCAGCAGCGAAATAAGCTAGCACCTCCTTATACTGGTCCATATGACATTGTTGAAATGACTAGCCTAGTTGCATATCAACTTGCATTTCCCTTGAATATAGAGAGAATCCACAACGTATTTCACATTTTGATGTTGAGAAAGTATGTTCGAGACCCTGCTCAAGTACTTGAAAAACCACCAGTTGAGGTTGCAGAAGACCTATCTTACCCTGTACAACCAGTTGCCATACTAGATCGGTTAGTTTGCCACCTTAGCAGTCGAAGCATGCCTATGGTACGAGTTATTTGGCATAATAGCCAAGTTGAGGAACCGTCTTGGGAGACAGAAGAATCTATGCGTGCAAAATGTCCTTACTTGTTTTCTTAGGTAATTGTGTTAAAATTTTGAGGACGAAATTTTTATAAGGAAGGGAGGATGTGAGACCCCGATTTTGTATCCTAGAAGTCTAAAAGCTACTATAGGTGAAATGACTGTTTTTTCTTTGAAGAAATAGATGTGTGGTAGCCAAAAATGGTATTGAAGGTTCTTTCCTCATTTGGTTGATTTCATTTCCTTCCTATTTCATTTCCTTCTTGATTTATTTCTATCATAAATGGTATATCTCCTAAAATTAAGAGATAATTCTAGAATTAAATTCTAAAGATTATCTCCTCATATCTAGCCTTAAAGGTAAGGAAAATTAATTCCATTAATCCTATAAACTATCTAGCTGGCCACATATATGTCTAGAAACAAAAAATACACAAAATCATCACGTAATATACCCTTCTTCCTTATCCTTGCTGCCGAATATTTCCTAACACCTACTATAGCCAAATTCTTTCATCCTTCATCAAATTTCTGCAAATAATAGTTTGTTGGAAACCTATTTTCATCCTCTATCTTGCTATCTTGGTTTCATCATCAGAAGGTCAGTTCATTCCTATGTTATTTTTATCGCAAATTGCATGGTGTTGGTGCCAATTTCCTTGATCAATCCTTCAATCGATTGGTTTCAGTTGCTATTCCTCTTATTTGTATGATTGTTTGACACCTATTAATATTGTAATATCATGAATTCATCCTTTGAATCTTCCCTATATGTGAAATTGGCATGCCCTACTCCTTTGCCGTATTGTTGTCAATTTTTACCAATTGACTTGTCTATTGGTTTCTGATCTTGTTTCTTGTAATTGTATGTATATTTGGCACCTAATTCTTCTATATTATCATTAAATCACAACCTTTAAACTTTGTATGCATGGAATCACAATTTTCCCTATTGCCCTAACTTAGTGCTGAAATTTGCATAATGAATTGATCTATCACATCACACATCCAAGGGGGTGGTTCCTGCAGCATCTAATCATTGGTTTCTGATAGGTTTGATGAGTGAAATTGGTAAGAAATGAGAAATTAGGTTGATTCTTGTTGTTTATGCATGCTTAGTATGGTTTTGTCTTTGCCTTATGACCATATAAGTGGTTCGGATCCTCTTAATAAAGGAAAAGGATTATCTACTTTTTCAGAGACAAGAAATGTAGGATCTATACCTCATCGATTTCTTCAGAGATCCTTGTTGCTTAATTGATATTTTTGGTGCATGAGCTTGTTTTTGATTGTATACGTATGCTTTGTATAGTGTATGCATAAGTTATAGATTAAGCTAAGATTCCTTATGCAATTTTGGATCCTTATGATAGGTTGTGTGTGCCTAATTTGGATGTGTTATGTGCTTTGGACTTGCTGATTGTGTTTTAATGTGATTGAGGATGCCTTGTTATGGTATTATGCCCCATACTTGCTTGTGTGTGCTTGTACATGATTGTGTGTCAGGATCCTTTTCTGGTGGCTATTCGGGGTAAACATTGATGCTCTTAGGGAGAGAAGAGGTTCTTACTGGTATGAGAGTAGTATGGGTGGCAATCCCCAGTATGTGCATGGTGGATGCCTAGTCCTTGTGTGGCTAGATGCCTTGTCCTTTGTGATAGCAAGATGCCCTTATCCATGTGTGGTTTGGATGTTCTTGTCCTTGTGTGGCTTGGATGCCTTGTCTTTTTGTGACAAGATAAATAAACTTGCTGATTAGATTGTTTGCTAACCAATTACCCTTTGTGCAATGAAGCCTTGGACAACATAGGTGGAAGGAGATAGCCTTTCTATTGATGAGATCGAATGATGAATTGCCTGCATGTGTTCTTCTGTTTTTAGAAGTGTTCTTAGTCCACCCACAGCTTGTTACTTTCGGGTCTATCCCTATTGTGATTGTTTGATAATTGTTTGATACCCCTTTAGTTGTATAGGTGAATCTGATGTTTTTTGGGAGATGTTTGTTTAGATTTCTTCAGATCTTCTGATGTTGTGACCCTACTGAGATTCTTGTAATCTCACCCTATTGTTTTCCCCATTTTCAGGCTTAGGAACATCATCTGTCCATGGTACTAGTGTGTGAGATCAAGGTTGCATGGCAGGATGATATGGTCAGTATGGAAACTGGGGATGGTTAGGGCTCAATAACATTGACGGCGATAGTTGCACACTTTTTATGAAATGTCAAATAGTATGAAATAACAGCAATTAGAGAGGATTGCTGCAGGGAGTTGTTTATCGAGTTCTTATCCACATATAAGCTTATGTTGAAATCTGACATGACAATAAAGGTTATTTCAATTTAGTTGAGATGCATTGATTGGAGGATGAAATTCGATGAATTTGGTATCATGTGTGGCTTATATTTAGATTACTATGTCTGGACTGATAATCTTAAGTAGAACATATTGCACTAGTTTTCACCTGATGTGGACCGAAACTTGATTTGGCAGACAATGACATGGGACATCGCAGACATTCAGTCTAATGACATTTGGATGTTCAAAAATATGATCTTGAGAAATCGAAGGACATGTTGTTGTTAAATCCGTCCCTCAAGGTCATACATAGATGGCTTGCACACTCATTGGATGGTAGGAAGGCCAATTGGAGTGTTATAACTAAGCTAGAGCTGTTATATCTTTATTGCTTGACTGTCAATACCCTGATCAACGTAGGAAGGATATTTTCAATATATTTTCACAACATGGTAAATAGTTTGCATAATATACTAAGTGGAGAGAGTTATATAACTCGCCTCGCAAAGAATCTTAATGTGCATGATCAGAGCGAGCAATACAATGTTGTGCGTCCATTGATGCCAATAAACCTTGCAACATTGCTGACGATGAAGATGGTTAAGAGGAGAGGTGGACATTATGTAATTTGTGATGACCCTATGCCTACAGTGATGGACATAAGTGATTCTACCACCTCGGATGATGAGCAAGTCCTTGTAGCATTTGAGGAGAAAAGTGGAGATAACGAAGGCCTATCACCATCTCTAGCAGCCACCGGATCCCAACAGAAGCCAACTATGAGGCAATCCATGGGGGTCATTCACTATGACATTGTGAACATCTATAGTGTTCATCCGCAATGACCGGATATCCTTTTGTCGTGAGTTTGATGATATTTTGAAGGGGCGTAGTGTATGAAGTTCTAATAAGGGTGCTTAGTGTGCTTCACTTGTCATGTGTTAATGGCCTGTTATCTCTTACTTGTCTGTTCTCTATTTAGGTGGTTTAAGTCTTAATGTTTGATTGTAATGCACCTAGATGTTGATTAACTAGGATGCTTTTTCTTATTGTATTTATGAATAATATATTGGGTTTTATTGATAATGTTTTTTATTTTATGTTAAAATAACACAATCTTATAATAGCCAAGCCGGAACAAATATTAGTAATGACTGTTAAAATCTGTAGCGCATCTCCATGTCACAGTTATGGATAAATATTTGTGAAAATAACACACGTTATGTCTATAACATACGTTACCATGTATGAGTCATTAAAATACAAACATAATCAACAATAACTACATATCCTATGAACTACCTCATAATTACGTATTAGTATATTACAAACATAATAATAAACATCATTCTTGTAAGGACCCAAACCAAACCTATTAGGATCCCTACCGTCGTGAAACCCAAATAAGCCCTCGCAAGGTTCTATTTGAATCCCACAAGGCTCAAGTCACCTAATTGTCAATTTTAGTGGTTGATTTATATGTTATTTAAAGGTTGGAGCATATTCATACATTAATGAATTTCTGGCTTATACGGAGTGAACGAAAACATCAGCGGAATACTTATATTAATACTCAAAACAAGTGGAAACATAACACACAAGTCCCATAGGAATCTCAAAACATCAACCAATAGTATCATTCATATTTCGGAAGCAACAAAAAGAGAAAGAGGGATTGGAAAGCCAGAACACAAATCCACACAAGTTCAAAGACATGGCATGTGCATTCAATAGAAAAAGGGTGCAAATTCGTCTAGCCGTGCAGCCTTGATCTCCCACCTTTGGTACCAGCAAAAAAGTACACACCTAAGCCTGTAAAGGGGGAGAAAAGAAGGGATGAGATTACAAGAATCTCAGTAGGGCCACATCATCATAAGTCCTAGGGATTCCGTCAAAATATGATTTAACTTTTAACAAAGAAAACTAATCAGCAGATAAAAAACCCAACCTTGTTGGAAAAAGGATGAAGAGGGTTTTCCAACAAACTATTATTCGCAAGAATCCGAAAAAAGATGAGAGAGTTATGCCAAGATGAAGATAAAGGAGTTTCGGCTAGGGTTTAGGCTAGGGTTTAGGCAAAAATCGAAAATTGAGAAAAAGTAGATAAATTATGAAATTTCTATGTTGGTTTTGGTATGTTTAGGTGGGATAGGCTGGCCACTCTTTTATAGGTGTCTAAGGAAGTTTAGCTAAGAGATAAATCCCTTATTTTAAGCTTAAAAAGATAATTAAAGGATAATTTTATTGGATAGATAATTCTATTTAAAAGGATAAATCCATTAAAAGAGATATTCTATTTCAAAGAAAGAATTATCTAATACCTTAGATAACAAGGGATAAAACTAAGGATAATTAATATAACAATACCAGAATTAAAATAGAAAATATCTGGCAGCAACCATTTTAGGCCATAACGCATCCATTTCTTCAGGGAAAAATAGTCATTTCAACTACATCGACTATTGGATTTCCTGGACATCTAAAGTAGGAAGAGTCGAGGTCTCATAATTCTCATCTTTGATGCAAATGTCCCTTTCATTTCCTCCAGAATAGCATTCATACATTTTAGAAGTTTATACATCTCATATTGACATTGCTCATTAGCTTTGAATGATCTACTGTGGGATAACACCAACCACCAAATCGATTATTCACACACCGATACATCAATTTTTCTTTATTGGGTTCTGACTAATATATCTTAGTCTCACTCCATAAACTACATTGATCACACTTTTTATTTATATACTTCAACTAACTTAGTTGACCAATAGTACTGGTGGAACTTGACATCTATAAAATTAACAATAAAGTCGTTGGCATTACATGATTATGTATACAGACATTATGCAAAACAACATTGACTTATACAATTGTGTTATTGACACTGTGATGTGTCGATAACACATACCGTAACACAATTTAGAATTGGTGTGTCAATAGGAATTATGTGTACAAAAAGAATATTTAATTTGGTAATACTGAAAGTCTACATGCCTATGCAATGAATTAATTAATCAATAGAGTTTACTCCATTTTAATACTTTTAAAGTACTACATGACTATGTAGCTCAACCTTATTATCCATTACTAGTCCATTCCATTCATTTGGCCTACACTTGTTGTGTTGTTATGCAATAATGCAGGATGTTCTATAATGTATACATATTCAACAATTATAATATTACAAGAGATTGTAATGCATACCTCAACTCGACCCTCTATCACTCCAACCAACTTAAACACGAGTATGCAACATTGCCAACTTAAAATATATAAAACACGATATGCAGTATTAAAATTTATCCAGACCGTATCATTTTTTTCATTTACCTATTTGTAAAGTTTTATCTTCGCTAGATATTCCTTGCTATTCAGGCTTTCCAAATTGGTTTTTCCCTTACTCTGCAAACATAAATGTCCATTTACACTTACTAAAATGAATTTTATAAATACATAGAATTATATCAAACAAAAATACAAACAGTGCATTACATCACCCAAAAAGCCATAACCAACAGTATACATGGCCTCTGAATAACGCACACATAAACCTACACAAATTATGAGTATTTCAAATTCATATAATTTCAATGCTATGTATAAACATATAAGACATTATTACATTACTAGCCCATTCCATATTGTATGACATTGTAATACATACCTTGCACATTTTAACCAACAAACTGTCACTCTTCACCCTTCCCCTCAGCATTAACTCCATTCTTAGTCTGCAAACATAAATATTACATTTAGATCGACGAAAGGAAACAAAGAACTAAGAATCGGAGAAAAAAAACGTTGTTTCAGGTACCACTACCTTCTAACCATTCATATACAAACTTTTCAGCTCACTATCTCCATATCCCTTGCTTCTCTACCTTTGACTACCTTCTCCATTCTGTTTCTACCTTACTCTGCAAACAAAAATATCAAAGCACTAACTAAAATAAACTTAAAATTCACAAAACAATCTCATGATCTTCACGCATGGTTCTCCGACTTTGTTTTCCCCTAAACTTCCGTCGGTCTTCACTTTTTTATGATTGCACCACCTGCAGCCTGACCACAGCGTTTGAGAGAGAAAGTCGTTTTAACATTTGAAATGTTTCATTTTCGTTTGAAATCCTTGCATTTGTGATGATATTAGGAGCGACGCATGATTTTTAATTTCTCAGCATAGATGAGAGAGAGTTTTTGGAGGGAAATCAAAGTATTTGTTTATTATGTTCTAAAAAGTTTTAAAAAAAAAATATTCATGCTGATGTGGCATGCTGACTGGATAATAATAAAAACATTATTAGTACTCGCCGTTGTAACTTTGTAAAGTTACAATGGGTATCCCCGAAAGCTGCCAAACCTGAAATTTATATTAATTTGATCTCTCCAATACTTGCAGAACATTTGTCTACTTGGTTTCCTCGGGGTTACTACTAGATGCCTTCCGTTCTATTCTACTTTGACGGCCCACACAGCAATTAACCAATTCTATAACAAGGTGTTTGTTTTGGTAGAATCGTTGGATTAAGATATGTTTTTAACCAGTAAAACTAATATTACATTTAGATATTTTAGGATTTACTAGATGAATTAGATAGATTAAACCAGTAAGATAGATATGTAGAAAATGATAGAGGAAGTAGATGACGTTATCCACTATATTATCTATATTATCGAGATTAACCTAATCAGAAACAATCAGAAACAAAATAACAAAAACACACTAACATTATAAATATCGTATCTTTTCTTATGTGTAACAGAAAAAATATTTTTTTATTATGAGATGATTTACACTTCAATATATTAGGAAATATATAACTTTTTTTAGTTTAAAGAGATTTAAAAGATCATTTTAAATTTTAAATTATTTTTTATAAATTTTATAATCCACCAAAAGTAAAATAATCAGTTTTTATTTTATATTGACGTTAAATTAATTAAATTTTTATCTTAGTGTCATCACTTCCCATCAAAATAGATTGACACGAAAATATTTTTTATTTTAAATTATAAAATATATATTATTATTATTAAAG
Organism: Passiflora organensis; assembly: GCA_019739055.1. Taxonomy (NCBI): domain Eukaryota; kingdom Viridiplantae; phylum Streptophyta; class Magnoliopsida; order Malpighiales; family Passifloraceae; genus Passiflora; species Passiflora organensis. The sequence goes on from JAEPBF010000298.1 coordinate 943,844, forward strand.
ATATTCTGATCAATTATATAATTTAAATATTTTCTGATTTCTATTAAGTTAACTTAACCAAACATAAAAATACTATGGTATTTTTAAACACATTTCCAAATCCACTAATTTATTTTCTATATACATTTGTATTCCAACAATTCTTCACCTCATCATACCTTTCGAGTCTCGTCTGTCAACCAGGTTATCTACATCCATCCTCTTAAAGAAGTGACATTTCTGCTTACTACCCACCTTCTATAACTTTTGTTTCTTTAATTTAATTCCAACGTCTGCCCCTCCGTTGTTCTGGTTTTCAAACATGGGTTCTGCTTTCTTTTGCTACTAAAACTTCTCCTTTTTGTCTTGAATTACTTCGGAGTGGACGAGAGCTCTAATTTCACTTCCCAAGAAATAAAAAAGATTGTGGAGAGTATCAAATTTTGCCAAATGAAATAGATATTTTGTAAGGACCCAAACCCGGACATCGAGCCCTTACCGCCGTGAAACCCGGAGAAGCCCGACACGTGGACCAATCCGAACTCCACAAGGCTATTTTGACTTTTCAAACGTAATCCCAAAACAAAATAAAATTTAATATATTTATAAATTATAATATGACAGATAAGCACTGAATACATGACACAGTAAATAACGGAGCAACAATCAAAACAGCGGAAGTCTCATTATAATAACACAAGACAAACAAGTGAAGCCATAACTCACAAACCCCAAGTATCTGAAAACGAAACCAAAAGTCCAATCAATAAATATGCAATAGTGTGCCAATAAAACCATAACATAGTGACATGTGCAGATGCTATAGTCCCAGCGAGTAGTCCCAACGCTTACACTGAAAAAGAACAACTACTGATCGCGATCTAGTCCTGTGAGGGGAAAACAAAAACCAAGGGGGGTGAGATTTTCAAGAATCTCAGTAGGGGACAACAAGATGAACTTATCAAAGGAGAGGAGCAACAAGGAACTCATTAATTCATCGCTAAACCTATGAATTCTCAAAACTTTAACTTTACTGTTTAGTTTATAAAACGTTTACTTACTGGACCCGGAAATGTATTTTTGTTTTCAACATAGAACTCAACAAGGGTCGATAGGAAAAACATGGGCGGACTGCAAATCGCTTCCCGAGTAACCCCCGCTGAAAGGAAACCGGAAGCCCACTGGTAGGTTTTATATATATACTTTTAAAACATTTACATACATAGCCCCTTCTACCAGTGTTGTCCGAGACTAGATTGATTAATAAAACTTTATACGTAAAAGATCAACTAGTCCTCTCAGATCATCCTGCGAAGCAGGGAACATACAGCATCCATACACCTCCCAACAGATGAGTGTCTCTCCGCTTACTCTCAGAGACCGAGCACCCACCACGCTTGGCCAAACGGAACACAAGTAGCAAGTAACATGAAAACTTACATACATTAACTTATATATAAAAACAAACTAGTTTAGCTTTCACAGAAACCTTTAATTACTTTACGGGAAATGATACAAAATCAGCCCAATTTACGCAACAAATCAATCAAATGGACTTTGATTGATCATATGAAATTTTGGAGATACATTATGATACTTTACAGTTACATACGAAAAAGATCAATGTAATTTGAACAATGGATCAATCGGATGGGCTCTGATGAACTATACAACAAATCAATTCAAAACCAAGGTAACACGAATTTTAAAATATGGAAATACTCATGATGGGTCACATACGGTAAAGACCCTACCTTAAGGGCTGAAGAAGAGGAATCGATACACTTGCCCTTGTCCTCAACACTCGCCCTTCCTAAGAACACAACATCCCAAAAAAGAACTCCAATAAGGTTAGGCTCAAACAACTGGTATTAAACCTAAACAATAAAATTTAAAACGACTATAACTTCACAACGACACATAAAATGGAAAAACGGATCATGTTATTGCGATCAGAACGTCGAAATTACCAAATGGCGCTTGGCGGTCGGCGGCGGTGCGTGGTCGCCGGCGCGTGGTGGGTGGTTGGCGGTGGTCGGCGGCGGCCGGGAAAACGAACTTCACCCAAAACCGAAAATTTTTACATCAAAACGAAGCTACAAACACCAGGAACACAAATCCGAACACCTAACTTCAAAACTCACCTCCGATCGGCCAGGATCTACGATTTTCCGATGCAAAAATCGTAACCTCCGATCGCCGATCTACGCCCGGCCGTGGTCCGATGAAGACGAAACCAACGGCCGGTTGCTCGTGATGACTAGAGGATCGCAACGGTGTGGGCGGTGAGATGGTCGGATGGTCAGTGACGATTCTGAAGGAGGGAGACGACAGTGAGGAAGAGAGGAGGGGAAGAGAAAAAAAAAATGGCAGGGGAGATGTTTTGGTAGGGAGAAGGAAGGGGGAGTGGTTATACCCCGTGGGTGACGTGACAAAATTTTGCCACGTCAGCAACAAGTCTCACATATTTTCGCCTTACACACCTCATCTGTTTCCTGATAGTTTTTCGGGTGTTTCACCCAATGAAATAACTGCAAGGATAAGGATAATGCAGCCGAGAAACACTTTGTAGGGAATCCTGATCAGTATGGAAACCATCGCTCACCAAAGATAGTGTCATTGAAATATCATTGGTGGTGGATGATGAATACAGTGTGGGATAGATTGAAGGAGATTAGGAGGCACTCCGATCATATTCTTTCATAGAGGAGGATCATTTCATTTTATCTAATGCATATTGCAACTTGTAGAAACTCATTACTATGCTGCAACTTGAAGCCTAAAAAATTTTCAGATTGCTATGCTGCAAATTTGGCTCCTTCTGATGTGAATTCGAGGGGAGAAAACATGGAAAGCTTAATTACTGAGAGAATGAGAAATGTGGGCTACTCCTTTAACAGAACTGTGTGGAGAAAAAATCATATGAAAGCAAAAGAGTTTGCATATTTGATGATTGCTACTGGGATATAACGATGAGTTCATTTTTGGAAGTGTGGTGCCTACATTGATAACTGTCACCCTATATGACTTTGTTGAATATCGAACTTTGCACTGCTTTTAAACTTTTCTTGACCCACATTTACGTTCTTCATTGTTGATAGTTCACTATGCTTGGCTTATGCATGTAACTATGAATTGCCAGATAGATTGATGGACGCATCAAAATGTTGTATTAAACAACATATCAAACATACAACATACATTATCATACAATATCATTCCCATATAATTATTTTAAACTTGCACCATACCAGCTTTAGTGATCCATTATCATCATAACACCATGCAGATCTCAATGTAAATCCCAAGATATCTTCAACATATTATGCATAATATCGTACAACATATATTAATAATCCTTAAGACATGTATCACAATAGAGATGCCAACAATAATAGTGACAAGCTTCATCATTTTGGCAGTTCTGATGTTTAATTCTAAAAACTTCTCCACCTATATGAATTTTTTGAATATTGATTTGCACTGGTTTTAGACTTTTATTGATCCATATTTGTCTCCTTTGTTTGTAGTTCACTAAGATTGGCTTGTTTATGTACCTTTGCGTTGCTACTATTTTCTTTAATATTTTTCTTTGACTTGGTCACAAAATCATGATTTTTATTCCAAGTTGTCTTTGCTTCAAAATGAGATAATCTAATTACTTTTATAATGATGGGCACATCTAAAGGCTGCTTTAAGCAACACCGAAATCCCAAGGGTCAATATTGTAAATGCTGCATTACTTGATGAGGAACCCGAGGTTAATATAAGAGATGAAGAATATTTACAATTCGACACATCTAGAGTTCCTGTGATAGTTACGTTAACAAAGGTAAACACGCCATGTGCTTTTTTTTTTACATTTTCGACCCACACAAACTTTGAGCCAAACAGACCCCGGACCCAGTGAGCCTGGACGTGTATGTGCGTATGATGACTTCTAAATATATGGTTCAAAAGACATATCTTGTTACAAATGATCCATTCACACAATACATATATAAGCCCAAGACTTCCTCCACTCTTTTCTGATATGAGATTGGGTAATACAAAACCCTACAATCTGTTGAACATTCTGGTCGAAGATGCAGATAATAAGGACAACATCAATCCGGCGTGGGATGGTCATACCTTTGAGAACCAGCTGGGGTACAAGGCTGGTTTCAAAGGCTGGGGAGGCTAGGGAGATGATAGGGACTGCCATATATGCCTAATTTTGCTAAGATGTATCATCATTCTGCAAGCGTTACCTCTACCTCTAGAGGATTGGCTTTTCAGAATGTTTAGTTGTGCAGCTGATACCGGTGAGGTCCAGATAATTTTTGTTGAATTATATAAAGGATATGTTTGTAATATTATATCTTTTCTGTGAATCATTCAAAAGAAAGAGATGTAGATCGATCCTTTGTACCACTGTACAATTTTTATTTTGTATGTCCACTATGTAGATTTACTGGAACTGTGGGTTACGGTACTTCTTTTCAAATATATTTTTCCTACATTTTCTTTAGCCTCTCCAAACTATATCATCTTGTTCAAGCGGAAACACATTAGGCTTTCAAACTCTTCATTTGTATCTTTTCCTAACTGAGAGGAAAGTTTAAAAACAGGAAAATGAGTCTTCAATATTCATCTATAAAACTCTGGCAGAGCATGATATATTACTAATATCTCATGTTTGTGGTTTCATCTCGTCTGGTCAGTCATGTCCTTGTGTGAGTTTCATTGTGGGATATGAATATTCAAGATGGAAGCTTTAAAATGGTGACAAAATTATATCCTATGCTGCCACATTTAACAAGGGCGGCATTGCTAACTCAAAATCCTTGACACATTTAACAAGATGGAAGCTTCAGCAGTAGATATTTCAGAGTCTAATTTATCAATCAACTGCGCTCACCTACATGCCATGCAACAGATATCATGTCAGAGATAATGCTTGGATCAAGGTCTGAGCTTCCTCGTTTAGTCAACCCACAAATTTGGCCTTTCCTTTTTACAGAAATAGAAACAGCAGAGCTCATCTGTGATTCCTCCTCCGTAGTGGCATCCACGATGTAGTGTCTCCCAGGTACAAGGTAGAGGACAGATATTCAACCAGAAATGCATTGTATTCTGACCTCGAAAATGTAAAAAAAAGGCACATGGCGTGTTTACCTTTGTTAACGTAACTATTACAGGAACTCTAGATGTGTCGAATTGTAAATATTCTTCATCTCTTATATTAACCTCGGGTTCCTCATCAAGTAATGCAGCATTTACAATATTGACCCTTGGGATTTCGGTGTTGCTTAAAGCAGCCTTTAGATGTGCCCATCATTATAAAAGTAATTAGATTATCTCATTTTGAAGCAAAGACAATTTGGAATAAAAATCATGATTTTGTGACCAAGTCAAAGAAAAATATTAAAGAAAATAGTAGCAACGCAAAGGTACATAAACAAGCCAATCTTAGTGAACTACAAACAAAGGAGACAAATATGGATCAAGAAAAGTCTAAAACCAGTGCAAATCAATATTCAACAAATTCATATAGGTGGAGAAGTTTTTAGAATTAAACATCATAACTGCCAAAATGATGAAGCTTGTCACTATTATTGTTGGCATCTCTATTGTGATACATGTCTTAAGGATTATTAATATATGTTGTATGATATTATGCATAATATGTTGAAGATATGTTGGGATTTACATTGAGATCTGTATGGTGTTATGATGATAATGGATCACTAAAGCTGGTATGATGCAAGTTTAAAATAATTATATGGGAATGATATTGTATGATAATGTATGTTGTATGTTTGATATGTTGCTTAATACAACATTTTGATGCGTCCATCAATATATCTGGCAATTCATAGTTACATGCATAAGCCAAGCTTAGTGAACTATCAACAATGAAGAACGTAAATGTGGGTCAAGAAAAGTTTAAAAGCAGTGCAAAGTTCGATATTCAATGTTCAGAGAGAAGAGAGGTAGGATTTATGCCTCATCAGTTTCTCCAGAGATCCTTTTGTTTGCTTGTTGATTTCGGTACCTACGCTTGTGTTTATGTATGCGCATATGTGTGAGATAGTATATGGATGAGTTGCGGATTGATTTGAGGCTTATCTAGGCTATACCAAATCCCTTAAGATAGGTTATAAGTCCCTAGCTTGCATGTGTTATGTATATTGAACATGCTGATTATGTTCGGACATGACTAAGAATACCCTATTGTGGTATTGTGCTATGTGCTTGCCTGTGTGTGCTTGTATGTGTTTGTATGTCAGGATCCTTTTCCGGTGGCCATTCAGGGCAAGTGCTGATGCTCCTGTGGAGAGGTTCTTACCGGTATGAGAGTCGTATGGGTGGCAATCCCTAGCCTGCGCACACTGAATGCGTAGTCATTGTGTGGCAAGATGCCCTTGTCCTTGTGCACTTTAGATGCCCTTATCTTTGTGTGGTTTGGATGTCCTTGTCCTTATGTGCTTAAGATGCCCTTATCCTTATATGGTTTGGATGTCCTTGTCCTTGTGTGGTTTGGATGCCCTTGTCCTTGTGTGGCTTGGATGCCTTGTCCTTGTGTCGCAAGATGAATAAGTTTGCTGATTAGCTTGTGTGCTATCCCTTTTACCCCTTTGTGCCGCAAAGCCTTGGCAACACAGGTGGAAGGGGATGGCCTTTTCTGTTGATGAGATTGATTGATGATTTACCTGCCTGTGTACTTCTGATTTTTGGAAGTGTTTCTAGCCCATCTTCATCCTTAGCTTTCGGCCCTAACCTTATTGTTTGAATATTGTAATGACCCCAATTCCTACTTATTAAAATTTGTTCCGATTAAGGCCATTACCACCATGAAATCCAAACAAGCACAAAGACATCTAGAACCTATCTGAATCCCACCAGGCTTACCCATTAAATTTTTAATAACAAATGGAGCATGATATTAAACAATCATTCTGGTATCATACGGAGTGAATAAAACATCAACGGAAGTCTCTAAATTTAATTATTGGAATCAAAACACACAAGTCCCATAGGGATCCAAATAACCAGCAAGAAATCCTCCAACATGTTCCAAAACATAACAAGCAAAAGAGGGATCTTGAAAAACCAGAAAAGTAGTCCAATCTATGATCATATTGTATGTGCAAGCAACCAAGGAAATAGGAATGCAAAGGTGATGCAATATCGCCCCACCGTGCAGCCTTGATCTCACACACTGGTACCACGAACAGTAAATGTACCTAAGTCTGAAAAAAAATGGTGGAAACAACAGATTGAGATTACAAGAATCTCAATAGGGTCACAACATCATAAGATCTGTAGAAACCATAAACACAAATCTCCCCAAACAACATCAGATCGCTCTTAGCAACTAAAGGGGATCACGTAATTCAAGAATTCAGCTAAAAAAGATAGGGTCGAATCTAAGGTTGAGGGGGGACTATAAATACTTCTGAAAACTCAGAAGTACACAGGCAGATAGAACTCATCAGATTGCTCTCGACAATGAAGAAGAAAGGCCATCCCCTTCCACTTGTGTTGTTCAAGGCTTACTGCACAAAAGGTAAATGGTTAACACACAAGCTATTTAGTAAGCCTATGCATCTTGCCACACAAGGACAAGTTATCCCAAGCCACACAAGGACAGGGCTTCTGGCCACACAAAGACCAGACATCCAGCGAGCTCATGCTGGGGGTTGCCATCCATACGACTCCCATACCAGTAAGAACCTCCCCTCTCACAAGGAGCATCAACGCTTACCCGGAATGGCCACCGGAAAAAGATCCTGACACACAACGCGTACCAGTACATACAAGTAAGTATAAAATATAGTACCCCCACAGTGCATCCTTAATCATATCAGAACACAATCAACATGTTCAATACACATAACACATGCAAACTAGGCACTCATATCCTATCTTAAGGGATTCGGTATAGCCTAGAGGATCGCATCTTGGTCCGCAATTCAAGCATTCCTACTACAACATATGCACATACAATATTACATGTAAAGGCACCAAAATTAACAAGCAAACAACAAAGATCTCTGGAGAAACTGATGAGGCTTAGATCCTACCTCTCTTGTCTCTGAACAAGAAGTTATTCCCTTGCCTTTATCCAATAATTCTTCACTACCTATAGCATCACAAGGCAAAGCCAAAACCAAACTAAGTATGCATATCCAATATCCTATTAAATACCCTATGTCCTTACCAATTCCACTCACCAAACTTATCAGAAACCAGTGATTAGATGTCGCATGTACCTCCCCCTTGGATGTGTGATGTGATAGCCAAGAAATTAACAAGAAACACCCTGAATTACCATCCCTAATTATCATACAATTTTCGGCACTAAGAATAGGGCAATAAGGCGAGTTGCGATTTCATGTTAACAAGTTGTAAGAGTTGCGATCTCATGTTAACAAGGAAGGATTAAGGGTTTATAACATGTATAATCAAAAGAAACAAGATCAGAATCCAATAGGTTAATCAATTGATCAAGATAGGCAACAATAGGGCAGCAGGGGAAAGGTAGAGTTTACTGATTTCATGTATAGAAAAGATTCAAAGGATGAATTCATGATTTTTCACTATGAATGGATATTAAACAATCATATGAATAAAGGTAACAACATCAAAGATCAATCAATGGTAGAATTATAAAAATCTGAAAACCTAAATCTGCTGAATTTTGATTTATCTTTAGAGAAAGAAATACTAACCTTCATATGAAGAACCAAGATGGTTGGAAAGAGGATGAAGAGAAATTTCCAACAAGCTATTATTTACAGGAATCCGACAAACGATGAGAGAGTTATGCTTGTTTGAATTTCAAGAAAATTTTGACAGAAATTGGGAGGTGTAGGGTTTTTAGGTCCTACAAATTTTGTGTGTTTTCTTTATAAGATTTTTGTCTGGCTGACTTCCTATTTATATAAGATGGTTATGAGATTATAATCCCTATCTTCAAGGCTTAATTAAAGTAATATAATTATTAAAATTAAATTCTGTAATTATCCCCCCTTAAACTTTGGTTTTTATTTCCTAAGGTAATTATCAACCAATAAAGAATCAATTTAAAGGGAAATAATTACTAGACATCCCTTACCAATTCCGGTCATCACACATCCTTTTCTTCAGGGAAAAAATGGTCTTTTTCACCTGTACTGGCTTCTGGACTTCTAGGACTCAAAATTCAGGGTCTCACAATTCTTGAATTGCGTGATCCCTTTTTAATTGTATAGGCTGATATGATGTTGTTTGGGAGATGTTTGTTTATGATTTTTGTAGATCTTATGATGTTGTGACCCTACTGAGATTTTTGTAATCTCATCCTATTATTTCCACCATTTTTTAGGCTTAGATACATTCGCTGTTTATGGTACTAGTGTGTTAGATCAAGGCTACATGATGGGGCTATATGGCATCACATTTTCATTCCTGTTTCCTTAGTTGCTTGCGCATAGAACATGAAGTTTGATTGGACTATTTTTTGGTTTTTCAATTCCCTTCTTTGCTTATTTGTTTCCGGATTATATTGGAGGTTTACTTGTTAGATTTTTAGATCCCTAAGGGACTTGTGTGTTGTGGTTTCAATGATTCAATTTAAAGACTTCTGCTGATATTTTATTCACTCCATATGATACTAGAATGTTTGTCCAATATCATGCTCCAATTATTATAAGTATAAAGAATAAATATGCTAAAATTGGGAACTTAGATGGGTAAGTTCATCATCAACATAAAACATTCTAGTTTATGTCCAATTTCATCCGTAGTTTCCTTGGTTTAACTAGATACTGTCATCGCTTCATGGAAAAGTTTTCATTGCTTGCTGGACCATTGATGAAATTGAAGCACAAAGGAGAGCCATTCGTGTGGACCGAGAAGTGCCAGCGAAGTTTTAAAAAACTGAAAAATTGGTTAGTTTCCGCACCTATCCTTACCTTACCTGTTGGCGGAAACGAGTATGTGGTTCATAGCAATGGGTCAAAATCCGGACTTGGATGCGTATTGATGCAAGATGGGAAGTCGTTATCTATGATTCTTGACAATTGCGACCGTATGAAAGTAACTATCCTACGCATGATTGGAGCTTGCTGCTGTGGTGTTTGCGTTGAAAATATGGTGCCACTATTTATATGGCGAGACGTGCCAAATCTTCACCGATCACAAAGCTTGATATACCTCCTTATGCAGAAAGAGTTGAGTATGAGACAATGAAGATGGGTGGAGCTGATTAAGGAGTACGATATGATCATCGAATATCATCCTGGAAAAGAGAATGTAACTGCTGATGTCTTAAGCCGAAAGTTTCATCCCCCTTCTTCAACAGTTTTAGATTACATGCGCACCCATTACATGCCTATGTTGCTGGATTTGAAAGCTACCCATGCGCATCTTGGCACTAATTTTTCTGGTTGTTGTTGGAGCGAATTGATGTCACGCCTACCTTGATTAAAGAAATCTGGAATCAGAAATTAGAATATCTAGGGTTGGCTGAAATTTGGAAGCAAAAATCTTATGGTGTTGATGCCATAACTCGCAATTTCAAAGTATGAGATGTCGAAATTTTTGTCTTCAAAAATCGGGTATGTGTTTCACAAGATGTTGATATTCGTAACCTTATTTTATCTAAGGCGCATAGTTCGAAGTTCGCTATCCATCCTAATAGTACAAAGATGTACCAAGATTTAAAGGAGCAGTATTGGTGGCCGAACATGAAGTGTCACATTGTTGAGTTCGTTGCCCAATGTCTCATATGTCAACAAGGAAAGATTGAGCATCAAAGACAGGCAGGTCTACTTCAGTCACTTCTGACTCCAGAATGGAAGTGGGAGAATGTCATGATGGATTTTGTGACCAGATTTCCTAGATCTCAGCGAGGATATGATGCCATTTGGGTGATCGTGGATCAAATGACGAAATTTGTACATTTCCTTCCTATACGTATGACGGATACACCTGAGAAATTGGTTGTTCGTTACTTCTATGAGATTGTTCGATTGCATGGAGTGCCAGTTTCCATTATTACAAATCGTGACCCTCGTTTCACATCACGATTTTGGGAGAAATTCCAGAATGCGCTGGGTTTGAGACTAAACTGCAGTACAATGTTTCATCCCTAGACCGATGGTCAATCAGAGAGGAATATTCGAACACTCGAAGACATGTTACGTGCAAGTGTACTAGACCAGCATACCGGTTGGGATCGATGCCTGCCAATGGAAGAATTCACTTACAATAATAGCTTTCATATAAGCATCGGTATGGCACCTTATGAAGCACTATATGGGAAACGTTGTAGAACACCTATTTGTTATAATGAAGTAGACGAGAGATGCCTAGACAATCCGGAATTGATTGATCAAGCAACGGAGTAGTTGAACTTTTTTCGACAATGGCTAAAGACAGCCCAGGATCAGCAGAAAAACTACGCCGATAATCGACGAAGGGAACTCGAATTTACGGTAGGTGACAAAGTGTTTTTGAAAGTCTCCCCGTGGAAATGTGTCTTTTTTTTTCAGCAGCGAGGTAAGTTAGCACCTCGTTACATTGGTCCATATCACATTGTCAAGAGGATCAACTTTATTGCATACCGACTTTCCTTACCTCCAAATATGAAAAGAATTCACAACGTGTTTCACGTTTCAATGTTGAGAAAGTATGTGCGAGACCCAACTCATGTGTTTAAAGAACCACCAGTCGAGATTGCTGAAGACCTATCCTATCCTGTACAGCCAATTGCCATACTAGATTGACCCGTTCGTCAACTATGCAGTCGAAATGTGCCTATGGTACAAGTTGTTTGGTGTAATGGCCAAATCAAGGAACAATCTTGGGAGACTGAGGAATCTATGAGTGCAAAATTTCCTTCCTATTTGCTTAGGTATTTGTGCTGAAATTTCAAGGATGAAATTCTTATAAGGAGGAGAGGATGTGAGACCCCGAATTTTGAGTCCTAGTAGTCCAGAAGCCAGTGTAGGTGAAAAGACCATTTTGCTCCTGAAAGAGTGAATGTTTGGTGGCCAAAAATAGTATGGAATGTAGAGTAATTATTTCTGGTATTAATTCCCTTTGATTTGGTTCTTTATTGGTTGATAATTATTTTAGAAAATAAAATCCCAAAAATTAAGGGAGGATAATTACAAAATTTAATTTTGATAAATATCTTACTTTAATCCAACCTTTAAAGTAGGGAAATTAATTTTATAGCCAACCTATATAAAAAGAAAGCCAGCCATATTTAAACTTTACACAGAAAATACACAAAATTCGTCCAACCTAAAACCCTACATTTCCTTATTGCTGTCGAAATCCGCTTGAACTTCAAAATAGCATAACTCTCTCATCATTTGTTAGATTCTTACAAATATTAGCTTATTGGAAAGCTCTTTCCATACTCTATCTAATTATTTTGGGTTTTTTACCTGGAGGTTAGTATTTCCTTGTCGTAATTTAGGTCATAATTCGGCGAGATTGGTTCCAAAATTGTGTGATTCTACCTTCAATTGATTTCTGTTTTTGTTCCTTTTGTTCATATAATTGTATAACATTAATTCATTTTGTAAAATCATGAATTCCTTCTTTGAATCTTCTCTATACATGAAATCAGTATGACCTACCCTTTCCCTATTGTTGCCTATCTTGATCAATTGATTAACCTATTTGATTCCGATCTTGTTTCTTTTGATTGTACATGTTATAAACACCTAATCCTTCTTTGTTAACATGAAATTGCAACCGTTATAACATGTTAATATGAAATTGCAACTTGCCCTATTGGACTATTCTTAGTGCCGAAAATTGTATGTTGATTAGGGATAGTAATTCAGGTTATTTCTTGCTAAGTTCTTGGCTATCACATGACATATCCAAAGGGGAGGCACCTGCGCCATCTGATCACTGATTTCTGATAGGTTTGGTGAGTGGAATTGGTAAGGAAATAGGGTATTTACTTGGTTTTTGGGTATGCATGCTTAATTCGTTTTTGTCTTTTACCTTGTGATGCTATAGTTGATTCGGAATTATTAAATAAAGATAAAGGAGTAGCTTTTTGTTCAGAGAAAAGAGAGGTAATTATTCTCCTTGGTCTGGGTTGCGCCTCATTTGTTGATCTATTAGGTGATCTTCCTAGTGCGCATCCTGGTGGTTTGGTGGGATTGGCATACCCGCCTCGGCCTGCATTTGGTGTGTCTGTGATATGCCTAGGTTTGGGGCATTCCCTCTGAATGTGCCCCATCTCGCCAAAATTATAACATTGACGTTACTGAGAATTTTACATAGATCCATTGGAATTCGGACCAGAAATATTCTTCTTGTGATTACCTCCAATGCCATTATTTTTCGAAGGATAGGGTCCCGTGCGCCGATTGAATTTTAAATCTCGCCTCAAAGATCCACCACTAGTGGCTGCAGACGGCTTCTTGCTTTGCATGATCTTTTCGGTTTCAGCCGCGGCAACGATTAGTTCTTGCAAATTCTATAGTGGTGTCGTACCAATGATGGTTTTGAGTTATGAGCCCAACCTGAAATAGTCTCGCAAGCTGATACAGTGAACGATCCTCCTCAGGTGCAAATCAGGACAACTCCCTTAATACTGTCTTATATTCCAGCACCGAATGGGTGCCCTGTTCAAGCTTGTAGAAAGCTTGTTGATGCTCGCTTTTATGGAATCTCGTATAAAACCTCTCATTGAACTCATACCGAAATTCCTCCCAAGTAGGCAAACGATTGCCGAATTGTAAACTCATGGCTGTCCAGCATGCGAGGGCTTCTCCCTCAAGTAGGAAAGTAGTGATGACAACCTTGTCATCATCAGAGATATGCAAAACACGGACACTCAGCATAAAATGTCTATCCATTCACGAGCTGCAGCAACTTTAGCTGAACCACCGAAATCTTGATAGCACAGGTGACATGCTTCCTTCAACAGCTTTGTAATAACGACATGAAGTCTCTCAGCTTCCTTAGAGTGAGCTGGCCGTACAGGCTCAAGTGGAGGAATGGGTTCTTCCATGAGTGTGGTGCGGGTGAAGGAGCATTCTGAAATTTTGAATCCATACGCTGTTGTTTCGCAGCGATCCCTTGTAATACATTTAGAATTTGTGCCATCACAGGATTGATAGCTGGTGCCTCAGGTTGGTTTTCGGGCTTAGCTTGCCCTCCCTTCTCAATTTGTGCATTCGGCTCCTCTTGCTCAACAGGTTGCTGTTCGGCTTGAATCTCATACCTACCCCGTCGATCCCTTTCTACACTCGGCCTTGCCATACTATACAAGCATATGATCGTTACTCAACACATAACCAAATACAAACACTAGGAAAAGAAGTGGTACCTGGTGAAGAGGCATGTACCGGATGATATGCATATGCTGGAAAAAAAATAAAGTACACAAACATACAAGTATGCAAACTTCGGAAATCACATGCGCATATGCAATGCACACTCGGCAGTTACATCAACACACACACATAAACACTTGGCAACAACACTTTCATACAAACCATACTCGGAAATCATGAAAAACCACATCCTATGCATTCGGCAACACACATGTTTCACACATATTCAGACTCGACATTATGGCATAAACACACAAAGACATTCTTGGCAACCATAGAAATCACATACACTCGGAAACATATAAGAACACTTGGCAGTATAGCATGCATCAACAACACCCATTCGATAATAATCATAAAACACGTTGCAATTGTTTGGAAAGAAAATAATTTGGGACTTTCATGGGACACACTCATGCATTAAGTAATAACAAAGAAAACACAGAAAACATTCATCAAAACATATCGAGGCATAACAGGCATAAGAGCATACATAAACACCCAACAAATCAAATTATTAATTTTATCATCTATATCTTACAAATCAATCCCTTTTTAGTATTAGATCATTTTTGGTATTAGCTCCTAAGTGAGTGGGTGTGTGCGTATGTACCTACCTACAAACAATAAATCCAACAAACAGGTTGCCATACAACAAAATATAATCCCTAAACAATGCTCAGCTACCAAACCTGTAAGGACCCCAAATCCTAATTTATTATTATTTTCTCCTATTAGGACTCTTACAGCCAAGAAACCCAAAGAAGCCCAAAAACAAGGACCTAATTGAATCCCACAAGGCTTACCCATCTAAATTCCCAATTTGAGCTTATTTATTATTTGTACTAATAATAATTGGAGCATGATATTGGACAAGCATTTTGGTATTATACGGAGAGAATAAAACATCAGCGGAAGTCTTTAAATTGAATAATTGGAACCACAACACATAAGTCCCATAGGGATCTAAACATCCAACAAGTAAAACCTCCAATATAATCCGGAAAAAATAAGCAAAGGAAGAACTTGAAAAACCAAAAAAATAGTCCAATCAAAGTTTATGTTGTATGCACAAACAACCAAGGAAACAAAAATGCAAATGTGATGCAATATCGCCCCACCATGCAGTCTTGATCTCACACACTGTTACCACAAACAGTGAATGTATCTAAGCCTAAAAAATGGTGGAAACAACAGGATGAGATTACAAGAATCTCAGTAGAGTCGCAACATCATATGATCTATAGAAATCTTAAACAAACATCTCCCAAACAACACCAGATCAGTTTATACAACTAAAGAGGGATCACACAATCCAAGAATCAAATAATAAGGTTAGGGCTGAAAGCTAAAGGTGAAGGTGGACTAGAAATACTTCCGAAAATCAGATGTACACAGGCAGGTAAATCATCAATCAATCTCATCAGTAGAAAAAACCATCCTCTTCCATTTGTGTTGTCCAAGACTTTGCTGCATAAACGGTGAAAGGGTTAGCACACAAGGTAATCAGCAAACCTATTCATCCTGCCACACAAAGACAAGGCATTCAAGCCACACAAGGACAAGGGCATCCCAACCACACAGGGATAAGTGCATCCAAACCACACAAGGATAAAGGCATCTTGCCACACAAGAACAAGGCGTCAAGCCACACAAGGAATAGGCATCCAGCACGTGCATGCTGAGGATTGCCTTCCATACCACTCCCATACCAGTAAGAACCTCTCCTCTTCCCAGGAGCATCGACAGTTATCCTAAATGGCCACCGATAAAAGATTCTGACACACAAACACATACCAGCACACATAAGGAAGTGTGTTTACCATCCCTAATTAACATACAATTTTCGGCACTAAGAATAGGCCTATAAGGCAAGTTGCGATTTCATGTTAACAAATTATAATGATTGCAATTTTATGTTAACAAAGAAGGATTAAGTGTTTATAACTTATATAATCAAAACAAACAAGATCAGAATCCAATAGGTGAATCAATTGATCAAGATAGGCAACAATAGAGCATACCGATTTTATATATAGATAAGATTCAAAGGAGGAATTCATGATTTTACAAAATGAATGGATGCTAAACAATCATACCTAAAAGAGAAACAACAACAAAATTCAATTGAAGGCAGAATCACACAATTTTGAAACCAATCTCGCTGAATTACGACCTAAATTACAACAAGGAAATACTAATCTCCAGAAAAAAAACCCAAGATGATTGGATGGAGGATGGAAAGAGATTTCCAACAAGCTATTATTTTAAAGAATCTCATAAACAATGAGAGAGTTATGCTATTTTGAAGTTCAAGCAGATTTCGGCAGCAATAAGGAGGTGTAGGGTTTTAGGTTGGACGAATTTTGTGTATTTTTTGTATAAGGTTTAAGTGTGGCTGGTTTACTCTTTATATAGGGTGGTTATGAGATTAATTTCCCTACTTTAAGGGTTGGATTAAAATAAGAAAATTATTAGAATTAAATTCTGTATTTATCCTCTCTTAATTTTAGGGATTTTATTTTCTAAGGTAATTATCAACCAATAATGAACCAAATCAAAGGGAATTAATACTAGAAATAATTACTAGACATTTCATACTATTTTTTGCAATCACACATCCATTCCTTTAGGGGAAAAATAGTCTTTTCACCTGTACTGACTTCTGCACTACTTGGACTCAAAATTCGGGGTCTCACAATGACTCTGCAGACAAGTTATGTTTAGAATGTATTTTGATGAGCTTATTCTAAAATTTTGCGCTTGACCAATATCTTCTAGGCAACATATATCTACTTGGATTCTTTAAAAGAGACCATGAATGAAATATATATATAAAATATATAAAAAGAGAGTTAGAAAGAAGTAAATCAGGCAAAAACCTCTCAGATAGGTTGCCATTAAAAAATAGCAAATCAAGTTATACAAACCTCGAACACTGGTTCTGCAACAGGACTACAGTCAAAAAATATAGCAACTTTTCCCTTCTCAGGATGCAAAGAATTTGGCTTTCCAAGTTCAGCCTGCACATTCATAAATAAGTAAAACATAAAAAAAAAATTGATTAGAGTAAAATGGGCTTTTTATATCTAGAAGAACGACACTAGGGGGACATACGACATCATTTTCGCAACATAGAAAGAAATTTGAGTGGCACACCTTCACACTAGCAATAACCTCAGTTGTACCTATCTTGATGCACACTGAACCGTTGGCCTGGCACATAAATGTAAGATCTTCTAAGAGGAACAACAGAAGAAATATCTCGCAATTGTATAATTACAAAAAAGCATCCACACGGGTAGAAGAAGCTACCTGAGGGATGGTTCCCGTTTCAACAAAGATTGGCCGATAGGCATTCCTTTTTCTCCCATTAGAATGAAGGTCTTGATCAATGACACCCCTTATGAATTTCTCTTCTCAAGCTGAGAGTCCCACCATGACTTCAAAAACGAAAATCCTTCAACAGCAATAACGTATGTTCCAAAGACATCAGCCACACCAATTTTGAACCCCACTGAATGTTAGAAGATAGGCCACACAAATAGGCCACGTACATAGGCCTAGCACAATAAAATAGGCCACGCAAATAGGCTACAGAATGGGAAAGGCCATCAACCAAATACCAAATTTTTGCACTTTCAATAACGAAATGAAGGGTTTGGTGCGAAATGAAGGGATCTAGGTGTTGGGAGTATTGTTATAGCATACTATTGTGTGTATGGAGGTTTGATGAAATTGGGAAGAGTCTTTTGGAGGTTGAAGATGACCTCAGATGACATGTCGTCCGAGGTCGTTCCAGACGATAGTTAGTTTGATGGGTGATCAAATGACAGGTAATAGGTTTCGGACTAGGACAACATGTAGTGCACGGGGGAAGGCAGGCTCGACTCGAGCCTGAGGTTCGGACAAGACGTGGCAAGCACAGAAGGAGACACATGTCATGATCTTGCAGGTTTGGAGTCAAGCTTGGGCATGCCTGGTACTGCTAGGTGGCACGCGGAGATTGATTGGAAATTTTAGAAATGCCAGAAAATGGAAAAAATAGATAAAAATAGTAGAAAAATTGGGAAAATATAAAAAAAAGAGAAAATTTCTGAAAAATACTAGAATAAATTTGGAGTCCAATGGTAACATATTTATAGGATTTGGAGCTGATTTGATTGGTGAAAAAATGCTACAACTTTCGGATTAATTAGGAAAAATAGGAAAAAAATTTCCAGTTTGATCTCGGGTTCGATTTAGGATTATAATCGATCGAGTAGAGCATTTGGAAGTGTTGATTTATGTATTTATAGCGATCTAGTATTATCGATTAAGATTTGGATGTCGATATGTGTAGGTGGATACCTACGAATATAGGATGTCGAGGAATCGATCTAGGAATCAAGTGAGGACACTTCGAATGTCGGAAAACCCGTGAGTTGGTGAATTCTTTTAATTAATTGCTTAAGTCAGTAGCATGGTCATATCAATGTGTTAATTAGTAAAAATTATGATGAATTGATCGCATGAAATCATGTGCGTGCTTAATTGAAATGCCTGTCCATAGTTAAATAATAGGATGCATGGTGTGCTTTGATTTCCATGTTTGATATGAAGTGCATTATAGAAATTTAAATAATGCATTGAGTTGCATTCGAAGTTGTGAGGTGAATCACACATTGTAGCAGCATGGGTTGACCCAAGCGACTCTTGAGAGCTCTCTGAGTATGGTAGTGAGGCATGGACTTGCCAAGGGAGATATAAAGAGGATGTGGTTTTTATGTAGTTGCGCTAACTAAATGTATGACAGGAATTCCTAATGTGGGGATTGTATAGGTGGAGCTACCATTTCCTATTTCCCCAGGCATCGTAAGTGGTCTAGGCCAAATGTTATGCTCGTCCCATCGGGACATCCTAAATTATCATACTAGATAACTAAAATGAAAGGAGGTGAGGAGTCATATGAAGTGCCGTTAACGAATCTCTGCCTATTCCTGGGATCTATACTGGCTGAGAGTTATTGTCGGCACAACCATGGTCAAGAATGTTTGTAGTGTTTCGGTATTGCTGCATATTGATTGTGACTGTGTTTATTTGACTCGTCAATGCTTTGAATGTGTGCCAATATGCTATTATGCTCGTGTGTGATTACATGTGAATTATTGTATTTGTTTTCTTGTCCGTTCACCTGCCAGGCTTCTGCTAGATCTCGTGTTTGACCAGAAATGAAAAAGTATATACGACCATGGTCTTCATCCTATGGAGGTTGTCATATCATGCATTTTGAGGTCTAGGGCGTCATAAGTAGGGTAAATAGCAGGTGTGGGTCAGCCACAGAGTGCACTAGAGGCACAGCCAACTCAGGCAACACCAGCTATTTAGGATCAGGAATTACTACAGGTGTTAGTTGCGATACAGACTACTTTGGATCAGATGCAGCAGATGATGTATGCTAAAGCAACTCAACAACCACAATTGTAGGCACCAACTCAGCCACTAGTTGCTGTAGAGCTTGTGCAGCTATCCAAACTACTGAAAGAGGCCAGACACTTAGAGTGCAAGAGTTTCTACAACACCAATGATGTGATTGTAGCAAAGAATTGGAAGGAAAAAATTGTTTTGACTGTACAGGACTTGATATTTTGACCATTAGGTGACCAGCTGGCTTGCAACAGAGTGTATTTGGGTTGTGTGTTGAGGATAGATCCAGTGGAGATTGAGGCTGTGGGATCCCGATTTTTGTGTCATAAAAGTCCAGAAGCCAGTGTAGCTGAAATGATAATTTTACTCTTGAAGAAATAGATGTGTGGTAGCCAAAACTGATAATTAAGGTTTAGTGTTCATTTCTGATTTTATTTTTCCTTATTTTATTTTTAGCATTAATTATGCATTATCTATTCATAGGAGATAATTCCAGAATTAAATACTAATAATTATCTCCTTATATCTAGTCTTAAAAGTAGGAAGATTAATCCCATAAACACCCTATATAAGGATGTAGCTGGCCACACTTAAATCCTACACCAAAAACATACACAATCATCAAGCAATAAAACCTTACACCCTACCCTCGCTGCCGAAATTTTTTAACATTCATCCTAGCTGAATTCTTTCATCCTTTAACAGATTTCTGCAAATAATACCTTGTTGGAAACTTCTTTTCATTCTCTATCTCGCTATCTTGGTTTCATCAACAGAAGGTTAGTTCTTCCCTATATTATTCCTTACCAAAATTCCTAGGGTTTGATGCCGAAATTCTTTGATTGATCCTTCACTTGGTTTCTGTTGTTCCTTTTGTTCATATGATTGTTTGGCATCTATTCATGCTATAATATTATGAACTCATCATTTAAATCTTCCCTATGTATAAAATTTGCATGCCCTATACCCTTTCCCTAGTAATATCGATTTTGGCCAATTGACATGTCTATTGGTTTCTTATCTTGTTCCTTTTAATTGTATATGTTATTAACACCTAATCGTTCCTTGTTATCATGAAATCGCAACCCTAAATCCTTTATGCATAAAATCATAATTTTCCCTATTACCCTATCTTAATGTCGTAATTTGCATGGTTAATTAGGATGGTAAATCAGGTTGATTCTTGTTATGTTCCTGGCTATCACATCACACTTCCAAGGGGGAGGTCTTAGTAGTATCTGATCACTGGTTTCTGATAGGTTTGGTGAGTAAGATGTTTACTTGGTTATTGAATATGCATGCTTAATATAGTTTTGTCTTTGCCTTATGATGATATAGGTGGTTAGGATCTTCTAAATAAAGGCAAAGAATTAGCTACTTGTTCAGAGACAAGAAAGGTAGGATCTATACCTTATCAGTTTGATTGATGTTTTCGGGTGCATATCTTTGTTATTGGTATGTGCAGATGCCTTATATTTGGCATACATAGTTGCTGATTGAACTATGGAATTGTTAGGAAATTTCGGACCGCTAAGATAGGTTGTGTATGCGTAACGAGGTTGTATTGTGTGCATATGACATGCTGGTTGTGTTGTGTATAATTGAGGATGCCTGTTGTGGTGCTATAATTTGGCAGTTCTGCCGAATTTCGATTTAACTTTAGAGAAAGAAATACTAATCTTCAGACAAAAAACCAAATATTTTTGGAAAGAGGATAAAAGGACCTTTCCAACAAGCTATTATTTTCAGGAATCGAAAAAAAAGATGAGAGAGTTATGCTTGTTTGAAGTTCAAGAAGATTTTGGTAGAAATTGGAAGGTGTAGGGTTTTTAAGTCCTACTAATTTTGTGTGTTTTCTATATAAGATTTTTGTCTGGCTGACTTCCTATTTATATAAGATGGTTATGAGATTATAATCCCTATCTTCAAGGCTTAATTAAAGTAAGATAATTATCAAAATTAAATTCTTTAATTATCCCCCCTTAAACTTAGGGGTTTTATTTCCTAAGATAATTATCAACCAATAAAGAATCAATTTAAAGAGGATTAATACCAGAAATAATTACTAGACATCGCTTACCAATTCCGGCCATCACACATCCTTTCCTTCAGGGAGAAAATAGTCTTTTTCACCTACACTGACTTCTGAACTTCTAGGACTCAAAATTCAAGGTCTCACACAAATGGCCACCAGAAAAGGATCCTGACACAAACACGTACAAGCACACATAGGCAAGCACAAAGCACAATACCACAACAGGGTATCCTCAATCATGTCAGAAGATAATCAACATGTTCAATGCACACAGTACACACAATTTAGACGCACATAACCTATCTCAAGATTTCAACAATGCCTAAGTAAGCCTTAAATCAATCCGCAACTCATGCTTACACTACCTCACATATGCGTATACAACAATATAAAGACATGTATTGAAAATAACAACCAACAACAAGGATCTCTAGAGAAACCGATGAGGCATATATCCTACCTCTCTTGTCTCTGAATAATAAGCTATTCATTTGCATTTATTCAAGGGATCTGAACCACCTATAACATCATAAGGCAAAGACAAAACCAAACTAAGCATGCACACTCAATAACCAAGTAAATACCCTATTTCCTTACCAATTCCACTCACCAAACCTATCAGAAACCGGTGATCAAATGCCTTAAGTGCCTCCCTCTTGAATGTGTGATGTGATAGCCAAGAACTTAACAGGAATCAACCTGAATTACCATACAAAGTTTGTCACTAAGAATAGGACAGTAAGGCAAATTGCGATTTCTTGTTAACAAGCTATAGGGGTTGAGATTCATGTTAACAAGGAAGAATTAGGTGTTAATAACACATACAATAAAAAAGAACAAGATTAGAAACCAATAGGTTAATCAATTGATCGAAATCGGCAACAATAGGGCAAGGGTAGGGTATGCCAATTTTATGTATAGGGAATATTCAAAAGAGGAATTAATGATATTATAACATAAATGGATGTCAAACAATCATATAAACAAGAGGGACAATAACAGAAATCAATTCAAGGAAAAATCACACAATTTAGGCACCAAAACTGATGAATTACGATTTAAATTTTGACAATAAAAATTAACCTCCTGATGACCAAACCAAGGTATCTAAATAGAGTATGTAAAGAACTTTCCAACAAGCTATTATTTTCAGAAATCTGACAAAGGATGAGAGAGTTATGCTAGTTTGAAGTTGAAGAAAATTTCTGCAGCAATAGAGAGGTGTAGGGTTTGAGGTTTGACAAATTTTGTGTATTTTTGGTGTAAGATCTAAGTGTGACCGGATACCTCTTTATATATGTTGGTTATTAGATTAATTTCCTTACTTTAAAGGCTAGATTAAAGTAAGATAATTATCAAAATTAAATTCTAGAATTATATTTCCTTAATTTTAGGGATTTTATCTATCAAGGTAATTTTTAACCAATAAGGAACCAAATCAAAGGGAAATGAAAAAAAATAAAATCACTAGACATTCCATACCATTTTCAGCCATCACACATCCATTTCTTCAGGAGAAAAATGGTCATTTCACCTGCACTGGCTTCTGGACTTCTAGGACTCAAAATTAGGAGTCTCACATCCTCCCCTCCTTATAAGAATTTGGTCCTCAAAATTTCAGCACAAGTACCTAAACAAACACGTAAGAAAATTTTGTACGCATAGATTACTTAGTCTCCTAAGACTGTTCCTCGATTTGGCTATTATGCTAAACAACTCGTACCGTAGGCACACTTCAACTGCAAAGCTGATGAACTAACTAATCTAGTATGGAAACTGGCTGTACGGGATAAGACAGGTCTTCAGCAACTTCGACTGGTGGTTCTTCGAGCACATGAGTAGGGTCTCGTTCATATTTTCTCAGCATTGAAACATGAAACACCTTGTGTATTCTTTCCATATTTGGAGGTAAGGCAGATCAGTATACAACAGGGCCGATCCTTTGGATCATGTCATACAGACCAATATAACGAGGGGCTAGCTTACCTCGCTGCTGAAAACGAAGGACTCCTTTCCACGGGGCGACCTTTAAAAACACGTTGTCACCTACCGCAAATTCCATCTCCCTTTGTCGATTATCAGCATAATTTTTCTGTCGATCCTGTGCTGTCTTTAGCCAATGTCGAATCAAGTTCAACTGCTCCGTTGCTTGATCAATCAATTTCGGATTGTCTAGGCGTCTCTCGCCTACTTCATTCAGCAAATGGGAGTTCTGCAACGTCTCCCATATAGTGCTTCATAAGGTGCCATACCGATGCTTACATGAAAACTATTGTTCTCAGCAAATTCCGTTAATGGTAGGCATTGCTCCCAACTGGTATACTGGTCTAGTACACTCGCACGTAGCTTGTCTTCGAGTGTTTGAATCATCCTCTCAGATTAACCATTGGTGTGGGATGAAATGTTGTACTGAAATTTAATCTCAAACCCAACGCATTCTGGAATTTCTCCCAAAATCGTGATGTGAAACGAGGGTTACGATTAGAAACGATGGAAACTGGCACTCCATGCAATCGAACAATCTCGTCCAAGTAATTAACAACCAATTTCTCAGGTGTGTCTGTCACACGTACAGGAAGGAACTG
Organism: Passiflora organensis; assembly: GCA_019739055.1. Classification (NCBI taxonomy): domain Eukaryota; kingdom Viridiplantae; phylum Streptophyta; class Magnoliopsida; order Malpighiales; family Passifloraceae; genus Passiflora; species Passiflora organensis. The sequence continues at coordinate 968,188 of JAEPBF010000298.1, forward strand.
TACAGATTTCGTCAATCGATCCACGATTACCCAAATGGCATCGTATCCTCACTGCGATCTAGGAAAATTGATCACGAAATCCATCATGACATGCTTCCACTTCCATTCTGAAATCGGAAGTGACTGTAGTAAACTAATGGGTCATTAATGCTCGATCATTACTTGTTGGCATACGAGGCATCTGGCAACAAACTCAGCAATGTGGTGGTTCCTGTTTGGCCACCAATATTGCTCATTTAAATCTTAGTACATCTTTGTACTTCCAGGATGGATAGCGAACTTTGAACTATGCACCTCAGACAAAATAAGATTACGAATATCAACATCTTATGGAACACATACCCGGTTTCTGAAGACAAGAACTCAGTCATCTCACATTGAAAGAACCCAAACCCAACCTATTAGGACCCTTACCGCCATGAAACCCAAATAATCCCTCGCAAGGTCCTATTTGAATCCCACAAGGCTCAAGTCACCTAATTGTCAATTTTATTGGTTGATTTATATGTTATTTAAAGGTTCGAGCATATTCATACAATTAATGAATTTCTGGCTTATACGGAGTGAAAGAAAACATTAGCGGAAGACTTATATTAATACTGAAAACAAGTGGAAACATAACACACAAATCCCATAGGAATCTCAAAACATCAACCAATAGTATCATGCATATTTCGGAAGCAACAAAAAGAGAAAGAGGGATTGGAAAGCCAGAATGCAAATCCACACAAGTTCAAAGACATGGCATGTGCATTCTATAGAAAAGGGGCTCAAATTCGTCCAGCCGTGCAAATTACCAGCAACAAAGTACCCACCTAAGCCTGCAAAGGGGGAGAAAAGAAGGGATGAGATTACAAGAATCTCAGTAGGGTCACAGCATCATAAGTCCTAGGGATTCCCAATTAAACATCTCCCAAACAACATCAGATCAAGAAACAAGTTCAGATTCAAAGGATGAATTCATGATTTTAAAATCATGAATGAATTCTAAACAATCATATGAACAAGAGGAACAATAACAGAAATCAATTGAAGGTAAAATTATACAATTTTGAAACCTAATCCCGCCGAATTTTGACCTAAGTTATGGCAAAGAAAAACTAACCTCCAGAAGAAAAACCCAAGATGTATGGATATAGAATGGAAAGAAATTTTCAACAAGCTATTATTTAAAAGAATCCAACAAAGGATGAGAGAGTTATGCTATTTTGAAGTTCAACAGATTTTGGTAATTCTGTCGAAATACGATTTAACTTTTAACAAAAAACATCTAACCTCCAGATAAAAAACTCAAGCTTTTATGGAAAGAGGATGAAGAGAGCTTTCCAACAAGCTATTATTCGCAAGAATCTGATAAAGGATGAGAGAGTTATGGCAAGATGAAGATCAAGGAGTTTCGGCTAGGGTATAGGCAAAAATCGAAAATTGAGAAGGGGATAAATTACGAAATTTCTATGTGGTTTTTGGTATGTTTAGGGGGATAGGCTGGAAACTCTTTTATAGGTGTCTAAGAAGGTTTAACTAAGAGATAAATTCCTACTTTTAAGCTTAAAAAGATAATTAAAGAATAATTCTATTTGATTGATAATTCTATTTAAAAGGATAAATCTATTAAAAGAGATTCTATTTAAAAGGAAGAATTATCTGATACCTTAGATAATAAGGGATAAAACTAAGGATAATTAATATAAAAATACCAGAATTAAAATAAGAAATATCTGGCAGTAACCATTTTACGCCATCACACATCCATTTCTTCAGTGGCAAAATAGTCATTTCAGCTGTATTGGCACATGGACTTCCTAGACTTCCTGGACATTTAAACTAGGAACGATCGGGGTCTCACACATATTCTGAAATCATGAGTTATGGCATCAACACCATCAGATAGTTGCTTCTGAATCTCAGCCAATTTTGGATCTTCTGATTGCTGATTCCGGATTTCTTCAATCAAGGTAGGCATGACTTCGATTATTGCCAACAGTGAACCAGAGAAATCAATGTCAAGATGCACACGGGTCGCTTTCAAATCCAGCAATATTGGCATCTATTGGGTGCGCATGTAAGCCATAACTGATGGGAAAGGATGATAAAATTTTCAGGGCATCAGCGACAACATTCTCTTTTCCAGGATGATATTCGATGATCAGATGGTAGTCCTTAATCAGCTCCACTCATCTTCGTTGTCTCATATTGAACACCTTTTGCATAAGGAGATACTTCAGGCTTTTGTGGTCAGTGAAGATTCAGCACGTCTCGCCGTATAGGTAGTGGCGTCATATTTTCAACGCAAATACCATGATTATAAGCTCCAAATCTTGCATAGGATAGCTGCTTTTGTGTGGTCGCAACTGTTAAGAAGCATAGGCAATGACTATCCCGTCTTTCATCAATACACATCCAAGTCTGGATTTTGATGCATCGATGTAAACCACACACTCCTTTCCGCCAATAGGTAAGGTAAGGATAGGTGCAAAAACTAACCGGTTTTTCAGTTCTTTGAAACTTCGCTGGCACTTCTTGGTCCTCACGAATGGGTCGCCCTTGCGCATCAGTCAAGTCAATGGTCTGGCTAGTGATGACAAATTTTCCACAAAGTGAAGGTAGTTTCTAGCCAAGCCAAGGAAACTACCAACTTCAAACACAGTTAATGGGGGTTCCCAAGCAACTATGGCTTCAATCTTTTTAGGATCAACAAACACACCTTGGGCGGAAACAACATGGCCAAGGACACTAGCACAATCCGTCGATTGCTCAAGACATTCAGCACAATCCGCAAGTGCTCAGCATGCTCCTCTTCTAATTTTGAATAAATAAGAATGTCATCGATGAAGTCTATCACAAATTTTTCCAGGAACTCAAGGAACACACGTTTCATCAGGTCCATGAACATGGCTGGTGCGTTGGTCAAACCAAATGGCATAACCAGAAATTCGCAGTGGACATATCGAGATCTAAATACGGTCTTCGGAATATCACCATCTCAAACTTGCAATTAATGGTATCCAGATCTGAGATCGATTTTGGAGAACATGGATGCATCATGAAACTGATCGAACAATTTGTCGACACACAGCAATGGATACTTGTTCTTCACGGTCACGCGATTCAGCTATCGATAGCCGATGCACAGTAGCAATGAACCATCTTTCTTTTTCACGAACAAGATAGGTGTCCCCAGGGTGACGCACTGGGTCGAATGAAACCATGATCTAGCAAATCTTCCAATTGTGTTTTCAGTTCCTTCATTTCCGCAAGAGCCATACGATATGGAGGAATGGAAATTGGATTTGTACCAGGCACTAATTCAATGTCGAATTCCACTTCCCTTGCTAGTGGCAAACCAGCTATGTCTTCTGGAAATACATCCGAAAATTCACGTGCCACTTAGACAGAATCCAGATCCGAGGATTATTTAGAAACATCATGCACATGTGCGAGGTATGCTGTACATCCTTTGCTGATCAATCGTTTCGCATCAAACCATGAAATCATGCAAGTTGGAACAACTCGCCTATCAACTTCAAAACAGTACTCAACATCATCTGGAAAGTGACTATACACGCTTGGTGAAACACTCCATATGGGCTTGATATTTTGCCAAACAGTCCATGCCTAAGATCACATCCAGCTCTCGGATGTCCAATTGAATCAGATCTACCTCAAGTACATTCAAACCCATACATACAGCACAGCCAATGTAGACTAGATCACAAATCAGTTGTTTTCCCAAAGGACTCAAAACCGCAAGAAGTGGAGACAAGGGAGCCAAAGGTCGATCTATGCTAAATGGTATCCTTGGACTTACAAATGAACTGTTTGCTCTGGGATCTAACAATACTTTAGCATTTTGAGAAAAGACTGAAATAATACCTATCACCATATCAGGACTAGCCTTGGCATCAGTCAGGGTGAATAGCCTCATTTGTTTTGGTTGCGTCTCACTCGTGGATCCATTGGGTAGTCCTCCTGGTGCGCATGTTGGTGTTTTGTTCAAATCATATGATGAATTACCTACCTGTGTACTTCTGGTTTCAGAAGTGTTCTTACTCCACCCGAAGCCTTGTTACTTTCGGCCCACCCTTATTGTGCTTGTTTGATGTTTGTTTGATACCACTTTGGTAGTATATGCGAATCTGATGTTGATTGGGAGATGTTTGTTTAGTTTTCTGCAAATCTTATAATGTTGTGACATTACTGAGATTCTTATAATCTCACCTCATTATTTTTCCCCTTTTCAGGCTTTGGTACATTTTCTGTTAATGGTACTAGGGTGTGAGATCAAAGTTGCACGACAGGATGATATTGGATCATATTCGCATCCCTCCTTTCTTGCTAGGTTGATTGTGCATATACCTTGATTCATGCTTGCCTGATTGAACTACTTTCTAGTTTTATGTTTCTCTGATTTTTCTCCCAATTTCTGAAACATGTTGGGATTGTTTACTGGATTTTAAGACTCCTTTGGGAATTTTGTGTTATTTATAAAGACTTCTATTGATATTTTTATTCTTTTCGTATGACACCATATTGTATGTCTAATATTAACAAGCTCCATCCTTTAAAAACATAAGAATGAACTTTAAAATTCGCAATTAGTGTGACTTGAGCCTTGTTGGATTCAGATAGGTCCTTGGTTGGGCTTGTTTGGGTTTCACAGCGGTAAGGGTCCTTACAGAAATCAAGGCAAAGCAATTCCACATGAGATCACAACATATAACGTATAGCCCCATATCATGGTCACACTCAAGCAATGTCATCAAACAATATAGAAATTTCATCACATACCACACACATCTCAAATAGATAGAGATCTTATATATCTTGGCATATAATCAATAGCTATTCTAATAGATGGCTAGTATATCCAACCATTATCGCAGGTTGGTATTATAATCAGTTCCTCTCTATACCTGGGGTTATAATTGTACATAGTGGTCTAGGAACACATAGTAATATCTACATGTAGTAATCTATGAACACATAGTAATATCTACACGTAGTAATCTAGAAACACACAATAATTTTATAGAACACCCAGTAATCTGATATGCTGGGGTGATCAATTCCAGGATAGGTTCATATGCTATACTCCTTAAAGGTTAGAGTATCTATAGTTGACTAATTTCACAACCGCTATTCCTTTCATTCCACTAGGGTTAGTATCATATTAAATAACTCTTCTTATAGCTTTAGTTTTGTTTAGATTAGTATATCGTTGACTAACCAGCCCTTAATCCTTATTCTCTTTCTGAGATAAAGTTGCTTATTTAGCTTCGGGTCACTACTCACTTTGTTCATATATTCATAATTTGTTTCTTCTCTTATAATCCTTTTAATTTTTTTCTGCATATCTTACTTGATAGTTCCTCGATTATTGTTCATTAGTTCTTAGATAAGTTCTCAGTAAGAATTTAGTGATTTTCTTCCTAGGTTGGGTCGACCATCTATGAATTTCTTTTTCTTATCGTCTTGAATTTCGGTTTCTTACACGGTGGTGCTATAATCTCAGCACGATCAGTATTCTTTCATATGACTAGTCAGTCATATGTGGCATGGTTAGAATATTTTATTATAATCAGCAGAATTATGATCTCTTATTAGTAGGGTTAGAGTTCTTGATGTTCTCGATTCATTAATATCTTAAACGTTATTTCTATTGCTCATATGTTGGGTCTTTCCAACATGAGCTTCAATAGTCTTTTCGTATGACTTTGAAGCTATACGAGGTATTTGTTGAATTATTCTCACAACTCGGACTCGTCATTACAATACCGTCGTCCCCCATATCACAATTATCTCAAGCACATTCATAACACTCAATTACGGCTCAGGAAATAACCATAGAAGCACATTTTAAAATAATATAATGCATATAATCAAGACTTGCCATGATTTAAGAAATTTTTCATCGATCATGTGTTTATGCATGCAAGAAATTCAGCGATATCACACCAAATAGAAACAATCCAAATTCATTTAGAAAAGATAGAAATTAATTGAAATTCGTCTACTCATAGCTTTTCCTTCCGATTTTCTTTCTGGATCCGATCCAGGTTTCTGATCCTCTTACTGCAACACACACATATAATTGCAATTAGATACTTAATATCATCATAAAAATCTTAATAATTTCATAATACACACTTCTATATTTTTCTAGAATTTTTCCATATTTTTTCTTAATTTATTCCTAATTTTCACGAATTTTAGATAACTTTTGTATTTTTTCTGAAAATCTGGTCAAAGTCAATGAGACACGTGTCTCTTCGTGATACAGCCATGTTCTTAACAAATTTGACCTGGACTCGACCAAGTACTGAACATAAACCCTCCTTACCAAACCGGATCAAACGACATGCAACTTATGTTGTACTTAGATGACATGCCATTTATGATGCCTCCTAGAGACACGTCTTTCGGACAACATATTGTCTGCGGTTATCTTCTTCCCCTCGCTAATCCTACAAATCCCAGATCTAGGGTTTTCTCCAAAACCCATTCTCGCCAAACACATACTTTCATCACTCAAAAACTATATCAATTTAAAGTACTACCTACCCCGAACACATTTATACCTATTTCATGTTATTTCACTCAACCAAACCTCACAATTTTTAAGAGATCTCATCATTCGGATGAGAGAGAGACTAAGATGCTCACCTATGTCGGTCAAAAATTGAGCAAAAGATATGCACCTGCACTCACAGAATAAAGGCGCACGTTCTAAAGGGGAGAGTTTGAGTTTTCAAGGCTGTGGGTGAAAGTGCCTAAATCCCGATTGCAAACAAGATAAGGTTGCCTGAGTCGGTGGATCGTCAGACAAGACAAGCCGACAACCTTCCCGAAGATGAAATGATATTATTTCACCTTCTGGTGAAACAATACCGTTCCCACATGAATGGCACAGGCTCGGCTTAAGGTTGAACCCGTCAAAACATCAGGACTTGCTAAATTGAAAAATTCAAAATAAATAGCACATTAACCAAAAAGTTATCCCAAAAATATGGTAGACACTTTATGAATAGTATAGTCTAATTAAGTTGAAAAATTATATTTTTTTATTTACATAGTTTACTAAAAATTATAATATCCTAGATATTTATTAAAAAATTATCAATAATTGAAATTATCCTTCCAAAAATTTCTAAAAACTAATATTAAATATAGGACTTGCCCGTGGTCTTAAATCATCAAAATCATTCATGTACCTTACCCTTTTCATTTTTATATGATATATATACATAATCCTATATATAAAATTCTCAAATTATCATATAATTATTCTTACTGAATAATTTAACACTTCAATTTCATTCCTTATAATGTATATTATTTTCTTATGAGTCTCAGAAGATAAACTTAAGGGCGTTCGTCATCAAATGACTTGGATTATAAGATTGACAAGTATTGGGGTATAAAAAGTTATTATGTAATGGCCCAATTCCTACCTATTAAAATTTGTTCCGATTAAGGTCATTACCGCCGTGAAATCCAAACAAGCCCAAAGACACCTAGAACCTATCTGAATCTCACCAGGCTTACCCATTAAATTTTTAATAACAAATGGAGCATGATATTGGACAATCATTCTAGTATCATACGGAGTGAATAAAACATCAGCGGAAGTCTTTAAATTTAATTATTGGAATCAAAACACACAAGTCCCATAGGGGATCTAAATAACTAGCAAGAGATCCTCAACATGATCCAAAATATAACAAGCAAAAGAGAGATTTTGAAAAACTAGAAAAAGTAGTCCAATCTATGATCATATTGTATATGCAAGCAATCAAGGAAATAAGAATGCAAAGGTGATGCAATATCGTCCTGCCGTGTAGCCTTGATGTCACACACTGGTACCATGAACGGTGAATGTACCTAAGCCTGAAAAATGGTGAAAACAACAGAATGAGATTACAAGAATCTCAGTAGGGTCACAACATCATAAGATCTGCAGAAACCATAAACACAAATCTCCCAAACAACATCAGATCATCTTAGCAACTAAAGGGGATCACACAATTCAAGAATTCAGTTAAAAAGGGTAGGGCCGAATCTAAGGCTGAGGGGGGACTACAAATACTTCTGAAAACTAAGAAGTACACAGGCAGGTAGAACTCATCAGATTGATCTTGGCAATGAAGAAGAAAGGCCATCCCCTTCCACCTGTGGTGTCCAAGGCTTACTGCACAAAAGGTAAATGGTTAACACACAAGCTATTCAGTAAGCCTATTCATTTTGCCACACAAGGACAAGTCATCCCAAGCCACACAAGGACAAGGGCTTCCTGCCATACAAGGACAGGGCTTCTGGCCACACAAGGACCAGACATCTAGCGAGCTCATGCTGGGGAATGCAACCCATATGACTCCCATACCAGTAAGAACCTCCCCTCTCACAAAGAGCCTCAGCGCTTAGCCCGAATGGCCAATGAAAAAGGATCCTGACACACAACACGTACCAGCACACACAACACGTACCAGCACACACAAGCAAGTACAAAACATAATACCATAACAGGGTATCCTTAATCATGTCAGAACACAATCAAGATGTTCATTACACACAACGCATGCAAACTAGGCACTCATATCCTATCTTAAGGGATTCGGTATAACCTAGAAGATCGCATCTTGATCCGTAGCTCAAGCATTCCTAATACAACATATGCGCATACAATATTACATGTAAAGGCACCGAAATTAACAAATCAACAACAAAGATCTTTGAAGAAACTACTGAGGATTAGATCCTACTTCTCTTGTGTCTGAACTAAAAGTTATTCCCTTGTCTTTATTCAATAATTCTGCACTGCCTATAGCATCACAAGGCAAAGCCAAAACCAAACTAAGTATGCATATCCAATATCCAATTAAATACTGTATTTCCTTACCAATGTCACTCACCAAACCTATCAGAAACCAGTGATCAGATAACACATGTACCTCCCCCTTGGATGTGTGATGTGATAGCCAAGAACTTAACAAGAATCAACCTGAATTACCATCCCTAATTATCATACAATTTTTGGCACTAAGAATAGGGCAATAGGGCAAGTTGCGATTTCATGTTAACAAGTTGTAGGAGTTGCGATCTCATGTTAAAAAGGAAAGATTAAGGGTTTATAACATGTATAATCATAATAAACAAAATCAGAATCCCATAGGTTAATCAATTGAACAAGATCGGCACAATAGGGCAGTAGGGCAAAGGTAAGGAAAACTGATTTCATGTATAGAAAAGATTCAAAAGATGAATTCATGATTGTTCACTATGAATGGATATTAAAAAAACATACGAATAAGGTAACAACATCAGAGATCAATCAAAGGCAGAATTACAAAAGTTTGAAAACCTAATTCTGCCGAATTTCGATTTACCTTTAGAGAAAAAAATACTTATCTTCAGAAAAAAATCCATGTATGGTTGGAAAGATTACGAAGAGAGCTTTCCAACATGATATTATTTTCAGGAATCCGACAAACAATGAGAGAGTTATGCTTGTTTGAAGTTCAATAAAATTTTGACAATTCTGCAGAATTTCGATTTAATTTTATAGAAAGAAATACTAACTTTAAGAAAAAAAAACAATGGTTGGAAAGAGGATGCAAAGAGTTTTCCAACAAGTTATTATTTTCAGGAATCCGACAAACGATGAGAGAGTTATGCTTATTTGAAGTTCAAGAAAATTTTGACAGAAATTTAGATGTAGGGTTTTTAAGTCCTACGAATTTTGTGTGTTTTCTGTATAAGATTTTTGTGTGGCTGACTTCCTATTTATATAACAAGGTTATGAGATTATAATCCCTATCTTCAAGACTTAATTAAAATAAGATAATTATCAAAATTAAATTCTGTAATTATCCTCCTTTAAACTTAGGGTTTTTATTTCCTAAGGTAATTATCAACCAATAAAGAATCAATTTAAAGGGAATTAATACCAGAAATAATTGCTAGACATCCCTTACCAGTTGCGGCCATCACACATCCTTTCCTTCAGGGATAAAATGGTATTTTTTCACCTGTACTGGCTTTTGGACTTCTAGGACTCAAAATTCAGGGTCTCACATCCTCCCCTCCTTATAAAAATTTCATCCTCAAAATTTTTAGCACAAGTATCTAAGCAAACAGATATGGAATTTTACATGCATAGATTCCTCAGTCTCCCAAGACTATTCCTTAATTTGGACATTATGCCAAATAACTCGCACCATAGGCATGCTTTAACTGCGAAGCTGTCTAACTGATCGATCTATTATGACAACTGGCTATACGGGATAGCATAGGTACTCAGCAATTACAATTGGGGGTTCTTCAGGTACGTGAGAAGGGTCTTGCACATACTTTCTCAACATAGATACGTGGAACACATTGTGAATTCTTTACATAATTGGAGGTAGAGCAAGTCAGTATAAAACAGGGCCGATCCACTCGACAATATTATACGGACAAATGTAACGAGGTGCTAGCTTACCTCGCTGCTGAAAATGAAGGACTGCTTTCCATGGGGTGACCTTCAGAAATACTTTGTCACATACCACAAATTCTAGCTTCCTCCGTCGATTATCGGTGTAGTTTTTTTGTCGATTCTGGGCTGTTTTTAGTCGTTGTTGAATCAAGTTCAACTATTTCGTTTCTTGATCAATCAATTTCGGATTGTCTAGGCGTACCCCGCCTACTTCATTTCAGTAAATGGGAGTCCTGCAATGTCTCCCATATAATGCTTCATAAGGTGCCATACCGATGCTTACATGAAAACTATTATTGTAAGCAAATTCTGCCAACGGCAGGCATCAATCCCAACTGGTTTGCTGATCCAACACACTTGCTCGTAGCATGTCTTCGAGTGTTTGAATCGTCCTTTCTGTTTGGCTATCGGTCTGGGGATGAAATGCCATACTGAAATTCAATCTCGAACCCAGTGCATTTTAGAATTTCTCCAAAAATCATGAGGTGAAACGAGGGTCACGATCTGAAACGATGGAAGCTGGCATTCCATGCCATCGAACAATCTCATCCAAGTAACAAACAGCCAATTTCTCAGATGTATCCGTCACAAGTATAGGAAGGAAGTGTGCAGATTTCATCAATCGATCCACAATCACCCAAATGGCATCGTATCCTTGCTGCGATCTAGGCAAACCGGTTACAAAATCCATTGTGACATGCTCCCACTTCCATTCTAGAATCGAAAGTGACTGAAGTAGTCCAGCGGGACATTGATGTTCGATCTTTACTTGTTTACATACGAGGCATCGGACAACGAAATTAAAAATGTGGCGTTTCATGTTTGGCCACCAATACTGCTCCTTTAAATCTCAGTACATCTTAGTGCTTCCGGGATAGATAGCAAATTTCGAACTATGCGCCTCCGATAAAATAAGGTTTAAAAATGTCAGTATCTTGTGGAACACATACCCGGTTTCTGAAGACAAGCACTTCGTCATCTCGTATTCGAAAATCACGAACTATGGCATTAACACCATAAGAAAGTTGCTTCCGAATTTTAATTATTTTTGGATCCTCTAATTGCTGATTCCGGATTTCCTCAATCAAGGTAGGTGTGACTTCGATTCGTGCCAACAATGAACCAGAATAATCAGTGCCAAGATGCACACGATTAGTCCTCAAATCCAGCAACATAGGCATGTAATAGGTGCACATATAGGCCAAAACCGATGGGGAAGGAGGATGAAACTTTCGGTTTAAGGCATCAGCAACAACATTTGCCTTTCAAGGATGATATTCGATAATGAAATCGTAGTCTTTGATCAACTCTACCCATCTTCACTATCTCATATTCAATTCTTTTTGCGTGAGTAGGTGCTTCAAGCTTTGGTGATCGGTGAAGATTCGGCATGTCTCGCAGTATAAGTAATGTCGTCATATTTTCAACACAAACACCACGGCTGCAATCTCCAAATCATGTGTAGGATAGTTGCTTTCATGCGGTCGTAACTGTCGGGAAGCATATGCAACAACTTTCCCGTCTTGCATCAATACACATCTATGTCCGGATTTCGATGCATCGCTGTAAACCACATACTCCTTTCCGCAAATAGGTAAAGTAAGGATAGGTGCGGAAACTAACCAAGTTTTCAGTTCTTCGAAACTTCGCTAGCATTTCTCGTTTCACACGAATGGTTCACTCTTGCGCGTTAGTTTTGTCAATGGTCTGGCAAGCGATGAAAAATTTTCCACAAAGTGACGGTAGTATCCTGCTAAGCAAAGGAAACTACGAACATCAAACACAGTTTGCGGGGATTCCCATGCAATTACGGCTTCAATTTTTTTTGGATCAACTAACACACCTTGGACGGAAAAAACATGGCCAAGGAAACTGACTTCGCATAACCAGAATTCACATTTGGAGTACTTTGCGAACAACCGCTGATTCTTTAAAACATTCAGCACAACCTGCAAGTGCTTAGCATTCTCTTCCTCCGATTTTGAATAAATCAGAATGTCGTCGATGAAGACTAACACAAATTTATCCAGAAAATCATGGAACACACGATTCATCAAGTTCATGAACATAGCTGGTGCATTGGTCAAACCGAATGGCATAACCAGAAATTCGTAGTGGTCATACTACGATTTGAACGCGGTCTTCGTAATATCAACATTATGAACTCACAATTGATGGTATCTAGATCTGAGATCGATCTTGGAGAATACGGCTGCACCCTGGAGTTGGTCGAACAAATTGTCGATGCGTGGCAAAGGGTACTTGTTCTTCACAGTCACATGATTCAGCTGCCGATAGTCGATGCATAATCGCAGCGAACCATCTTTCTTCTTCACGAACAAGACAGGTGCTCCCCAATGTGACACGCTAGGTCGGATGAAACCACGATCCATCAAATCTTTCAATTGCACTTTTAGTTTCTTCATTTTCGCAAGAGCCATACGGTACCGAAGAATGGAAATCAGAGTCATACCAGGCACTAACTCGATGCCAAATTCTACTTCCCTTACTAGTGGTAGACCGGCTATGTCTTCTGGAAATATTTCTGGAAATTCGCGAACCACTGGAACAAAATCCAGACCCGAGGATTCTTTGGAAATATCATGTACGTGCGCGAGATACGCAGTACATCCTTTGCTGATTTGTCTTTTTGCATCAAGCCAAGATATCATGCAAGTTGGAACAACTCGCCTATCACCTTCAAAATAGTACTCAGCACCATCAAGAAAAATGAACCACATTGTTTAGTGAAACACTCCATACGGGCTTGATATTTCGCCAGACAGTCCATGCCTAAAATCACTTCCACCTCTCGGATATCCAATGGAATTAGATCCAATTTAAGTACATTCGGACCCATACGTACAGCACAACCGTTGTAAAGAAGATCACAAATCAGTTGCTCACCAAAAGAAGTTAAAACCGCAATATGAGGAATCAAAGGAGAAAGAGGTCGATCCGTGCTAAGTGCTATCATTGGACTTACAAATGATCTATTTGCTCCGGGATCTAATAATACTTTAGCATTTTGAGAAAAGACTGAAATAGTACCTGTCACCACATCAGGACTAGCCTCGGCATCAGTTAGGGTGAATTAGCCTTGTTGGTCTTGGTTGCGCCTCACCTGTGGATCCGTTGGGTGGCACTCCTAGTGCGTGTGTTGGCAGTTTGTTGGGGTTAGCATACCCTCCTCGGCTCGCACTAGATATGCCTGTGATACGTCTCGGCTTCTGGCATTCCCGCTGAATATGACCCATTTCATCACAATTGTAACATCGACATTGCTGAGTATTCCATGTAGTTCTACTGCAATTCGAACCATAAAAGTTCTTCTTGTTGTTACTTCCATTGTCGTTAATTTTCGGAGGATAGGACCTGAAAGGATAAGGTCTTGTACGTCGATTAAATTTCGAATCTCGCCGGAAGGATCCACCACTAGTGGCTATGGATGGCTTTTTGGTTTGCATGAGCTTTTCGGCTTCAGTCGTGGCAACAATCAGTTATTGTAAATTCTGTACTAGTGTCGTACCAACAATGGCTACCTTGTCATCATTAGAGATACATAAAAACAAAGATACTCGGCACAAGGTATCGATCCATTTGCGAGCGGCAGCAGCTCCGGCTGAACCATTGAAATCTTTACATTCCAATTGTCGAGCTTCCTTCAATAGTTTTGTAATCATAACAGGAAGTCTCTAGGCCTCCTTAGGATGTGCCGGCTGTACAGGTTCAAGTGGAGGAATAGGTTCTTCCACAGGCGCGGGTCCAGGAGCATTCTGAAGTTACGCCTCCATAGGCTGTTGATTTGCAACAATTCTTTGCAATAGGTTTAAGATTTGTGTCATCACATGATCGATGGTTGGTGTGGCTAGTGCCTTAGGTTGATTTTTGGGTTCAGCTTGTCCTCCCTGCTCAGTTTGTGCATTCGTCTCCTCTTGCTCAACAGGTTGTTGTTCGGTTTGAACCTCATACCTACCCCGTCAATCCCTTGTAGCGTTCAACCTTGCCATACTATACAAACATATGATTGTTACTTAACACATAACTAAATACGATACTACGAAAAGAAGTGGTACCTGGTTGAGAGGCATGCACCGGACGATATGCAGATGTTAGAAATCAAAGTACTCATGCACACGAGTATGGAAATTTTGGAAACCACATGAACACATGCAATGCACACTCGGCAATTATCTCAACACACACATAAGCACTCAACAATAGTACAACCTATACTCAGAAATCATGCAAAACCCCATCTCCTACATTCGGCAGCAAACATGTCTCACACATATTCACATTCGACAAGCATAGGTTCACACAAAACATACTTGAGTTGCACACAAATCAATCACATGCTCGGCAAACTTGACAACAATACATAAAGACATACCTGGCAATGATAAGAAATCACATAGGGATACTCAGCAGCATGCACCAACAAATACACATTCTCGACAATGATAAGAAACTCAGCTAAATACTCAAAAACACATCAATTCATACAAGACATAAAAATACTCATAAACACGCAACAAGTTAATCAATCAGACATGACATCTAAACATTTCTAACCAGGTTCTTAACATCTGATTAATTTTTGGTATTAGCCTTCTAAGTAAGTGGGTGTGCGCGCATGTACCTTCCAGAATCAACAATCTAATTAGCATACGATAAATCATATACCCTAAACCATGCTCCGCTAACAAACCTGTAATGACCCCAATTCCTACCTATTAAAATTTGTTCCGGTTAAGGCCATTACCTCCGTGAAATCCAAACAAGCCCAAAGACACCTAGAACCTATCTGAATCTCACCAGGCTTGCCCATTAAATTTTTATTAACAAATGGAACATGATATTGGACAATCATTCTGGTATCATACGAAGTGAATAAAACATCAGCGAAAGTCTTTAAATTTAATTATTGGAATCAAAACACACAAGTCCCACAGGGATCCAAGTAACCAGCAAGAGATCCTCCAACATTATCCAAAATATAATAAGCAAAAGAAGGATCTTGAAAAACCAGAAAAAGTAGTCCAATCTATGATCATATTGTATATGTGAGACCCAGCCCGTAGGGGGGGTCAGTTTACCCAATCCCACATCGGAAAGGAACGGGGGAGGTCTTGGACTTATATATGTTGTGTGATGGTATCATTTGTAACAAGATGCATTTTTTGGGTCATGTGGTTATAAGCCCAACTCAGTGTTACAGTTGTGATCCATCACACCCATACACGTCCGGCCGCTGGGCCGGGTCGTGACAAATGGTAGCCGAGCCGATCTCGCTCTCTTTTCCGGGTGGGCTTGGGCTGTGTTGTGTGTTCAGGTCTGGGCCCAAGGCAGCTACGTTTGACTTCCCTAGTGAGGACACGTGGTCTATAAGGTGGGGAGATTGTGAGACCCAGACCGTAGGGAGGGTCTGGTTACCCAATCCCACATCGGAAAGGAGTGAGGGAGGTCTTGGACTTATATGTGTTGTGTGATGGTATCATTTGTAACAAGATGCATCTTTTGAGCCATGTGGTTATAAGCCCAACTCAGCGTTACAGTTGTGATCCATCACCCATACACGTCCGGCCGCTGGGCCAAAGGTCCGGGAGCCGGGTCGTGACAGTATACACAAGCCACCAAGGAAATAGGAATGCAAAGGTGATGCAATATCGCCCCGCCATGCAGCCTTAATCTCACACACTGGTACCATGAACGGTGAATGTACCTAACCCTGAACAATGGTGGAAAAAATAGAATGAGATTACAAGAATCTCAGTAGGGTCACAACATCATAAGATCAGCAGAAACCATAAACAAAAATTTCCCAAACAATATCAGATCATTCCTAGCAACTAAAGAGGATCACATAATTCAAGAATTCAATTAAAAAGGGTAGAGCCGAATCTAAGGCTGAAGGGGTACTACAAATACTTCAGAAAGCTCAGAAGCACACAGGCAGGTAGAACTCATCAGATTGCTCTTGCCAATGAAGAAGAAAGGTCATCCCTTTCCAGCTGTGTTGTCCAAGGCTTACTGCATAAAAGGAAAATGGTTAACACACAAGGTATTCAATATGTCTATTCATTTTACCACACAAAGACAGGTCATCCCAAGCCACACAAGAACAAGGGCTTCCTGCCACACAAGGACAGGGCTTCTGGCCACGCAAGGACCAGACATCCAGCAAGCTCATGCTGGGGATTGCCACCCAAACGACTCCCAAACCAATAAGAACCTCCCTCTCACAAGGAGCATCAGCGCTTACCCCGAATGACCACCGAAAAAAGATCCTGACACACAACACGTACCAGCACACACAAGCTATTACAAAACATAATACCATGACAGGGTATCCTTAATCATGTCAGAACACAATCAACATGTTCATTATACACAACACTTGCAAACTAGGCACTCATATCCTATCTTAAGGGATTCGATATAACCTAGAAGATCTCATCTTGGTCCACAATTCAAGCATTCTTACTACAACATATGCGCATAAAATATTACATGTAAAGGCACCGAAATTAACAAGTAAACAACAAGGATCTCTGGAGAAACTGATGAGGCTTAGATCCTACCTCTCTTGTCTCTGAACAAGAAGTTATTCCTTTGTCTTTATTCAATAATTCTGCACTACCTATAGCATCACAAGGCAAAGCCAAAACAAAACTAAGTATGCATATCCAATATCCAATTAGATACCCTATTTCCTTACCAATTCCACTCACCAAACCTATCAAAAACCAGTAATCATATGCCACAGGTACCTCCCCATGGATGTGTGATGTGATAGCCAAGAACTTAACAAGAATCAACCTGAATTACCATCTCTAATTATCATACAATTTTCGGCACTAAGAATAGGGCAATAGAGCAAGTTTCGATTTCATATTAACAAGTTGTAGGAGTTGCAATCTCATGTTAACAAGGAAGGATTAAGGATTGATAACATGTATAATTAAAAGAAACAAGATCAGAATCCAATAGGTTAATCAATTTATCAAGATAGGCACAATAGGGCAGTAGGGCAAAGGTAGGGCATACTGATTTCATGTATAGAAAAGATTCAAAGGATGAATTTATAATTGTTCACTTTGAATTGATATTAAACAATCATACAAATAAAGGTAACAACATCAGAGATTAATAAAAGGCAGAATTATAAAAATCTGAAAACCTAATTTCGCCGAATTTTGATTTAACTTTAAAGAAAGAAATACTAACCTTCAGACAAAAAACAAAAGATGGTTGGAAAGAGGATGAAAATAACTTTCCAACAAACTATTATTTTCTGGAATCTGAAAAACGATGAGAGAGTTATACTTGCTTAAAGTTCAAGAAGATTTAGGCAAAAATTGGGAGGTGTAGGGTTTTTAAGTCCTATGAATTTTTTGTGTTTTCTGTACAGGGTTTTTTGTGTGGCTGACTTCCTATTTATATAACATGGTTATGAGATTATAATCCGTATCTTCAAGGCTTAATTAATGTAAAATAATTATCAAAATTAAATTCTATAACTATCCCCTCTTAAACTTAGGGTTTTTTTTCCTAAAGTAATTATCAACCAATAAAGAATCAATTTAAAGGGAGTTAATACCAGAAATAATTACTAGATATTCCTTACCAATTTCGGCCATCACACATCCTTTTATTCAGGGGTAAAATGGTCTTTTTCACCTGCACTAACTTCTAGACTTCTAGGACTCAAAATTCAGGGTCTCACGTGATATTATCCCTAGATACTGAGTTCCAAGAAATACACCGTCCTAGGATCTTTCGAAGGTGTTAAGGACCAAGAAATGCACATGTGAGTCCAAATAACTCCACAGGTTGGAGTATGAACACAACACCTAAGTCGGCTTCTTTCAAACCATGCACTTACGTCAATACATGACCACAACTTGTTTCGGTCTTGACCGATTCATTATTCATAACTAGCTGTTCCGATGGTATCTCTATCTTCCCATATCCCTAGCCCATGGGTTATGGGCTCACCAATCTACAATTTATCGAGTTATTGGGCTTAAGGCCCAACCCGCTAAGATACAAAACCTCACAAGTACTACTGACGAATCTGAGTCCTACTCCTAGCGTCGGACAGACTGTGAGTTATTGTCAAGCCCAGTCATAGTCTTGGTGTGTATAGATTCATTATACGTGCTAACTATGACTTGCTATTACACTTGTGTGCCTACGTGCTAGTACTATTTTGTATATATGCTTGTGCTATGTTATATATGCTTTTCTAGTCCACTCATGTGGTAGGTTTTTGCCAGATCTCTTAACCTGAATTTGAACAAGATTGGATATGATTGGAAATGACCATGGCATCCCTCCAAATAGGCTGATAGTCAAGGACTAAAGCGATTCGAGGTAAAGACTACCTTATGGTTCCTAGTATATGGTGTACATGATATGTATTCCTCTAGTCTATATGCATGATATTTTCTAATTCGAGAATTAAAATTAAAATAAATAAGTATGTAAATCATACAAATACTAATGGGACCAAGTAGTAATAAATATACTTTGATGCCACCCAGATAGGTATCATCTTTTCCTTTTTCTTCCGCTATTTTTTTAATTTATCTCTGTTTTCGAATTTTATTCTAGCATCATAGGTTCGTTATATGCATTGCTGAGTAATAAGGCAACATATATAGTGGGCTTATACAAAATTTATTAGGACCGGGACATGACACTCTCAGTCCATATAGGTCCCGAGAATAAGACTGAGATTTGTCAGTGGTACTTCATGCGACACCTCACGTATTTTCTCTCGTTGTCTCATTATGATGATTTGGTATGTCTCAATGGGACATGCATAACTCTTCACCTAGACCACTGATGATGCCTGGATGATAGGTGATGGTAGCTCCACCTATACAATCCCCACATTGGAAATTCCTATTATACATTCAGTTAGCACAACTATATAGTCTCTATCCCTTCTTATGACTGTCTCGGCAAGTCCATGTCACACTACCATATTCGGAGAGCTCTCACGAGTCACATAGGTCACCCTATGCTGTTGTAATGCGTGATTTACCTCATGGTTCCGAATGTGACTCAATGCAACACTTGCTCTACAATAACGTATATCACACTTCCATGCCATGCCAATCACAATAATCCAAAGCATGCAATACATCATTTTATTTAATAATTCACATGCATTATAATCTCTAGTATTTTTCATAATTTTTTCATAATTTTTCTGCCATATTCCCTAATTTTCTATTTTTTTTACTTTTTTCTAATTTTTAAAAATTAAATAAATTTTGACCAATCAAAACGCACCATATGGCAGCACCAGGTGCTGCGATATCCACATTCGAACCTATCTGAGTTTGACACATATCCCAATCGGGATGTGTCATGCCTCGTCCGAGCCTTATATCCCTATCCGTGAACAACTTGTCGCCTGCCCATGCAGGCAACACATCATCTGGTCTGTCGATATGACGACCCATCATTTGGAGGGTCCTCAAATGAAATGTCATCCAAGGTTGTCTTCAACCTCTAAAAGACTTTTGGAACCGTAATTCTCTAGATCTCCAATATCCCAATTCATGGAATAAAATTCCATCTAAACACATCAACACAAAAATATCTTATATCTTAACTCAAACATGTAAAAGCCCTAACTTACAAGAAACTAAAATGACAGAATTTGAGGGAGAGAGTACCTGGATTCCGGGTACCAAAGTTACCCAATTTCATCCGTAGGAAAGTCGGAATCTACTCGAAAAGAGAACGAACAACAACAGGAGTACTAGAGAATACTTGAGAACTATTTCTAAGGTGAAGCACAATGGAGGAGTGTGAGGACCCGAACCCAGAAATTGGGTCCCTCACCGCCGTGCAATGCCAATCAGCCTAACTCGTGGCCCAATCGAAACCATACAAGGCTTACCCTCATATCCAATTCGCAAAATATATAAACTTGCATATAAATTTAAAACTTTTCATTTTAAAAAAAAGGAACATGTATTTAAACAAACATCTAGACACAACATAATTAACCACGGAGTACAATCACAAACAGCGGAAGTCTTAATCTAACACACAACAGGCCACACGGCCCCAAACATGTTTTATCAAAATAAATCCAATCAACTCGAGCTTGAGAATGTCAAAACATACCCAAGGCATCACACTCAACTCATATAGCATAGGCTCAAAAGAATACATCCATATCCAAAGCATGTATCAACCCAAGCCCACTAAGGGGTCACAATGTAAATGAGCAAGCATGCAAAATCCAAAATAAAAAAGAAAATATCGAGTTTTCAAACGTGTCATATGCAGTAGTCCAGCCCTATGATAAACCAGAAACCTCGACCTCAAAATAAAATCGGCTACACAGGCTCTCGACCTAGTCTTGAAAAATAGCAACAAGAGGGGGTGAGATCTCAAGGACCTCAATGAGAGTCACAGCGTCATAAACAATCCCGGTGGAATAGAGGCATATACGAAAACAAAAATCAACATTTTATAATAAAATCCACAGTAAGTCCATGATGCTATTTGTTTAAACAATCTCACATTTAAATATGAACAAATGCATATATATGAGTTTGATAATATAAACTTGTAACTCATGCCCCTTCCCAATAAGTAAATAAATCCGAAATCTCATTCTCGTGGGCTACTATGCCCAAAAACTATCGGGGTGAACCTCTAAAACCGCTTCACTGATGACCCCGGCAAAGGGAAATCGGAAGCCCACTAGTGGTTAATTTAATGCACATTTTCAAAATAATAATAAGTCCCCTACCACCAGTGCCGTCCTTGGGAAAAGTGGAGAAATCAACTATCACACATTCCCAACTCACACACAACTCAAAAATTCCGAAGGCACAAGTAGCCTATCACAAAACCTACTCCCACAAGGCATACATAATCCATCCATACTCTTAGGCATGGGACTATCCTTCTATCTAAGGATACTCATCCATTTACCTTCGCATTTGCCAAGCGCAGTTTGTTAATTCTAAGTCATACCTAGAAATTATATGTATACGTTTTCTTTGCAAACATGTAGAACAAATCCCAAATCATATTATAATTTAAATAAAATGTATTGCACTCAAAATCAACTCAAAGTCTCCCTAGGAGCTCCAACAACTCAAGAATTCAATATAAATAAATATTCTCAAACGAATTTTAATCATATCACAAACATGAATATAGGTTCAAAATAAACATTTTATACAACATAATGAACCTAGCATGCCAAGTCATTCATCAATGCACATATTGCCTCCATTCAAAAATAAGCATTTACCAATTTTAATTAGTAAAACAAAATATTTCCGTGCATGTAAATGAAACATAGTATCTCACCTCTTGACGCGCCGACGACTAGACAGCTAAACCTTTGCCCTTATCGGCCGCCGAAGCACCACCTAAACAACCATGCACACAAAACCACACTAAGAATAAAGCCGAAAATAATATACTTGAAAAAGATCATAATTAAAAACAACCTAAGAAACTCCCTAAAAACTCACTCTATGTCCCAATTTACTCAATACAACCTCTAGAAACACAAACCACTCAATCCCTTAAGAAAAACAAACAATCCCTCCACACACTTAAACCTTCATAAACTCAAATTCCAATTTCAAGCTCCACCAACATCAAGATTGGTTTCCTCAATCAACAAACCTTCTTTAGAACACACAAACAACCTAACTCAAGCAATGACATCAACCAATTTCATCCAATTCATCAAAAACACAAAATTCCCGAATTTACCAAATTGCCATCGAATACTCAAAATGATCAATCATGGATTAATTGATGTTTTCGTATAATCTAAAGTATCAGACTATAACAATGAACATCTAAGCATACTAAAACAACCACAAATAAGAAAGGAAAATGAAGATATCAAGCATATACCACCAAAATCTGAATTTGCTAAAAAATACCCTAATTAATGTAAAATCACCATAAATAAACACAATACCTGAGAAAATGTATGGTGAGGGGTTGGGTTTAGGTTTTGGAACAAAACCCACACCTTAATTTGGAGAGCAAACTGAATTTGGGACTTTGGTGCTTTGGGGAAAACTCTCGGCAAATGAAGAAGGAAAAGGTTGTTTGCTTTTCTGCATACTCACGTGCAGAAAAGGAGGAGGAATAAGTGGGAGCATTTCTGGAATTGTGGTCTCTTTTGACTTGCTGACTTTGACCTTGAATTTTTTTTTTTTAAATTCTCAAAATCTGAAATAATTATAAAATGACTCACATATGCCCCAAGTGGGCCAAAATAAAATTTAAAAGCTCAAAATATGAAAATCAGGATTTTAAAAGTAATTGGGCTCGAAAAACCGAAATCGGGCCCACGAAAGGTAAGTCGGCTCAAAAATCTCCGGCCACTCAAAACGGGCCTCTAATCTCGTAAGCGGTCAAAGACGTAGAAATTAGTATATCCACTGGACTCAAGCCTCGAACAACACACAAATCGACTAACTATTCTGTAGCACACTAAAACTTCAAAACGACACGACGCATAAATTATCGATACACTACCAACAGCATAACGTTCAAGTCATCCTAAACCCGACACATAAGTTCTATGACTATATCCAGGTCACACGGTCAAAAGTTCAATTCGCTCAAACCGACCAATCCGAAAAATCTGACTGTATCCGAGTGCTGACTAGACTCTCAAAAGACGAGGTCTCACAATGGAATATTTATTCCATTACAACATCGGCGACTAGCAAAGACCAAGAAGGTAGGAAGCAACGTTGGTTTTCTATCAAAACGATGTCATTTTTTATAAAACGACATTCCTCCTCATCTTCGAGTCAAAACGTTAGAGCCTCGTATCGTTTTGAGCAAGAGGGTTGTCGATTTGGTCTTTATTTTATAACATGATTAAATAATAATAATAGTATTTATTAATTTTGATAAATTATTAAAAATTATTAAAAATTCATAATAAATCCAATATTACTCTAAAAATACCCAAAAACTTTTTATGGAATCCTAATAAATAGTACTATTTATCAGTACCAGAAAATTTATTTTTATTATAACTTTATAATTTACTAAAAATCAAACACCTTATAATATATCTTAGAAAAATCAAAATAACTTAAATTATGATTCTAAAAATTTCCAGAAAATTCACTCTTCATTATAAAACTCCAATAGACCTGTCTATTGTCTTATAAGCCAAAATCATTAATGAAATTCACCATCTCATGTTTCAATCACCAATCACATAATAACAGAAATACCTTATTAATTGTAAAAATTTCTCAAAAATAAAATTATTCCAAAATATCAAAACAGAGCTACAAGACTATCATCGGTGCCGGATCCCTGTCTTGCGAGGTAGGAAGCCTTTATCTTGCGAGGTTTGGGATGCCCTAGTAGGTATGTGACTAGGGAAGACTTGTCAGGTGGGACTAGTCGACTTGTCCTTGCGAGGACAAGATGAAAGACTTACTGATTAGTTTACGTGTTAACCATCTACCCTTTGTGCAGTAAGTTTTGGACAACACAGGTGGAAGGGGATGGCTTTTCTTCTTCATTGCCGAGGGCAATGTGATGTGTTTCACCTGCCAGTGTACTTCTGAGCTTTCGGAAGTGTTTGCAGTCCTCCCTAAGCCATAGATTCGGCCCTAACCTCTTTTGATTGATTTTTGAATTGTGTGATCCCCTTTAGTTGTTTAGGAATGATCTTATGTGAATTGGGAGATTTGTGTTTAGGGATTCTGTAGATCTTATGTTGCTGTGACCCTACTGAGATTCTTTTAATCTCAAACCGTTGGTTTTACCATTTTTTCAGGCTTAGGTACATTCATTGTTCGTGGTACCAGGGTGTGAGATCAAGGCTGCACGACGGGGCGATATCGCATCACATTTGTATACTTGTTACTTGCGCATATAACATGAATGATTGGGCAACTTTCTGGTTTATTTTAAGCACTCTTCTTTACTTGCTATTTCCGAACCTTGATGAAGAATTTCTTGCTGGTTATGTGGATCCCTATGGGACTTGTGTGTTATGAACCCAAAGATTTAATTTAAGACTTCCGCTGATGTTTTATTTACTCCGTATGATACCAGAACATGTGTCCAATATCATGCTCCAATTGTTGATAAGCAATAAGATTAACAAGCTTAAAATCGGTAGTTTATGATTAGCCTGGTGAGATTCAAATTGGTCTTAGGTGTCATTTGGGCTTATTTGGGTTTCACGACAGTAATGACCTTAATCGAAGCAATTATTAATAGTTAGGAATTGGGGTCGTTACAAGTTTAGTAGCGGAGCATGGTTTAGGGATTATAATTTGTTATATGCTAACTTATTAGTTGAGTTTTGGTGGTTGCAGGTAAGAGCATGGGCACACACTCACTCACTTAGGGGCTAAAACCGAAAGGGAACTAAGGCTAACATGGGATTTAATTGATGGGAATAATAATCTGATGTGATGATTGTTCATCTTTAGTATGCCTTAATATGTTTCCGTGGATGATTAGCTATGTTTCTTGTCATTACCAAATGTATATGCAAATGATTGATGATATGTATTGCCGAATATGGGTGATGTGTGAGTCTATGCTTGCTTGATGTTTGATAATGATTCCTGTGAGTGTTGATGGAATTGCCAAGAATACATTTTGCATGTGTCCATGTGATTTCCGAAAATTTGTATATTTGTGTCCAGCATATGCGTATCGTCCAGTGCATGCATCTCCACCAGGTACCACTCCTATTCCTAGTGTCGTATTTAGTGTGTGTTGAGTAACAATCGTACACTTGTGTAGTATGGCAAGCTCGAGGCAACAAAGGGACCAACGGGTTAGGTTTGAGATTGAGACTGAACAACAATCTGTTGCGCAAGATGAGCCAAATGCACAAATTAAGCAGGAAGGGCAAGTTGAGTCCGAAAATCAACCTGAGACACCAGCCACACCAGGCATTGACCCTGTTATGGCACAAATCTTAAATGTGTTACAAGGAATTGCTGAAAACCAGCAGCGAATAGAGGCGCAATTTTAGAATGCTCCTGCGCCTGCACCAGAACCTATTCCTCCACTTGAACCTGTGCAGCAGGCGCATCATAAGTAGACAGAGAGACTTCCCGTCATGATTACAAAATTGCTGAAGGAAGCTCGACAACTTGGATGTAAAGATTTCGGTGGTTCAACTAGAGCTGCAGCCGCTCGTGAGTGGATGGACTATCTTTGTTCCTGCGTATCTTGGATGATGACAAGGTTGCTATTGCTACATTCTTACTTGAAGGAGAAGCCCTCGTATGGTGGACATCTGTTAGCTTGCGATTCGGCGATCGTTTGCCAATGTGGGAAGAATTCCGGTACGAATTCGATGAGAGATTCTATACGAGATTCCATAAAAGCGAGCAGCGACAAGCTTTTTACAAACTTGAACAAGGCACCCGTTCGATGCTGGAATATGAAAAACTGTTAAGAGAGTTGTCCCGATTTGCACCTGAAGAAGATCGTACACCGTATCAGCTTGCGAGATGATTTCAGGATGGGTTGAGTACCGAACTCAAAACCATCGTCGGTACGACACCGATGCAGAATTTACAAGAACTAATTATTGCCGCAACTGAGGCTGAAAAGATCGTTCCAACCAAGAAGTCATCCACAGCCACTAGTGGCGGATCCTATAGGCGAGATTCGAGGTTCAATCGGCGAAGGGGACCCTATCCTTTAAAGCCCTATCCTCCGAAAATTAATGGCAATGAAAATACCAACCGAAAGAACTTTTCTGGTTCAAATTTCAATGGATCTTCGTGGAAGTTTCATCAACGGTGATGTTACAACTGTGGCGAGATGGGACATATTCAGACTGATTGCCCGAAATTAAGGCGAATCACAGGAATACCTAACACCGGCCGAGGTGGGAATGTCAACCCCGCCAGACCACCAACACGCGCACCAGGAGGACCACCCAACGGATCCACAAGTGAGGCGCAACCAAGACCAACAGGGCTCTTTACTTTGAGTGATGCCAAGGCTAGTCCTGATGTTGTGATAGGTACTATTTCAGTCTTTTCTCGAAACGCTAAAGTATTATTTGATCCAGGAGCAAATAGATCGTTTGTGAGTCCAAGGATAACACTTAACGCAGATCATCCTCTATCTCCCTTGACTCCTCCTATTGCAGTTCTAACTCCTTTGGGAGAACAACTGATTTGTGATCTGGTCTACATCAGCTGTGTTATACGTATGGGATCGATTGTAGTTGAAGTGAATCTAATTCCATTAGAGATCAGGGAGCTAGATGTGATTTTAGGCATGGATTGTCTGGAAAAATATCAAGCCCGTGTGGAGTGTTTCACTAAGCGGGTGTGGTTCACTTTTTCTGATGGTACCGAATACTGTTTTGAAGGTGATAGGCGAGTTGTGCCAACTTGCATGATTTCCTAGCCTAAGGCGAAGCGATTAATCAACAAAAGAAGTACAGCGTACCTTGCGCATGTACAAGATATTTCTAAAGAATTCTCAGATCTGAATTCTGTTCTTGTGGTTTGCGAATTTCCAGAAGTATTTCCCGAAGACATAGCCGGACTACCACCATAAAAGGAAGTGGAATTCGGCATTGAGCTTGTGCCAGGTACGAATCTGATTTCCATTCCTCCATATCATATGACTCCTGCGGAAATGAAGGAACTAAAGACGCAATTGGAAGATTTGCTGGATCGTGGTTTTATTCGACCTAGTGTGTCACCCTGGGGAGCACCTGTTCTGTTCGTGAAAAAGAAAGACGGTTCGCTGCGATTGTGCATTGATAATCGGCAGCTGAACCGTGTGACCGTGAAAAATAAATACCCTTTGCCACGCATCGACGATTTGTTTGACCAACTCCAAGGTGCAGCCGTGTTCTCCAAGATTGATCTCAGATCTGGATACCATCAATTGCGAGTTCGTGATGCTGATATTCCAAAGACCGCGCTCAGATCGCGATATGGCCACTACGAATTTCTGGTTATACCATTCGACTTGACCAATGCACCAGCTGTGTTTATGGACTTGATGAATCGTGTGTTCCACGAATTCCTAGATAAATTTGTGATAATCTTCATCGACGACAGTCTGATTTACTCAATATTGGAAGAGGATCATGCTATGCACTTGCGGATTGTGCTTAAAATCCTGAAGGATCGACGGTTGTTCGCAAAGTACTCAAAATGTGAATTATGGTTACGTGAGGTTAGTTTCCTTGGCCATATTGTTTCCATCCAAGGTGTATTTGTTGATCCAAAGAAGATTGAAGCCGTGATTGCTTGGGAACCTCCGCGAAGTGTGTTCAAAGTTCGTAGTTTCCTAGGCTTAGCAAGATACTACCGTCGCTTTGTGGAAAATTTTTCATCACTTGCCGGACCATTGAAAAAACTGACACGCAAGGGTGAGCCGTTCGTATTGAACGAGAAATTCCAGCAAAGTTTCGAAGAGCTAAAGAATCGACTAGTTTCTGCACCTATCCTTACCTTACCTATTTGCGGAAAGGAGTATGTGGTTTACAGCAACGCGTCAAAATCTGGACTTGGATGTGTATTGATGCAAGATGGGAAAGTCATTGCCTACGCTTCAAAGCAATTGCGACCACACGAGATAAACTACCCTACACATGACCTGGAACTTGCAGCTGTGGTATTTGCCTTAAAAATATGGTGACATTATTTATATGGCGAGATGTGTCGAATCTTCACTGATCACAAAAGCCTGAAGTACCTCCTTACACCAAAAGAATTGAATATGAGACAACGAAGATGGGTGGAGCTGATTTAAGACTATGATTTAATCATCAAATATCATCCTGGAAAGGCGAATGTTGTTGCTGATGCCCTGAGCAAAAAGGTTCTTACTCCTTCCTCAACAGTTTTGGCCTACATGCGCACCTATTACCTATCAATGATGCTGGAATTGAAAACTAATTGTGTGCATCTTGGCACCGATTTCTCTGGTTTGTTGTTGGCACGAATTGAAGTCGCACCTACCTTAATTGAAGAAATCCGGAATCAACAACTAGAGGATCCGAAATTTACTGAAATTCGGAAGCAACTTGCTGATGGTGTTGATGCCATAGTTCTTGATTTCAGAATACGAGATGACGAAGTAATAGTCTTCAAAAATCAGGTATGTGTCCCACAAAATGTTGATATTCGTAACCTTATTCTATCAGAGGCGCATCGTTCGAAATTCGCTATTCATCCTGGAAGCACTAAGATGTACCGAGATTTGAAGGAGCAGTATTGGTGGCCAAACATGAAACGTCATATTGTTGAATTCGTTGTCTGATGCCTCGTATGTCAACAAGTAAAGATCGAACATCAAAGACCCGCTGGTCTACTTCAGTCACTTCCGATTCCAGAATGGAAGTGGGAGTACGTCACAATGGATTTTGTGACCGGTTTGCCTAGATCGCAGCGAGGATACAATGCCATTTGGGTGATCGTAGATCGACTGACGAAATCTGCACACTTTCTTCCTATACATGTAACAGATACACCAGAAAAATTGGCAGTTCGTTACTTGGACGAGATTGTTCGGTTGCATGGAGTACCAGTTTCTATAGTTTCAGATCGTGACCCTCGTTTCACTTCACGATTTTGGGAAAAATTCCAGAATGCACTGGGTTCAAGATTGAATTTTAGTACAGCATTTCATCCCCAGACCGATGATCAATCAAAATGGACGATTCAGACACTTGAAGACATGCTACGTGCGAGTGTATTGGATCAGCAAACCGGCTGGGATCGAAGCTTACCATTGGCAGAATTTGCTTACAACAATAGTTTTCATGTAAGCATCAGTATGGCACCCTATGAAGCACTGTATGGGAGACGCTGCAGAACCCCCATTTGCTGGAATGAAGTAGGTGAGAGACGCCTAGACAATCCGGAATTAATTGACCAAGCAACAGAGCAATTAAGCTTGATTCGACAAAGGTTAAAAGCAGCTCAGGATCGGCAAAAAAGTTACGCCGACAATCGACGAAGGGAGCTGGAATTTGCGGTAGGAGACAAAGTGTTTTTGAAAGTCGCCCCATGGAAAGGAGTCCTTCATTTTCAGCAGCGAGGTAAGCTAACACTTCGCTACATTGGTCCATATGACACTGTTGAAAGAATCGGCCCTATTGCATACCGACTTGCACTACCTCCAAATATGGAAAGAATTCACAACGTATTTCACGTTTCAATGCTAAAAAAGTATATGCGAGATCCTGCTCATTTGCTTAAAGAACCGCCAGTTGAAGTTGCTGAAGACCTATCCTATCCTGTACAGCCAGTTGCCATACTAGATCGGCCAGTTCGACAGCTTTGCAGTCGAAACGTGCCTATGATACGAGTTGTCTGGCGTAATGGCCAAATTGAGGAGCAGTCTTGGGAGACTGAGGAGTCTATGCATGCAAAATTTCCTTACTTGTTTGATTAGGTACATATATTAAAAATTTCGAGGATGAAATTCTTATAAGGAGGGGAGGATGTAAGACCCCGAATTTTAGGTCCTAGACGTCCGGAAGCCAGTTCAGGTGAAAAGACAATTTTGCCCCTGAAGGAAAGGATGTGTGATGGCCGAAATTGGTAAGATATTTTAGCAGTTAACTTTGTTTTAAATTCCTTTTGATCTAAGTTCTTATAGATGGATAATTGCCTTAGAGATTGTCTTTATAGAGGGATCATTGCCTTAGAGATTAAAGGCCCTAAAAATAAGAAAGATAATTTAGAGTTTAATTATCTGGTAGATTATCTTATTATGATAAAGTGATTAAAAGTAGTAATCATAATTCTATACCCATTCATTATAAATAGGAAGCCAACCCCACAAAAATCATTCATAGAAAACTTACAAATTCGTATGAGCCTAAAACCCTATACCTCCCTATAGTCGCCATAATTCACAGAAACTTCAAACCAGCATAACTCACTCATTTTTCGTCGGATCTCTTTGAATAATATCTTGTTGGAAAGATCTCTTCATTCTCTTTCCAACCATCTTTGAGTTTTTTTCAGGAGGTTATTATTTCTTTCTTAAAGGTCAAGTTGAAATTCGGCGGCACTGCCAAATCTTCTTGAAATTCAGAATAGTATAACTCTTTTGTTGTTTGTTATATCTCTGCGAATAAAAGCTTGTTGGAAAGATTTCTTCATCTTTTTTCAACCATCTTTGATTTTTTGTCAGGACGTTATTATATCTTTATCTAAGGTTAACTTGAAAATCGGCGGCGGAATTAGGTTTTCGCCAAATCTTCTTGAACTTCATAATAGCATAACTTTCTAATCGTTTGTCAGATTCTTACAAATAATAGCTCGTTAGAAAGATATTTTCATCCTCTTTCCAAAAATATATAAATTGTAGCTTGGATGTAAATATTTCCTTGTTTAAGTTTAAGACGAAATCGTCTTATGCCCTACCTTTAGCGACAAGATTTGCATAGTTAATTGGAATGGTAAATTCAGGTTCAATCTTGTTAAGTTCCTGGCTATCACATCACGCATCCAAGGGGGAGGCATCTGCAATGTGTGATCACTGGTTTTCTGATAGGTTTGGTGAGTGGTATTGGTAAGAAAATAGGGTATTCAATTGACTATTGAATATGCATGCATAGTTTGTTTTTGTCTTTGCTTGGTGATAATTTAGGTGGTTCGGATTTACTTAATAAAAGCAAAGGAGTAGCTTCTTGTTCAGAGACAAGAGAGGTAGGATCTACGCCTCATCGGTTTCTCCAGAAACCCCTGTTATTTTCTTGATGTATTTGTTGCCTGCCTTTGTTGTATTGCATACTATAGGGTGAGAGTATGAAATTCAGAATGAGATATGAATCTCATAGGCTATATCGATCCCCTGAGTTAGGTATTGAGTGCCTGGGTTGCATATGTTATGTGAATTGAATATGCTGATTGTGTTCTGACATGATTGAGGATACCCTGTTGTGGTATTATGCTTTGTACTTACCTGTGTGTGCTTGTACGTGTCTGTTGTGTTAGGATCCTGTTCCGGTGGCCATTTGGGCTAAGCGCTGATGCTCCTAGGGAGAGGAGAGGTTCCTACTGGTATGGGAGTTGTATGGGCGGCAAACCAGCAAGCGCGCACTGGATATCTGTCCTTGCGATGCCGGATCCCTGTCTTACGAGGCAGGAAGCCCTTATCTTGCGAGGTTTGGGATGTCTTAGTAGGTATGTGACTAGGGAAGACTTGTCCATGTGGGACTAGTCGACTTGTCCTTGCGAGGAAAAGATGAAAGGCTTACTGATTAGTTTGCGTGTTGACCATCTACCCTTTGTACAGTAAGTTTTGGACAACACAGGTGGAAGGGGATGGCTTTTCTTCTTCATTGCCGAGGGCAATGTGATGTGTTTCACCTGCCTGTGTACTTCTGAGCTTTAGGAAGTGTTTGCAGTCCTCCCTCAGCCATAGATTCGGCCCTAACCTCTTTTGATTGATTTTTGAATTGCGTGGTCCTCTTTAGTTGTTTAGGAATGATCTTATGTGAATTGGGAGATTTATGTTTAGGGATTCTGTAGATCTTATGATGCTGTGACCCTACTAAGATTCTTGTAATCTCAAACCATTGTTTTTACCATTTTTCAGGCTTAGGTACATTCACTGTTCGTGGTACCAGGGTGTGGGATCAAGGCTGCACGGCGGGGCGATATCGCATCACATTTGCATACTTGTTACTTGTGCATATAACATGAATGATTGAGCAACTTTCTGGTTTATTTTAAGCACTCTTCTTTACTTGCTATTTCCGAACCTTGATGAAGAATTTCTTGCTGGTTATGTGGATCCCTATGGGACTTGTGTGTTATGAACCCAAAGATTTAATTTAAGACTTCCACTGATGTTTTATTTACTCCGTATGATACCAGAACATGTGTCCAATATCATGCTCCAATTGTTGATAAGCAATAAGATTAACAAGCTTAAAATCGGTAGTTTATGATTAGCCTGGTGAGATTCAAATTGGTCTTAGGTGTCATTTGAGCTTATTTGGGATTCACGGCGGTAATGACCTTAATCGGAGCAATTATTAATAGTTAGGAATTGTGGTCGTTACATTACCAATGTTAAATGATGTCGTATTTCACAAACAACGAGCCCAACTCAGTAAGTCTCGTCTAACCAAAACGACAAGCTTCACTATCACTTTGCTCATAGTCAAAATGACATCACATGTAACGACCCCAATTCCTACCTATTAATATTTGCTCCGATTAAGGTCATTACCGCCGTGAAACCCAAACAAGCTCAAACACACCTAGGACCTATCTGAATCTCACTAGGCTTACTCACTAAGTTTTCGACTTTTAGCATGTTCATTCTACATGTTTAATAATAATTGGAGCATGATATTGGAGAATCATTCTGGTATCATACGGAGTGAGTAAAAACGTCAGCGGAAGTCTTTAAATTAAATCACTGGATTCATAATACACAAGTCCCGTAAATGAAGAAGAAAAGTATCAGAAGTACACAGGCAGGCAGAACTCATCAGATTGTTCTCGACAATGAAGAAGAAAAGGCCATCCCCTTCAACCTGTGTTGTCCAAGGCTTACTATGTGAAAGGTAATTGGTTAACATACTAGCTAATCAGCAAGCCTATTTATCTTTCCACACAAAGAGAAAACATCCTAGGCCACACAAGGACAAGGGCATCCCAAACCACACAAGGATTAGGGCTTCCCCAACCACATAATGATAAGGGGTTCCTGCGACACAAGAACAGGGCTTCTGGCCACATAAGGACCAGACATTCAGCGAGCTCTTGCTGGGATTTGCCACCCATACGACTCCCATACCAATAAGAACCTCCCCTCCCACTAGGAGCATCAGCGTTTACCCCGAATGGCCACCGGAAAAGGATCTATTTGCTCCGGGATCTAATAATACTTTAGCATTTTGAGAAAAGACTGAAATAGTACCTATCACCACATCAGGACTAGCCTCGGCATCAGTTAGGGTGAAGAGCCTTGTTGGTCTTGTTTGCGCCTCGCTTGTGGATCCCTTGGGTGATCCTCCTGGTGCACATGTTGGTGGTCTGGCAAGGTTGGCATTCCCACCTCGGCTTGCATTTAGTACACTTGTGATTCGTCTTGGTTTTGGGCATTCCCTCTGAATATGCCCCATCAAGCCACAGTTGTAACATCGATGTTGCTGAGAATTGCACGAAGATCCATTGGAATTTGAACCAGAAAAAATCTTCTTGTTGGTATTTCCATTGCCATTAATCTTTGGAGGATAAGACCTTAAAGGATAGGTCCCATTCGTCGATTGAACTTCGAATCTCGCCTATAGGATCCGTCACTAGTGGCTGCGGATGGCTTCTTGGTTTGCACGATCCTTTTGGCTGCGGTTCCGGCAATGATTAGTTCTTGCAAATTCTGCACTAGTGTTGTACCTACAATGGTTTTGAGTTCAGTATTCAACCCTTCCTGAAATATTCTCGCAAGCTGATACGGTGTATGATCTTCTTCTGGTGCAAATCGAGATAACTCCCTTAACACTTTCTCATATTCCAGCACTGAACGGTTGCCTTGTTCAAGTTTGTAAAAAGCTTATCGATGCTCGTTTTTATGGAACCTCGTATAAAATCTTTCGTAGAATTCATACCGAAATTCTTCCCAAGTTGGCAAACGATCGCCGAATCACAAGCTAAGAGATGTCCACCATTCGAGGGCTTCTCCCTCGAGTAGGAAAGTGGCGATGGAAACTTTGTCATCATCCGAGATACGTAAAAACAAGTATACTCGGCATAAGGTGTCTATCCACTCACGAGCGGCAGCAGCTCCGGCTGAACCATTGAAATCTTTACATCCCAATTATCAAGCTTCCTTCAACAATTTTGTAATCACGACGGGAAGTCTCTCGGCTTCCTTAGGATGTGCCGGCTGTACAGGTTCAAGTGGAGGAATAGGTTCTTCCACTGGTACAGGTGCAGGGGCATTCTGAAATTGCGCCTCCATACACTGCTAATTTGCAGCAATTCCTTGTAATACGTTTAATATTTATGCCATCACAGGATCAATGACTGGTGCAACGGTGGCTCAGGTTGATTTTCGGGCTCAGCTTGCCCTTCCTGCTTAATTTGTGCATTCAGCTCCTCTTGCTCAATCGGTTGTTGTTCGGCCTAAATCCCATTCCTACCCCGTCGATCCCTCGTAGTGTTCAACCTTACCATACTATTTAAGCATACGATTGTTACTTACACATAACTAAATACGATACTAGAAATAGAAGTGGTACCTGGTGGAGAGGCGTGCACCAGACGATATGCATATGCTAGAAAAAAACATACAAATTTTCGGAAATCACATGCACACATGCAAAGGTATTCTCGGCAATTACATCAGCACTCATATATACTCTCGGAAATCATCATCAAACATCAAGCAAGCATGGATTCACACAACATCCATATTTGCTAATACACACCAGCAATCACATACATAAACATTCAGCAATACAGAAGTCAAATAGGGACACTCAGCAGCATGCATAAATCAACACACACATTCTCAGCAATGATAAGAAACATAGCAAACACTCACTGAAGCATATCATGGCATACAAGGCATAAGAACATACACGAACAAACATCACATCAGATTATCATTCTCATCATTTAAATCTTACAAATCAATCCCATTTTAGCATTAGTTCACTTTCGGTATTAGCCCCTAAGTGATTGAGTGTGTGCGCATGTCTTACCTACAAACACCAAAATCAAAAAATAAGTTAGCATATAACAAATTATTTTCCCTAAATCATGCTCCGCTACCAAACCTGTAACGACCCCAATTATTAATATTTGCTCCGATTAAGGTCATTACCGCCGTGAAACCCAAACAAGCCCAAAGACACCTAGGATCTATCTGAATCCCACCAGGCTTACTCACTAAGTTTTCGACTTTTAGCATGTTCATTCTACATGTTTAATAACAGTTGGAGCATGATATTGGACAACCATTCTAGTATCATACGGAGTGAGTAAAAACATCAGCGGAAGTTTTTAAATTAAATCACTGGATTCATAACACAAAAGTCCCGTAAGGATCCAAATAACCAGCAAGAATTCCTCCAACATAGTCAAAAATAACAAGCAAAGAAGAAATCTTAAAAAAACCCAGAAAGTAGTCCAATATTTATTCAAGTTATATGCGTAAGTAATCAAGGAACAGGTATGCAAAAGTGATGCGATATCACCCCGCCGTACAGCCTTGATCTCACACACTGGTACCACGAGCAGTGAATGTACCTAAGCCTGAAAAAAAATGGTGAAAACAACGGAATGAGATTACAATAATCTCGCTAGGGTCACAACATCATAAGATCTGCAGAAACAATAAACACAAATCTCCCGAACAATATCTGATCATTCCTACGTAACTAAAGGGATTCATGCAATTTAAAGATTCAATCAAAAAGGATAGGGCTGAATCGAAGGCTGAGGGGGACTACAAATACTTCCGAAAAGTATCAGAAGTACAAAGGCAGGAAGAACCCATCAGATTGTTCTCGGCAATGAAGAAGAAAAGGCCATCCCCTTCCACTTGTGTTGTCCAAGGCTTACTACACGAAAGGTAATTGGTTAACACACAAGCTAATCAGCAAACCTATTCATCTTGCCACACAAGGACAAAATATCCCAAACCACACAAGGACAATGGCATCCCAAACCACACAAGGATAAAGGGTTCCTGTCACACTAGGACAAGGCTTCTGGCCATACAAGGACCAGACTTCCAGCGACCTCTTGCTGGGATTTGCCACCCATAAGACTCTCATACCAGTAAGAAGCATCAACGCTTACCTCGAATGGCCACCGGAAAAGGATCCTGACACACAAACACGTACCAGCACACACAGGCAAGCACAAAGCACAAAACCACAACAAGGTATTCTCAATTCTGTCAGATCACATTCAGCATGTTCAATACACATCACACATGCAAGCTAGGCACTCTTAACCTACCTTAAGGGATTCAGTATAGCCTAGAAATTCCTCAATTTAATCCACAACTCAATACCATCCTAATTAACTATGCAAAGTGCAGCACTAAGAGTAAGGCACAAGACAATTTTTGACTTCATACAATCAAGGGATGAAATCATAATTTTTCACTATGAAAGGATTCTAAAAAATCATATGAATAAGGACAACAACATCAGAGATCAATCAAAGGCAGAATTATACAAATCTTAAAACCTAATTCCGCCGTCGATTTTTAACTTATCTTTTGACAAAGAAATACGAACGTCCAAAACGCAAAAAAACTATAGTTGGAAAAAAGATGAAGAGAGCTTTCCTTTCCAACAAGCTATTACTTTCAGAAATCCGACAAAAGATGAAAGAGTTATGCTATATTGAAGTTCAAGAAGATTTTGGCAGGTCTGCCGAGTTTTGACTTTTCTTTTGACAAAGAATTACAAACTTCTAAACACAAAAACAAATATGGTTTGATAGAGGATGAAGAGAGCTTTCCAACAAGCTATTATTTTCAGAAATCCGACTAACGGTGAAAGAGTTATGCTACATTGAAGTTCAAGAAGATTTTGGCAATTCCGTCGAGTTTCGACTTTTCTTACGAGAAAGAAATACTAACCTCCTGACGAAAAACTAAAGATGGTTGGGAAGAGGATGAAGAGAGCTTTCCAACAAGCTATTATTTTTCAGGAATCCGACAAACGATGAGAAAGTTATGCTGGTTTAAAGTTTCAGCGAATTTTGGCAGATATAAGGAGATGTAAGGGTTTTAGGCTATACGAGTTTTGTGTGTTTTCTATGAATGACTTTTGTGGGGTTAGCTTCCTATTTATAATGGATGGGTGTGGAATTAAGATTACTACTTTAAAGGCTTTATTAAAGTAAGATAACTACCAAATTTAAATTCTGTAATTATCCCCTTTTAATTTTAGGTATTTTAATTTCTAAGGTGATTATCAACAAATTAAGAACCAAATTAAAGGGAATTAATACCGGAAATAATTACCAAACATTCCTTATCAATTTCGGCCATCACACATTCTTTTCTTCAAGGACAAAACGATCTTTTCACCTGTACTGGCTTCTGAACTTCTAGGACTCAAAATTCGGGGTCTCACAACACAAGCTGTGTTGGGTTCAACAAATAATTGTTAATATATAATAATATAATAATACAATGTAATATATCTAAAATGATTATAATATATAATAAATACCATAATACTCTAAAAAAATCCAAAAATTTTGTATACACTCCTTATAAATAATAGCATCTATCAGGACAAAAAATTATTTTTCTCAGATATTTATATTTTACTAAAAATCAACTATCTCATTAAATATCGTAGAAAAATTTTAATAAATCAAATATACCTTAAAAAATTCTCAAATATCCCTTATAAACCTTCAATGGACCTCATAGAGATCCTAAAGTGTCCAAAACCATCAATAAAACTCATTGTATAGTTTTTAACTATTAAGTAATAAATTCCATAATATCACAATTCTGAGGACCCACTACCGATAAATGGGACCTCACCGCCGTGTGGTCCCGATTAATCCAACACGTGGATCAATCAAAACCATACAAGGTTCACGTTAACTTTACAAAACCAATTCCGCAAAATACAAATAAGTTTGAATTTTTCCTTTTAGAAGGAGCATGACAAGTCACAAAATACACCCGGCACAAAACGAACAACAGAGTATGCACATACAATCACCGAAAGACTTTGAATAGTAGACAACAGGCCACATATCCCCAAATATGCTACACACGAGTCGATACACATAAGTCCTATATGGATATACACAAAAGGTACCCAAGGCATACATCTCATATTATAACGAAAATACGAGTCATACATGCAACGAGTCTTTAACATTCATCGAAATCTAAAACAAGCATCTATATTGTCAAGTATGAAATCATCAAAAATATAAACATACCAAGTTTCCATGACATACAAGTGTAGTAATCCAGCCCTAACTCAACCTTGAAGACACACGACTACACAATAAACTAGCCCTTACAATATCAATAAGTGGAGGTGAGATCATAAGACCTCAGTTGGAGTTACCGCATCATAAGCACACTTGGTGGAATAGAGACATAAAGAAAATCACTATAAAACCAGTTATTTAAGCACTTTTACTATCCAATATACTTAACATGCACCCAAGTGTTTCACAAGCAAGTATGCACACTGCATAATTTGTAAAATACTCTGCAAAAAAATAGGTTTCACAAACTCATAGCGCACAACAACGTCACACGGGCTACTAGGCCCCAAAAACCTATCGGGGTGGATCACAAAACACTTTCAAGTAACCCCCACTAAAGAGAAACCAAAAGCCCATTGGTAATTAATTTTTCAATTACAAAATACAGATAAATCCCCTACACCCAATGTTATCTGAAACTGAATAGAGAAATCACACTATTGCACTCAATCACCAAGTAAACTCAGCCATTGTTATCTGAAACTGAATAGAGAAATCACACTAAATCCCCTACAGCTAAGTAACCCCCTACAGCCTAGGATTCCGTGACTACCTAATCCAAACATGTATAAGCCATCTATACACAACCTTAGGTAAGCAATATTTTCCTCTGGTGGGATTTTATATACTTATGTAATTCACATATAAATAATCTATCCATATAACAACATCAGGTAAGTAATATTCTCCTCAGCCTGGGATTCTATGTACTTACCATATTTGATCAAACAAATATCGTCTTATCCATATTGTTCTTAAGAACATACATATATAGTTTTTACTTTGAAAATTTAAGCAATACATCCATGAAGTTTATAAAATAACACGCATATCGATTTTACTTTGAAAACCAACACAATGCATCCATGTCATTTCTAAGGTCACACACAAATCGTTTATACTTTGAAAACTCACACAATGCATGTGATTCAAGTAGTAACCAAGAAGGGTACTCATATAGGGTTGAATTGGGGTATGATTTGATGCTTGTTTGTGTGGAATAGGTTTAGGATAAGTTTAGGGGTCTAAAAATAGGTTTAGGATAGGCTTAGGAAAAGTACAGGGTTGTCAAAAATAAAACAGGCTAATTTGACAGAGGAGTACATGGCCTATGTACAAAAGTACACGAATGTGTACTTTTTTAGGGGAGGTCATGTGTGAAACCCTGAATTTTGAGTCCTAGAAGTCCAAAAGCCAGTCCAGGTGAAATGACTGTTTTACTCCTAAAGAAATGGATGTGTGATTGCCGAAAATGGTATGGAAGGTCTAGTAATCATTTCTGGTTTCATTTCCCTTTGAT
The DNA here is from genome assembly GCA_019739055.1 of Passiflora organensis. Lineage (NCBI taxonomy): Eukaryota > Viridiplantae > Streptophyta > Magnoliopsida > Malpighiales > Passifloraceae > Passiflora > Passiflora organensis. The sequence continues at coordinate 1,007,960 of JAEPBF010000298.1, forward strand.
TTATTTTTAAATTGGTTCAATCTTACTTTAGGAGATAAAATTCCTAAAATTAAGGAATCAAAATTCCAGAATTTAATTCTGATGATTATCTTATCTTATCTAGCCTTTAAAGTAGGGAAATTAATCTCATAAACATCATATATTAAGAGGTAGTTGGCCACACCTATATTCAACATCAGAAACACATAAAAATTCGTCAAACATCAAACCCTACACCATACCCTATTGCTGCTAAAATTTCCTTGATTTTCATCCTTATATAACTCTCTCATCCTTTGTTGGATTTCTACAAATAATAACTTGTTGGAAAGCTCTTTCCATCCTATATCTATCTATCTATCTTGTTTTGATCATCAGAAGGTTAGTTCTTCTCTGTAAAAATCCTGGTCGTAATTCATCGGTTCTGGTGCCAAAATTTTGTGATTCTTCCTTCAATTGATTTCTGTTGTCGTTCCTTTTGTTCATATGATTTTTTGGAATCCATTCATGTTGTAAAATCATGAATTCATCTTTGAATCTTCCCTATACATGAAATTGGCATGCCCTAATCTTTTTCCCTATTGTTGCCAATTTTGATAAATTGACTAACCTGTTGGTTTCTGATCTTGTTTTTTTTTATTGTATGTGTTATTAACACCTTATCCTTCCTTGTAAACATTAAATCACAACCCCTACACCTTGTATATTTGATATCACAATTTTCCTTATGCCCTATCTTAAGTGCCGAAATTTGTATGGTTGATTGAGGTGGTAATTATGGTTGATTGAGAAGATGAGAGCCTTGTGAGATTCAGGTAGGTCCTAGGTTGAGTTTATTTGGGTTTCAAGGTGATAATGGTCCTAATAGGTTGGAATTCAGGTGCATACAGGTTTGGTAGCGGAGCATGGTTTAGGAAATATAATTTGTTATATGATAACCTGTTTTGTTTGTTTTGTGTTTGTAGGTAGGTACATGCGCACACACCCACTCACTTAGGGGCTAATACCGAAAATAATCTGATGCTAAAAACCTGGTTAGAATTATTTTAATGATGTGTATGATTGATTAACTTGTTGTGTGCTTATGTATGTTTTTTTTTTAGGCCTTGCATATGACTTGATGTGTTTTGCTGTGTTTTGATGAGTGTTTAGTGTGTTTTCCTTGCTATTACCTAATGATTATGTATTTTTTTACATGATAATTATAATTCCTAAGAGTGTTGCCGAATGTCCTTTATTGCTGCCGAATGTTTGAGAATGATTTGTAAGCATGTTAAGTATGATTTGTGTGAAACTTGTATCTACCGAATTCTTGATGATTGTTGTCGAATGCTTATGTGTGTGTTGATGTGATTGCCGAGTATGTATTTGCATGTGTGCATGTGATTTCCGAAATTTGCATACTTGTGTGCATGGGTATTTTTTTTTCCAGCATATGCATATCGTCCAGTGCACGCCTCTCCACAAGTACCACTTCTTTTCGTATTATGCATATTTAGGTTATGTGTTGCGTAACGATTGTGTGTTCGTATAGTATGGCAATGCCGAGTGTACAAAGGGATCGACATGGTAGGTGTGGGATTCAGGCCGAACAGCAACCTGTAGAGCAGAGTGAACATGAGGCACAGATTGAGCAGGGAGGGCAAGCTAAGCCCAAAAACCAACCTGAGGCATCACCAGCCATCGATCCTATGATTGCTGAAGGAAGCTTGTTAGCTCATATGTAAAGATTTCAACGGTTCAGCAGGTGTCACTGCGGCTCGTGAATGGATCGATACTTTATGTTGAATGTCTTTCTTCTTGCATATCTTAGATTATGACAAGGTTGCCATCGTTACTTTCCTACTTGAGGGAGAAGCCCTTGCATGGTGGACTGCTGTGAGCTTGCGATTTGGAGATTGTTTGCCTTCGTGGGAGGAAATTCGGTATGAGTTTGACAAGAGGTTCTACACGAGATTCCATAAAAACGAGCAGTGACAAGCATTCTACAAGCTTGAACAGGGCACTCATTCGGTGCTGGAATACGAGAAAGTATTAAGGGAGTTATCCCGATTTGCACCAGAGGATGATCGTTCACCGTACAAACTTGCGAGACAATTTTAAGATGAGATGAGTACCGAACTCAAAACCATTGCTGTTAAAACACCGGTGCAGAATTTGCAAGATCTAATCGTTGCTGCAACTGAAGCCAAGAAGATCGTGCAAACCAGGAAGCCATCCACAGCAGCTAGTGGTGGATCCTTCAGGTGAGATTTGAAGTTCAATCGGTGTATGAGAACCTATCCTTTGAGGTTCTACCCTCCGAAAAACAATGACAACTGAGGTAACAATAAGAAGAACTTTTCTGGTTCTCATTCCAATGGATCTACATGGAATTCTCAGTAGCGTCGGTGTTAAAACTGTGGCAAGATGATGAATAATTAGAGAAAATGCCAAAAACCAAGACGTATCATAGGCACACCAAATGTAGGCCCAGGTGGGTGTGCCAATCCCGCTAAACCACCAGCACGTGCACCGGGAGAACTACCAAATGGATCTACGAGTGAGGCACAACCCAGGACAATGAGGATATTCAATCTAACAGATGCCAAAGTCAACCCTAAAGTGGTAACAGTCTTGTGATAGTCTTCATCGATGACATTCTGATATATTCAAAATCGGAAGAAGAACATGCTGAGCATTTGCGGATTGTGCTGAATATTCTGAGAGATCGGCAGTTGTTTGCATAGTACTCCAAATGCAAATTCTGGTTACATGAAGTTGGTTTCCTTGGCCATGTTGTTTTTGCCTAAGGTGTGTTAATTAATCCAAAAAAAATTGAAACCGTAGTTGCTTAAGAACCTCCGCGACCTATGTTCAAAGTCTGTAGTTTCCTTGGTTTAGCTAGATACTACCTTCGCTTCATGAAAAAATTTTCATCGCTTGCGGGACCATTGACAAAATTGAAGCGCAAAGGAGAGCCATTTGTATGGAACGAGAGGTGCCAGCAAAATTTTGAAGAATTAAAGAAATAGTTGGTTTCCACACCAATCCTCACCTTTCCAGTCGGTGGGAAAGAGTACGTGGTGTACAGCGTTGCATCGAAATCCGGACTTAGATGCAAGTTAATGGAAGATGGGAAAGTTGTTGCTTATGCTTCCCAATAGTTGCAACCGCACAAAAGAAACTATCCAATGCACGATTTGGAGCTTGCAGTCATGATGTTTGCATTGAAAATATGGCACCACTATCTGTACAGTGAGACATGTAGAATCTTCACCAACCACAAAAGCCTGAAATATCTCCTCACACAAAAAGAATTTAATATGAGAAAACGAAGATGGGTGGAGCTGATTAAAGACTATGATCTGATCGTCGAATATCATCCTGAAAAAACGAATGTTGTCACTGATGCCATAAGCTGAAAGTTTCATCCTCATTCTCCATCGATTTTGGCTTACATGCACACCCAATATATGCCAATGTAGCTGGATTTCAAAGCTACCCGTGTGCATCTTGGCACTGATTTTTTTGGTTTGTTGTTGGCACGAATCAAAGTCATGTCTACTTTGATTGAGTAAATCAAGAACCAGCAAACGGAAGATCCAAGGTTGGCTGAAATTTGGAAGCAACTATCCAATGGTGTTGATGCCATAGTTTGCAAATTCAGAGTGTGAGATGATGGAGTTCTTGTCTTCGGATACCGGGTATGTGTACCACAAGAGGTTGATATTCGTAATCTGATTTTATATGAGGCATATAGTTCCAAGTTCACTATCCATCCTGGTAGTAGTATGTTGTACTTAGATTTGAAGGAGCAATAATGGTGGCTAAACATGAAGCGCCATATTGCTTAGTTCGTTGCCTGATGCCTCGTATCTCAACAAGTCAAGATCGAGCATAAAAAAACTGCTGGTCTTCTTCAGTCACTTCCGATTACAGAATGGAAGTGGGAGCATGTCACGATGGATTTTGAGACTAGATTTCCTAGATTGCAACAAGGATACGATGCCATTTGGGTAATTGTGGATCGATTGACGAAATCTGCACACTTCCTTCCTCTACGCGTGACAGACTCACCTGAAAAATTGGTTGTATATTGCTTGGACGAGATTGTTTGATTGCATAGAGTGCCAGTTTCCATCGTTTCAGATCATGACCCTCATTTTACATTGCAATTTTGAGAGAAATTCCAGAATGCGCTGGGTTCGAGATTGAATTTCTGTACAGTTTTTCATCCCAAAACCGATGGCCAATCTGAGAGGACGATTCAGATACTCGAAAACATGCTACATGCGAGTGTACTAGATCAACATACCAGTTGGGAGCGATGCCTACCATTTGCAGAATTTGCTTACAATAATAGTTTTCATGTAAGCATCGGTTCGGCAAAGGCTGAAAACGGCCCAGGATCGGAAGAAAAAACTACGCCGATAATCGACAAAGGGAGCTGGAATTTGTGGTAGATCACAAGATGTTCTTGAAGGTCGCCCTGTGGAAAGGAGTCCTTCGTTTTCACCAGTGAGGAAAGCTAACACCTCGTTACATTAGTCCATTTGACATTTTTGAAAGAATCGGACCTAATGCATACCGACTTGCACTGCCTTCGAATATGGAAAGGATATACAACATGTTTCACATTTCGATGTTAAGAGAGTATGTGAGAGACCCTACTCATGTGCTCGAAGAACCACCAGTTTAGGTTGCTGAAGACCTATCCTATCCCGTACAGCCAATTGCCATACTAGAATGGTCAGTTTGTCAGTTTCACAATCGAAACGTGCCTATGGTACGAGTTGTTTAGCATAATGGCCAAATTAAGGAACAATCTTGGGAGACTGAGGAATCTATGTGTGCAAAATTTCCTTACCTGTTTGTTTAAGTACTTGTGCTGAAATTTCGAGGATGAAATTCTTATGAGGAGGGGATGATGTCAGATCCTGAATTTTGAGTACTAGAAGTTCAGAAGCCAGTCCAGGTGAAATGACCATTTTTTCCCTGAAGAAATGGATGTGTGATAGCCAAAAATGATATGAAAGGTCTAGTAATCATTTTTGGTTTCATTTCTTTTTGATTTATTTCCTTATTGGTTCAATCTTACCTTAGGAGATAAAATTCCTAAAATTAAGGAAGGATAGTTCCAGAATTTAATTTTGATGATTATCTTTCCCTATCTAGCCTTTAAAATAGGGAAATTAATCCCATAAACACCCTGTATTAAGAGGTATCCGGCCACACCTATATCCTACATCAGAAACACACAAAAATTCGTAAAACATCAAACCCTACACCATACCCTATTGCTGCCAAAATTTCCTTAATCTTCATCCTTTGTCGGATTTCTATAAATAATAGCTTGTTGGAAAGCTATTTTTATTCTGTTTCTATCTATCTATCTATCTGGTTTGATCATCAGAAGTTTAGTTCTTCCTTGTCAAAATCCTGGTCATAACTCATCGGTTTTGGTGGCAAAATTATGTGATTCTTCCTTCAATTGATTTCTGTTGCCTTTTGTTCGTATGATTATTTGGCATCTATTCATGTTGTAAAATTATGAATTCATCCTTTGAACCTTCCCTATACATGAAATCAGCATGCCCTACTCTTTTTCCCTATTGTTGCCGATTTTGATTAATTAACTAACCTGTTGGTTTCTGATCTTGTTCCTTTTGATTGTATGTGTTATTAACACCTAATCCTTCCATGTAAACATAAAATCGCAACTCCTATACCTTGTCTATATGAAATCAAAAATGTCCTTGTGCTTTATCTTAAGTGCTGAAATTTGTATGGTTGATTGGGGTGGTAATTCAGGTTGAATCTTGTTAAGTTCTTGGTTATTACATCACACATCCAAGGGGGAGGCACCTGCGGCATCTGATCACTGGTTTCTGATAGGTTTGGAGAGTGAAATTGGTAAGGAAATAGGATATTTGTTTGGTTATTGAGTATGCATGCTTAGTTTGGTTTTGTCTTTGCCTTATGATGTTATAGGTATTTCAGATCCCTTGCATAAAGGTAAAGGAATAGGTTCTTGTCCACAGATAAGAGAGATAGGATCTATGCCTCATCAGTTTCTCGAAAGATACTTGTTTTTTTATTGTTGTTTTTGGTGCATGTTCTTGTTGATGTTGCATGCGCATATCTTGTGTGGTATATGCAGGAATTACGGATTGAGATATGGTCCTTTAGGCAATGTCGAACCCTTGAGATAGGTTATATGTTCGTAATTTGCAAATATTGTATGCATTGAACATGTTATTTGTGTTTTGACATGATTGAGGATGCCCCATTGTGGTATTGTGCTTTGTACTTTCCTTATGTGTTTGTACCTATTTGTGGGTCAGGATCCTTTTCTGGTGGCCATTCAAGATAAACGCTGATGCTCCTTGGAGAGGAGAGTTTCTTACTGGTATGAGAGTCGTATGGGTGGCAATCCCTAGCATGTGCACGTTGGATGCCTAGTCCTTGTGTGGCCAGACGCGTTGTCCTTGTGTGGCAAGATGTCGTTATCCTTGTATGGTTTGAATGCTTTTGTCCTTGAGTAACTTGGATGCCTTGTCCTTGTGTGGAAAAATGAATAGACTTGCTGATTAGCTTGTGTTCTAACTTTTTAACTTTTGTGCAGTGAAGCCTTGGACAACATAGGTGGAAGGAGATGGCTTTTCCTGTTTATGAGATTGATCGATGATTTACCTGTTTGTGTACTTCTTGTGAGACCCCGAATTTTGAGTCCTAGAGGTCCCAAAATCAGTGCAGGTGAAATGACCATTTTTCCCTGAAGAAATGGATGTGTGATGACTGAAAATGGTATGGAATGTCTAGTAATTATTTCTGGTCTTAATTCCCTTTCATTTGGTTCCTTATTAGTTGATAATTACCTTAGGAGATAAAATCCCTAAAATTAAGGGAGGATAATTACAAAATTTAATTCTGATAATTATCTTATTTTAATATAGCTTTTAAAGTAGGAAAATTAATCCTATAACCACTCTATATAAAAACGAAGCCGGCCACACATAAATCTTACATAGAAAATATACAAAATTTGTCAAACCTCGAACCCTACACCTCTCTATTTCTACCAAAATTCCTTCAACTTCAAACTAGCATAACTCCCTCATCCTTTGTCGGATTTTTTGCAAATAATAGCTTGCTAGAAAGCTCTTTCTATCCTGTATCTAGATATGTAGTTCTAGTCATCAGGAGGTTAGCTCTTCACTTTCGAAATTCAAATCTTATTTCGTCGGTTTTGGTGGCGCAATTATGTGATTCTGCCTTCAGTTGATTTCTATTGTTGTTCCTCTTGTTCGTATGACTATTTCACATCCATTCATGTAATAAAATCATGAATTCATCCTTTGAATCTTCTCTATACATAAAATCGGCATGTCCTAGCCCTATTGTTGTCAATCTTGATCAATTAATTAACCTATTGGTTTCTGATTTTGTTCCTTTTGATTGCATGTGTTATAAATATCTAATCCTTCCTTGTTAACATGAAATCACAACCCCTATAACTTGTTAACATAAAATCACAACTTGCCCTATTGCCCTATTCTTAGTGCCGAAAAGTATATGTTGATTGGGATGGTAATTCAGGTTGTTTCTTGTTAGGTTCTTGGCTATCACATCACACATCTAAGGAAAAGGCACCTGCGACATCTAATTACTGGTTTCTGATAGGTTTGGTGAGTGGAATTGGTAAGGAAATAGAGTATTTACTTGGTTATTGAGTATGCATGCTTAGTTTGGTTTTATCTTTGCCTTATGGTGATATAGATGGTTTGGATCCCCTGAATAAAGTCAAAGGAATAGTTTTTTGTTTAGAGACAAGAAAGACAGGATCTATGCCTCATTGGTTTCTCTAGAGATCCTTGTTGTTGGTTGTCATTTTCGATGCATGTCTTTGTATTGATGTATGCGCATATGTGAGAGAGTGTATGCATGAGTTACGAATTGATTTGAGGTTTACTTAGGCATTTTCGAACCCTTGAGATAGGTTATGTGTGCCTAATTTTCATCTGTTGTGTGTATTGAACATGTTGATTGTGTTTTGACATGATTAAAGATATCATGTGGTGGTATTGTGCTTTGTGTTTGCCTATGTATGCTTTTTCCGGTGGCCATTTGGGGTAAGCATTGATGCTCCTTGGGAGAGGAGAGGCTTTTATTGGTATGGGAGTCGTATGGGTGGCAATCCCCAGCTTGCGCGAGCTGGATGTCTAGTCCTTGTGTGACTAGATGCCTTATCCCTGTGTTGTTTGAATGCCCTTATCCTTGTGTTGTTTGGATTACCTTGACCTTGTGTGGCTTGGATGCCTTATCCTTGTGTGGCTTGGATGCCTTATCCTTGTGTGGCTTGGATGCCTTATCCTTGTGTGGCTTGGATGCCTTATCCTTGTGTGGCTTGGATGCCTTGTCCTTGTGTGGAAAAATGAATGGACTTGCTGATTGGCTTGTGTGTTAACCTTTATCCTTTTTGCAACAAAGCCTTGAACAATACAGGTGGAAAGGGATAACCTTTTCCTATTGCCGAGATAATTAATGAGTTTTTGTACTTCTGATTTTCGAAAGTGTTTGTAGTTCACCCTCAACCTTAGTTTCAGCCCTAACCCTTTGGTTGATTCTTGAATTGTGTGATATCCCTTAGATGTGTAGGGATGATCTGATATTATTTGGGAGATGTTTGTTTAAGATTTCTATAGATCTTATGATGTTGTGACCCTACTGAGATTCTTGTAATCTGATCCTATTGTTTTCACCATTTTTCAGGCTTAGGTACATTCATTGTTTGTCGTACTAGTGTGTGAGATCAAGGCTGCACAGCGGGACAATATTGCATCACATTCGCTTTCCTGTGTCCTTGGTTGCTTGCGCATATAACATGACAATGATTGGACTATTTTCTGGATTTTCAAGTTCCTCCTTTGCTTGTTTCCGAATTAGGTTTACTTGTTGGATATATGGACCCCTATGGGACTTGTGTGTTGTGGATTCATTGATTAAATTTAAAGACTTCCGTTGATGTTTTTATTCACTATGTATGATACCAGAATTCTTGTCTAATATCATGCTCCAAACTTTAAAATCTTAAAGGAATTAACATACTAAAATCAAAACTAGATGGATAAGCCTTGTGGGGTTCAGATAGGTCCTGGTTTGAGTTTGTTTGGGTTTTAAGGCGGTAAGGGTCTTATTAGGAGCAATTTTGGAATATGGTATTTGAGTCCTTACACTTCTGATTTTCGAAAGTGTTTGTAGTCCACCCTCAGCTTTAGATTTGGCCCTAATCCTATCTGTTGATCTTAAATTGTGTGATATCCATTAGATATGTAAGGATTATCTGATGTTATTTGGGAAATATTTATTTAAGATTTCTGTAGATCTTATGATGTTATGACCCTATTGAGATTCTTGTAATATCACCCTGTTGTTTTCACCATTTTTCAGGCTTAGGTACATTCGTTGATCGTGGTACCAGTGTGTGAGATCAAGGTTGCACGACGGGGCGATATTGCATCACATTCGCATTCCTATTTCCTTGGTTGCTTGTGTATATAACATAAACTATAGTTGAACTATTTTTTGGATTTTCAAGTTCGTCCTTTGCTTGTTTGTTTCCAAATTATGTTGGAGGTTTACTCGCTAGCTATTTGGATCCTTATGGGACTTGTGTGTTATGTTTTTATTGATTAAATTTAAGGACTTCCATTGATGTTTTTATTCACTCCGTATGTTACCAAAATACTAGTCTAATATCATGCTGCAACTTTTAAAAGCATAAGTAATAAGTCTAAAACTTGTTAAGATTGGAACTCAAGAAGATTAGAGCCTTGTGAGATTCAGATAGGTCTTAGGTTGGGTTTATATGGGTTTTACAGCGGTAAGGGTCCTAATAGGTTTGAATTCGGGTCCTTACATCGTATACTGGTACACGGGCGTGTAACTAGTTGGGTGAGGCCATGTACTGACACATGGCTTGGGTATAGGGTTGTGTACTCCCCAGCCAAACTATGTACTATTCTATCCAGAACAGTACACAGCCATCTTATTATCTTTGTTTCATCATCAGAAGGTTTGTTTTTTCCTTTATTTATTGTTACTGACTTTTCTAGGGTTTGGTGCCAAAAACTTTTTGATTCATCTTCCAATTGGTTTTAGTTTTTGTTACCCTTTTTCGTATGAGTGTTTGGTACCTATTCTTGTTATAATATCAAGAAATCAGCCCTTGTATCCTTCCATATACAAAAATTGGCAACCCTACCTATAATTCCTACGTGTGCCAAAATTTATACTATGAATTGAGATGAATAACTAGGTTCATTCTTGTTGTATTCTTGGCTATCACATCACACATCCAAGGAGAGGTTTCAGCTGCATCTAATCTCTAGTTTTTGGTAGGTTTGGTGAGTGGAATTGGTAAGAAACTAGGATATTTATTTTGTTTCTGAATATGTATGCTTAGTGTGGTATTGTCTTTGCCTTATGTGTGCATAGGTGGTTCAGATCCTCTTGATAAAGGCAAAGGACTAGCTATTTGTTCAGACACAAGGGAGGTAGGATCTATGCCTTATCGGTTTCTCTAAAGATCCTTTTGCTTGTTTGATGATTCGGTTTGTTATCCTTTATATGCACATGCTTGTGGTTTGGCATGTATGCTTGCAGTCTAGTTTGTAATGCCCTAGGAAAATGTGGATCCTTATCGTAGGATTGAGTGCCTATTTCGGTTATACCTTGTGTATTTGACTTGCTGATTGTATTGTGATATGATTGAGGATGCGCTGCTATGTTGCTATGCCTTGTACTTGCTTGTGTGTGCTTGTACTCGTTCGTTATGTCAGGATCCTCTTTCCGATGGCCATTTGGGGTAACTATTGCTCCTAGGGAGAGGAGAGGTACTTATTGGTATGAAGGTCACATGGGTGACAATCCCCAGCAAGAGTTCACTAGATGCCTAGTCCTTGTGAGGCTAGTTATCTTTTCCTTGTGTGGTAAGATGCCCTTATCCTTGTGTGTTTTGGACTCCCTTGTCCTTGTGTGTTTTGGACTCCCTTGTCCTTGTGTTGCTTAGATGCCTTGTCCTTTTGTGGAAAGATGGATAGGCTTGCTAATTAGATTGTTTGCTAACCATTTACCCTTTGTGTAGCAAAGCCTTGGACAACATAGGTGGAAAGGGATAGCCATTCAATTGTACAAATCAGATGATGAATTACCTACCTGTGTACTTCTGGTTTCAGAAGTGTTCTTAGTCCACCCGAAGCCTTGTTACTTTTGGCCCTACCCTTATTGTGCTTGTTTGATGTTTGTTTGATACCCTTTTTGTAGTGTATGCAAATATGATGTTGAATGGGGGATGATTGTTTAGATTTCTGCAGATCTTATGATGTTGTGACCCTACTAAGATTCTTGTAAGCTTATCCCATTGTTTTTCCCATTTTTTAGTCTTAGGTAAATCTTCTGCCAATGGTACTAGGATGTAAGATTAAGGCTACAAGGAGGGACAATATTGCACCACATTCGCTGGCCTCCTTTCTTGCTGGATTGATTGCATATATACCTTGATTCATGCTTGCTTGATTGGACTACTTTCTGGTTTTATGATTCTCTGATTTTCTTCCCAATTGCCATTACATGTTTGGGGTAGTTTGCTGAATTTTGAGACTCCTTTAGGACTTATGTGCTCTGGTTCCTTTGATTATTTATAAAGACTTCTGCTAATGATTTTTATTTACTCCGTATAATACCAGATTGTATGTCTAATGTTAAATATGCTCCAACCTTTAAAAGTATAAGAATAAACTTTAAAATTTTTAATTAGTGAGGCTTGACCCTTGTGGGATTCAAATAGATATTTGGAAGGACTTGTTTGGGCTTTTTGTGGTCCTTGGAAGGGCTTGTTTGGGTTTGGGTCCTTAAAGGTTTGGTAGCGAAGCATGTTTTAGGAAACATGGTTTTGCATGAACTTAAATGATTATATACTAACATGTTTTCTGGTTTTTTTTTTATAGGAACATACGCGTACACACACCTTTAGATGATAATGATGAACGTGTTCTTGATGTCAAATACTTGGTTTGTAGTGTTTAAATGCTATGATTACTTGTGTGGTTTGCTGTGTGTTTTTGTGTTTTCTTATATATGATTATATGTTGTATACTTAAATGTTTTCTAATGTGTTGTGATGAAAGTTTTGCTGCGTTTCCTTGTCTTAAATTATGTGAATGCCAAATGTATGTATGTGTTTTAATTTGTTGCTGAGTATTCCCCTATATGTGTATGTATGCGTGCCAAGACTTGTATGTACTTGTATGCATCTCTTCTGATTTGATTCAGCATATGCATATCGCCCGGGCCTCTCCACCAGATACTATTTCTTTCCTTAGTTTCGTATTTGGGTCATATATTGAGTGACCTCATGTGTTTGTTTAGTATGGCTAGGTCTAGTTGGATATGTACTCCTTCCATGGCTCACCGGGGTAGGAAGAAATCTCAAGTCGAACAGCAACCGAATGAGCAGAATGAGCCGATTGCACAGATTGAGCAAGCTGAGCCCAAAAATCAGATTTACAACCCTGAAAACCAAGCCGAATGTGAAACCCAGCAGCACCTGCCATGGATCCCGTGATGGCACAGATACTGAATGTATTCCAAGGAATTGCTGCAAAACAGCACCTTATGGAGGTCCAAATTCAGAATGCTCCTGCACCTCCCGAGGAATATCACATTCCTCCCGTTGCTCCAGTTCACTCGGTTGATCCTAAAGAGGCTGAAAGACTTCCAGAAGTGATAACCAAGTTGTTGAAAGAGGCCCATCAACTAGGATGCAAGGAATTCAGCGGTTCAGCCGGTGCCGCTGCAGTTTGTGAGTGGATTGATACCATATGTCATGTATCCTTGTTCCTGCATATTTCAAATAACGATAAAGTTTTCATCGCCACATTTCTACTTGAGGGAGAAGCCCTTGCATGGTGGACAGTAGTAAGTATGCGGTTCGGAGTGTGAGGACCCAAACCCAACCTATTAGAACCTTTACCACTATGAAACCCAAACAAACCCTTCCAAGGACCTATCTGAATCCCACAAGGCTCAAGTCACAATAATTATGAATTTTAAAGTTCATTCTTGTGCTTTTAAATGTTGAAGCATGATAGTTATGGACATTCAATCTAGTAACAAACGAAATGAATAAAAATATCAGTTGAAGTCTTTATAATTAAGCAAAGAAACTATAACACACAAATCCCAAAGAGGTCTCAAAATCCAGCAAGATGCTCTCAATTATATTTCCGAAATTAACAAGAATAAGAGGGATCTAATGAACCAGAAAGTAGTCCAATCACACTGCATGTTCATGGGTATATGCACAAGTAATCAGCAAATGAAGAAGGTATGCAAATATGATGCAATATTGTCCCGACGTGCAGCCTTGATCTCACACCTCAATACCACTAATAGAAGATGTACCTAAGCCTGAAAAATAAGAAAAACAATGGAGTGAGATTTCAAGAATCTTAGTAGGGTCATAACATCATAAGATCTACAGAAATCTAAACAAACATCTCCCAATTATCGCTTATACGACTAAAGGAGTATAAAACAATCACCAAACCATCACAATAGGCAGAAAGTAACAACCTTTGGGTGGACTAAGAACACTTCTGAAAACAAAAGTACTCAAGCAGGTAATTCACCATCTGATCTGAACAATTAAAAGGTTATCCCCTTACACCTATGTTGTCCAAGGCTTAGCTGCACAAAGGTAAATGGTTAGCAAACAATCTAATTAGAATGCCTGGTCATTTTTCTATACAAGGACAAGGCATCCAAGCCAAAGAAGGATAAGGGAATCTAAACCAAACAAGGATAAGGGTATCTAAACCACACAAGGATAATGGCATCTTGTCACACAAGGACAAGGCATCTAGCCGCACAAGGACTAGGCATCCAGTGAGCTCTTGCTGGGGATAGCCACCCATGTGACTTCCATACCACTAAGTACCTCTTCTCTCCCTAAGACCATCAATGCTTACCCCGAATGGCCACCAGAAAAGGATCCTCACACATAACCAAGTACAAGCAATACAAGCAAGTACAAGGCATAATACCTCAACAGGGCATCCTTAATCACACCACTACGTAATCAGCAAGTCCAATGCAGAAATCACAACCGAAATAGGCACACACATCCTAGCATAGTGATTTACAATAGCCTAGGGGTTCTCAAACCAATCCGCAATCATGCACAACATACTCACAACTTGTGCATACACAAAGAACATGAATCCGAAACATCAATCAAACAAAAAGGATCTCTGGAGAAACCGATGAGACATAGATCATACATCTCTTGTCTTTGAACAAGTAGCTAGTCCTTTTTCTTTTTATCAATGGAACCGGAACCACCTATACAATCATAAGGTTAGGACAAAACCACACTAAGCATGCATATACAATAACCAAATAAGTATCCTAGTTCCTTACCAATTCCACTCACTAAACCAATCAGAAACTAATGATCAGAAACTGTTGGAACCACCTCCTTGGATATGTGATGTGAGAGCTAAGAACACAACAAGAATCAACCTAATTCACCATACAAATTTTGGCACTAAATTAGGGTACAAGGGAAAATTTTGATTTCATATGTAAGTAGGTTAAGGGTTGCAATTTCATGATAACAAGGAACGATTGGGTGTCAATTACCCATATGATTAAAAGGAACAAGATCAGAAATAGTAGACAAGTCAATTGGAAAATTTTGGCAACAATAGGGCAAAAGATTAGGGTTTGCCAATTTCACATATATAGAGGATACAAAGGATACTTTCATGATATTATAACAAGAATAGGTGTCAAAAATCATACAAAAAAAAGGAACAAAAAATAAAACCAATTGAAGGAAGAATCAAGAAATTCTGGCACCAATACCTACGGAATTGGAACAACAATTCATATGGGGAAGAACTAACCTTCTGATGATGAAACCAAGATAACAAGATGAAGGATGGAAAGAGAATTCCAATGAACTATTACTTGCAGAAATTTGATAAAAGATGAAAGATTTCAGCCATGGTTAGTATAATGTAATTTTCGGTAGCAAGGGTAAGGAAGAGAGGTTATCACGTGATAATTTTGGGTCTTTTTGGTGTGAGGTCGTGTATGGCCTGCTGGTTTATTTATAGGATTAATAGGATTAAGTTTTCCTACTTTTAAGGCTAAGATATAAGGAGATAATGCTTAAGATTTAATTTTGGAATTATCCTTTAAGAATAGGAGATATACCATTTAAGATAGAAATGAAACAAGGAACAAAAGAAATCAAAATGAGGACAGAACCTTTAATATCGTTTCTGGCTACCACATATCCATTTCTTTGTACTACCAAGATGGATAATGAACTTAGAACTGTGGGCCTCAGATAAAATAAATTTACGAATATCAACATCTTGTGGAACACATTCTTGATTTCTGAAGACAAGGATGTCGTCATCTTGTACTCTGAAATTGCGAGCTATGGCATCGACACCATCAGATAATTGCTAAAATCGAAACTAGATGGATAAGCCTTGTGAGATTCAGATAGGTCCTGGTTTGGACTTTTTTGGGTTTCACGACGATAAGGGTCCCATTAGGAGCAAATTTTGGAATATGGGATTTGGGTCCTTACAGGGTATCTTGATAGCCTACAAGGCATCCTAACGTCCGGACTTGAATCGGCCTACAAGGCAAACAGCGAGCTCTTGCTGGAAAAAAACACCCATAAACCTCTCAGTTTGGTAAGTACCTCTCCTCTCCCTGGGAGCAACAATACTTACCTCGCATGGCTAACGACAAAAGGATCCTTCAAACAAAGAACAAACAAGGCACATACACACAAAGTGCACGCTTAGACAAATCACAACAAATCAAACATCAATCTTCATATTCATAACCGAAGTAGGCAACATATTGCCCTAGTAAATTCTGAGATTCCTTATTATCATAATCACACATTCCACAAGCATATAACCAAGATAGATTATTGATTCAATCATATTCAAACAATTAAACAATAGGGTAACCAATAGAACCTATGAGGCATAGATCCTACCTCTAATGTGTCTGAATCAGATGCAATCCTTTTCCATTTTGATGAGATCAGAATCCCCTAAACAATCACAAGGCAAAGGCCACACAATTCTAGGTCACATGATACTTAATTAAAAACCAAAAGCATTAAGAATCCTTACCAATTAACCTAGCAAAATCCAACGATCCGGATGTAGTAATATCTTCCCCTTGAATGTGTGATGTGATGGCCAGAAACTCAGCAAGAAACAACCTGATTATTCATCCTAATTCATCATGAAAATTTCGGTAACACTTAGAGCTTAATAGGGAAAATTGCGATTTCATCATTAAAGAGGTTAGGGGTTGCAATTTTATGAAACTAAGAAAGGAATAGAGGCCAATTACTTAAATGATTAAAAAAAAGAGATCTGAAACCAATAAATAAGACAATTGATCAAATTTTGGCAAACATAGGTTATGAATAGAGCATGTCAATTTATTCAATAAGGAAGATACAAGGGCTGAATTCATCATAACATAATAAGGATAGGTACCAAACATTTAAACGATGAAGATGAACAAAAACAGAAACCAACAAGGGGTTGAATCAGAAAAAATTTGGCTAAGAATCCTATAAATTGCGACACAAAATTGAAAGGGAAACATTAACATTTTGCTTGTGAAACCAAGATAATAAGATTCAAAATGAAGATATGATTCCAACAAGCTATTATATGCAGAAATCTGATGAAGGATGATCAATTTCGGCTAGGTTTTAGGGATTAGAAATTTCGGTCAAGAGGGAGAGGGAGATACTTTGTTTTGGTGTGAAAAATAGTGAATAATTATGTGCTAGATAGGGTGGTCGATCATGTTAATTTAAAGGGTCTTAAGTAGGTTTAATTAAGAGATAATTCTCTACTTTTAATTTTAGACGAATAAGTTAAAATTAAAAGATTATTCTATTAAAAAGATAGTTCTATAAAAAAAGTAATTCTATTTAAAAGGAAAAAGTATCTAATACTTTGGATAGTAAGGAATAAAACTTAAGGATGATAAAATACCAGAATTAAAATAGTAAATATTCAGCAACAACCATTTTAGGCCATCATGCTTTCATTTCTTCAGGAACAAAATAGTCATTTCAGCTGTACCGGTACCTGAGTTCCATTTCTGACCTGTGGACTTATAGAATATCTACCCTATGGAGGATCAGGGTTTCACATCCTCCCCTCATTATAAAAATTTCGTCCTTAAAATTTCTGCACAATAACTATGAGTTATGGACCTACCATGCTTTCGCTGCGCCACTCCGCTTCCTAGTCGACCTTGCCATACTAAACAAAACACACATGCCACATAACTATTCAATTCGAAATCCAAAACCAGAAAAGAAAGGGTACCTGGTGGAGAGGCATGCACCAGACGATTTGTATATGTTGGAAATAAAACACAAACATGTACACAAAACACAGCAAGCATACACATATATTTCGTCATACACACAAACACACGTCAATACTCGGCAAAGCTAAATTGGGAAGAGGCATCCTCCTTGAAGGAACAAAAGGCAGTGGATGGTAGTTCGAATCCCAGTGGCAATGTGCTAAGGGATTGAAAGTGTTCCACTACCAGGCAATACTTGATAACTGAGTGTGTGTGTTTGTTTCTCCAGGGAGGGGGTTCCTCACAGATAACCTCTCTTCCTTACCGTTGCTGCCAAAATTTATCCTACACTAACCATAGCCAAAATCTTTCATCCTTCATTCGATTTTTATAAATAATAGCTTGTTGGAAACCTCTTTTCATCCTTCATCTTGTTATCTTGCTTTCATCATCATAAGGTTAGTGCTTCTCTATATTTATTGCTATTGCAATTCGTAAGGTCTTGGTGTCGAATTTCTTGGTTCTTCCTTCAATTAGTTTTAGTGTTTGTTCCTCTTTATCATATGATTGTTTGGCACTTATTCTTATTATATTATCATGAATTCAGATTTTGTATCCTCTCTATATATGAAATCAGCATACTAGTTTCTGATAGGTTTGGTGAGTGGAATTGGTAAGGAACTAGGATGTTTATTTGATTGCTGAATATGCATGCTTAGTGTGACTTTTTCTCTACTTTATGATTGTATAGGTGGTTCTGATTCCATTGGTAAAGGCAAAGGATTAGCTACTTGCTCTGAGACAAAAAAGGTATGATCTATGTCTCATCGGTTTCTCCAGTGATCCTTTTTTCTTGATTGATGTTTTGATTTATGTTCTTTGTGTATGCACATTCTTAGAGTATGTTATGCATGATTGTGGATTGGTTTGAGAATCTCTATAATAGGCTGTGTGTACCAATTTCGGTTATGTTATCTGTAATTGACCTGCTTATTGTATTGTGATGTGATGGAGGATGCCCTGTTATGATGTTATGCTTTGTACTTGCTTGTATTTGTTTGTACTTGATTAAGTGTCAGGATCCTTTTCTGGTGGCCATTCGGGGCGAGTAACTGATGCTCCTAGTGAGAGGAGAGGTACTTACTAGTATAAGAGTTGTATGGGTGGCAATCTCTAGCAAGTGCACACTGGATGCCTAGTTCTTGTGTGGCTAGAAGCCTAGTTCTTTTGTGGCAAGATGCCTTTATCCTTGCCCTTGTCATTGTGTGGCTTGGATGCCTTCTCCGTGAGTGGAAAGATGGATAGCCTTGCTGATTAGATTGTTTGCTAACCATTTATCCTTTGTGCAGCTAAGCCTTGGGCAGCACAGGTGGAAGGGGATAGTCATTCAATTGTTCAGATCATATGATGATTTACCTACCTGTGTACTTCTGGTTTCAAAAGTGTTCTTAGTCCACCAAAAGCCTTGATACTTTTGGCCCTAACCTTACTATGTTTGATTGATGTTTGTTTGATACCCCTTTAGTAGTATATGTGGATCTGATGTTGATTGGGAGATGTTTGTTTAGATTTCTACAGATCTTATGATGTTGTGACCCCACAAAGATTCTTGTAATCTCATCTCGTTATTTTCTCCATTTTTCAAGCTTAGGTACATCTTTTGTCAGTGGTACTGGGGTGTGAGATCAAGGTTGCATGGAGGGACAATATTGCATCACATTTGCATACCTCCTTCTTTGCTGATAGCTTGCGCATATACCCCTGAATATATTATTTGATTGGACTGCTTTCTGGTTCTCTATTTCTATCTTTTTCCTACTTATTTCGGAAATATACTTTGAGGGCTACTTGCTACATTTTGATACTCCTTTGGGACTTGTGTGTTATGGTACCTTTGGTTAATTATAAAGACTTCCGCTGATGTTTATTTCACTCCATATTTTTCCAGAATGTATGTTCATTATTAACATGCTCCAATCTTTAAAAAAATATAAGAATGAACTTTAATAAAAAGAAATTAGGATGATTAGAACCTTGTGGGATTCAAATAGGTCCTTAGGAGGGCTTGTTTGGGTTTCAGGGCAATAAGGGTCCTAATAGGTTGGGTTTGAGTCCTTATAGGTTGTCACCCACAAGGGTGAGAAAGGAGTGGTAGCAGAGAAGTAGGGAATAAGAAACGTATGAGTTTTTAAGAGTAATGATTAAACAACGCTCCACCACCACGAAAATTATCATGCCCTGGACCCCAAAATTTTGCGTGACAGCCACTATAGGCCCACTATATACAAGGCTATATTACCCGGGGATGCATATAATAAACTTACAAGGCTCGTGGTATCAGAATAAAGTGAAAATGATAATAAAATAATTAATGAACATAATATGCAGCGAAATTAATCGAATTGTACAATGTTGTCCAGTGACATCGTAAAACAATTAGGATATAACAATCTATGAATCGACTCAATACAATCACTCTAATATACTCAAATATTTTAAGGGAAAACACTATGAATTTGACATTGCTAAAATTATCTCAATCATACTTGTTCCATCATTGTTTTCTTTTCATTTCCTCGTATTACCTAGGAGTGAGCTCTTAATCATAGTTTCCTGTTTTCAAGCCAATAATCTGGCAGAAGCCTGCCAGAGAAGTGAATGGGCAAACATACAAGGTAATGCGCATGCAACATCATTACAATCAAATACACATGCTAGCATATCTTAATTCTATCAGTTCACACACAATAGTTCATTAACGCATGCAGTTATTCTTATGCGATGATACACGTAAATCACAATCATTTCATATACAACAAGCACGACTCATGATGGCACGCATAACCATGATTTAGGCTGGAAATATCTTCCACTTTATTTGGGCTAGGGACAGGGCTGAAGTTCATCAGTGACACTCTATTCTCGTTATCTTTTTGTTTATCTTATTAACGCATACAATAGACAAATCCATGTCAATTTGAAGCCTAGTCCCGATCCACTGATGATGTTGGGGCATTAGATGATACTAGCTCCACCTAATCGAACCCCACACTATAGGATCCTGATTAAAATTCAACTAACAATAAAGTAATCAAAACACATTCCAACCTTATTACCTCATGATTGACATCTTCATGTCACGTTACCAGACCTGAAGAGCTCTCAAAGGTTGCATAGGTTACTCTATGTGGACTCAGTGCATTATTCATGATAATGTCGATTCCTAAATACACCCAATGTATTTATGCATCTCAATCATAGTATGTCACATTTATCTATTTTATATCATACCATGCTACTCGATGCATAATATACTAGTTATCATGCTCGAAACATCATTTAATGCTTGAGCGCATGCATAGTTTTATTTAATAACTCCTTACTAATCACAAATTAACATTCATGCTAGTAATTTATCAAAAGAAAGAAAATTCCATGCACTCACAGTTTTCCGAAGTTCGATACGCCCACATATCCTTGATGGCACTCCAAACTGATCCATCGAGGTCCTGTCATAGTAGGAAACTGCCTACCCACAACGATCTCAGATCATCAATAAACCATTCACACATCATAATAGAACATAAAATTATGCATTTACATCCTTAAAACGATGTGTTTCTATCCAATGATCAACTCGGGACCCAACCGAGTGATTTTTCTATTTTTCTTGATTTTTCTGAAACTTGATCGATTTAATTGACCTATCAAATCAAATCCAATTCATACAAATTTAGTATCACTAGAATTCAAATTAAATCTAATATTTTCTGTAATATTTTTGGAATTTCTCTTAGTTTTCTACTATTTTTTAAAAAAAATTTATTCATTTTCGAAATATTTTTCTATTTTCCGAATTTTATTTAAATTGGACCAATCAGAATTCTACATGTGGTAGCGCCTGGTGCTGCAAGACCTACACCTGACCCTCACTCTGAAACTACCTAAAGCTAACACGTGTCCTAATCAGAACATGTCGCACCTTATCCGAGCTTCAGGCTCGGACTGGACCTGACTACACCATTGAGTGACATGTCATCTGCTTCCCATTTCGGATGGCAAGTCCCTTGAAGAGACCTTCGATGACAAGTCATCCAAGGTTATCCCCTTCCTTTGGTCACCGACATCTTACCTGAATCTGGCCAGAAATTACTCAGCAACCTAAAATCCTATACACACACTTATACCCTATAAAAATCATACCACTTTAAAACATAGCATACCATGAATCTAACCATACAAGAATCCCAAATTTCCATAAACTAAAACACTAGAAATCAAGAGGGAGAAGTTCCCGGAGTCCGGCCATATTTCTTACCTTGTTCCCACCATTAAATCAGCCTTTTCAGAACGAAAATCAGTTGAATGAACTTGGGAAAAGGAGAGGAAACGTTTTGCACCATTTTTGTGCCTCGGACGTGAGTGAGAATCAAACTCACGAAAAATCTGATTATACCCCAAAGTTTACCGGTCAAAAGCAGTGGAAGAAGGATCTCGATTGGCATAGGACCCGATCACGATATGACGTCATCTGGTGCCTTTGAAAAAACGACATTGTTTCTGTGAAAACGGCATATCACTTTTACGAACCCTAAAACGGCATAACACTCTGTCATCTTGACCATCGCGGTCAAAATGACACCATGAGACACCGTTTAGGATTTATATTATATTAATATAATATAATTATAAATAATTCTAATTTTTTATTATTTTCTAAATTCAAATAATCTCCAATAATTCATAATAAATCGTATAGACCTCCGAAAAATACACCGAACTTTTTTATAAATTTCTTATGAATAGGGAAATCTATCAAACTAAAAATTCTATTTTTTTATTTACAAAAAATCTATTAAAATTCAAAAAACTCATAAAATCCCTTAGAAGAATTATAAATATTATAAATACTCTTCCAAATATTTCTCAAAAATGTATATAATCTTACATACTATCACTAGATCAATGTATAGTCTTAGAATCCCAAAATCTACATTAGAACTGCATTTATAATTTTCCAATCATAAAATTGATAATTATAATAAATTATTTCTATCGAAATAATCCAATTTCGCTTCTTAATTCCAAAATTGATCCTGATCCGTGGGCTAAGGCCCACCAACATCATTAATCTTTGAATGGTAAGTACCCCAAAAATATTAAGTTCTCACAGTCGCCATAAGCCCGCTATATATGTTGTTTAATAAAAAGTAACACATATAAAGAGACTACAAGGCTCGATTACAATCGATAGCGGAAGAGAAGAATTAAGAGAAAATACAGTGGTGAAATAATATAAAATAGTGTCATTCGGGTGGCACTTGCCCTTTTATTAGTTAATTTTAATTTCTTACCATATTGATTTCTTTTTGTACATTAACTCAAACCCAACCGAAACTATGCAAACCATATGCATAGGCAGATGATACAAGAAAATCAAAGAAAGAACATGAGCAATACACACTAGTAACCACAAGCTTGATAATTTATATTGTCATATCCTAGATTCCAAATTTATTTATTTATTTTTGCGTGACACCGCCTTAGGCTCACTATATACACTATTTAGTTACTCGGCAATGAATACAGTAAACCTACAAGGCTAGAATAAAATTCAACAACAGAGGTATATTAAGCATTATATTAATTAAACAAACAACGGAATAAAAAGGAAAGAATGATGTCGTCCAGGTTAACATTGTGGAATATCTATTACTATTTGGTCTCAGTAACATTTGTATGATTTTCAATCAATTATGTTTACCCAAGGTTCACTACTTACCCAAACACCCAAGGTTCACTACTAACCTCGAATCGTTTAAATCCTCGATCAATTGTCTGCCCGAAGGGATGCCATAATCACTTGCATTCATAATCAATCCTGTTCGAATTCAGATCTCAAGATCTGGTAGAAACCTAATAGGTGAGTGGACGGGAAAAACGTATATAACATAGCACATGCATACATACAAATAATAATAGGCACACAGGCCTATAGCACACGTTGCACTCCCTGTATGTCTTGTCGCACGAGCCTTAGACTTGAGTGACTCCCTGTCACATCCTGAGAACTACACGTCGCCCGATCTGCCACCAAATGACATATCAAACAATGACTGGAGTAGACGACCCATCATTCGATTGGGTTGTCTTCAAACTTTATCGAGCTCTGTAACCCTCCACCTATGAAAAATCTTAGTTTCCTAAAACCATCAATTCCGTATTCAAACACCACCAACATGACACTAAATCCTTACATGTTTCAATTCAATATCAACCCCACGAAAATCACTCGATTTCACCCATCAAAATCAAGCATCTATACAAAATAAGATTCCAGATTTTCGGTGAAGAGATTTACCTATATTTGAAAAAATCGAGCCGGAATTTGCACAGAAATGGTGCGAAAGGACTCAGAGACAAGAGGCGAAGCTTCCAGATCGAAAATTGAGACTTGGAACGGGGTTCTCTAAATAAACAAGATTTTATCCCGTGATATTACCAAAGAAGGGGAGGAACTAGGAGACTGAAAGCAGCAGGCAATTCCTTCCTTAAAACGATGTCATTTTGGTCCTCCTTCGAAACTATGACGTTTTGATTCAACACACACCTTGTGCGTATCAAAATGACATAGTCTGTGTCGTTCTGACCATCTGGTCAAAACGACGCTATAGGTTGTCGTTTTAACCTTCTAAATAGAATATTATAAATAATATATATATATATATATATATATATATATATATATATATATATATATATATATATATATATAAATATTAATAATAATATAATAATAAACATTAATTAACGATTATAATAAATTTTTAAAAATTCATAATAAACTTCATATAAATCCGAAAAATACCTGAAAATTTTCTATACACTCCTTATAAATAGATCTATCAATTGAAACTCAAATTTTTAAATTAATCCAAAACTTATTAAAATTTAAATACCTCTTAATTCACCTTAGAAAAATTATAATAAATAGAATTATGTGTCCAAAAATTCCTAGAAAATTTCTCAATCCTTATTAATGATCAATAGACCTTCCCAAGGTCTTAAAACATTAAAATAATCATTATAACTCATCAGATGATTTTTCATCCAAAATTTTTTGGATGAGATTAATATATAATTAAAGATAAAAATTCCAAAAATACAGTTAATAAATCTTAGGATCATCAAAATTTATTTAAAACTAAATAATATGTATCCCAATTGTACACATGTCGCAAAGTTTATATTTCTAAGTAAGAATGGTATCGGGTGGTGAAATAACTAAATTACCCTCAAACCCTGTCTTTTAAGAAAATACACTCCGATGTTCCTTTTTCGGAGTCAAAACCTCAAATTAACACCTATGAGTCCCGATGACCCATAAAAAATGGATAAAGATTTTGATAATCTATTCACATCTAGTATGGTCCCTAAGACTGCATAGTGGCCTAAATAAATAAAATTGTCGAATAAATTTTAAAACTCCTTCATAACCACTCAGAGAATCCATCATATTTGTAATAAACCTGGCCTACAATTCAAGGCCCGCTTATTTCGTTATCAAATTTTGATTGGGTCTTTAGCCCATATAACCCAAAGGGTCAGAATCTGACATATATAACTAATTGTAAAACAGTTGGGGACTTGTCTCATGATCAAGCCTTCTTAGATAGTCCTGCAGTGACCAAATCTAATGATCTGGCAAAAACTTGCTAGGTGAGTGGTCGCAAAAACACAATGCTATTAGAACGAATAAATGCAATTCATAAAAATAGTAATACCAAAACAAGGAATTCTTAGTGCACCCATAACTCGATAAACCAACAAACACAAGCAATTCAACTAACCAATTATGCATTTCTATCGTAGGTGAGCACACATAACATGTTTGAGCTGGGGTACTCTTATAGTCTTTCCGGGTCCTGAAAAAGACTAAGATTTTATCAATGGTGAGATATATGCATTTCCTTAATCTCCCATTCTCTTATTAAGCAATCATATAGTCTATTAGACACCCTTTCTATAGCCTAATTCAACAGAAAATGCTAGGTCATTATGTGATGGTAGCTCCACCTAATCAATTCCCTCAAACCTGCAAGAAACAAGTATTATATGCGCATTTATCAATAAACCCCGTCCAACCTTATTCCTCATGGTTTGACATCTTCAAGCCTCATTTGTCATGTCATGAACCCCAAAATTTTGCGCAATAGTTCACCGTAGGCCCATTATATTTGTTTCTTACTGATCAACAACATATATAGTGAGTCTACAAGACTTAAACAATAATCAATAGTAGAATGTCAATAAAAAGACAAGTAAAAATGTAATATAGAATAGTGTCATTTGAGTAGCACTTGTCCCTTTTTTATTTATCAATTTACATTTCATACATTCTTGATTATGTACGTTGACTCACACCCAACCACAACCATTCAACAATATGCATAGGCAGATGTGACAAGAAAACCCAAAAGAAGAACAAGCACAGCACACACTACAACCATAAACTTATTATCTTATGTAACTGAACCTGGATCAAATGGGATTTCAACTGACGATCAAGCCTTCTACCATGGTCTTGCAATACCCAGATCTAACATTCTGGCAAAAATATGCCAGGTGGGTGGTCGAGAACATAGTATGTCATCAGAATGGTTTGGCATACCTCATAAATATAACTGTATAAAAATAAAATAAAATAACAATGCATAAGCATAATACAATAAATGAGCAGACATAAGCAAAACAAGAAATCAATTATGATATTCCTTCTTAGGAGAGCACACCTAGCATGAAATGGGCTGGCATACTCTCATAGTATTTCTTGGCCCTGGATAAGACTGAAGTCCTTCAGTGGTAATTCTATCAGTATTTTTCTCAATGTATCTAGAGCCCAATTCCACTGAAAATGTCAAGTTGTTAGGTGACGGTAGCTTCACCAAATCGATTCCCAAAAAAAAACCGACAAGAACGGTTAATCGATGCACATTTATTAATAAATCCCATCCAACCTTATTCCTCGTGGTCTGGCATCTTCACGCCTTATTACCAAACTCAGAGAGCTCTCGAGGGTTGTATAGGATACCCTATACTGACTCATACTGCTTTCACATCATTACTAAATAACACACAAAATAATATAACAAGTGAATGATCTTAATCTCTCATTAACATATAAACCGGGTCACGCAATTAATCAACACCTTACTAGATATGTATGTTCATACACTTCCAATTATTCGAATATCTTGCTCAATTAAAAGAAGACACCAGCAATTATTATTCATGCACAAACAACCAACCACTCATAGATTATAACATTTCTTATTCGGGATCAGATTCCGGAGAAGATTGGTTTTGATGATTTAATTCCACACCTGTTAAACAAAATTTCGTCTCTATACTATTCTCTCATCATATCATAATTCCTTAATTACACACTTCCAACTTATTAATTACAACAATATTGCCTAAACATTAATTCAATGAAATTTCCAATCCTTCTCTTATTTTTCTTATATTTCTATCGACTTCTTTTATTTAATGGACCTATCTAATAACTTCAGATTTAAATAAAATTAATAACATTGGAATTCTCAAAATTCAAAAATATTTTTTAAAATTTTTCCACATTTTTTTTTCCATTTTTTCTATTTTTCTTTTATTTTTCTTCATTTTCTGGCTTTTTTGTCAATTTCTGTAAATTAATAGTCACTTTTCCACAGACCGACACATGCCAGCACAAGCGCGCACCAGCACACATTTCAAACCTCCGGGATGCCGACACATGTTTCACTCTAGGCCTACCACAGCTTGTCCGAGCCTTCTTATTTATCCTCTAAATGACTTCTTATTAGTATGCCTATCAAACTACATGTTACTCATTGTTAATCTTAAATAACCTTTCATTCAATCATGCTATAAACTACAGGTTATTCAATTTAATCTTTAAACAATGTGTCTTCTAATCAATCCTTAATGTTCAAATGACAAGTCATTCCATTCAAACCCCAAGCAACTTGTCGTTGGGATGTCCTCGGGTGACTCGTCAACCGAGGTCATCCCTAACCTCTAGCCGTTGGGATTCCTGTAACCCTAGCAGGAAAAATTGCTATACCTTTTTTCCGGTTCACTCAGTAGTGCAACCAATCACTTCAATGAATGCATCAAAATGAAGTCCTCATGCATCCAAATCAAACCCACACATTAATCGAGAGTTTTATACAATTTAAAGTCCTAGATTTATAGATCTAAGCACTTGATTTCAAAAGGTAGAAACTTACCCAATATCGCCAGTAAATCTTTCGGTTTCACTCATGATTTCTCGCAACTCACTCTCCCTCATCCCTTGCAGGTTTTGCACACAAAATGGTAGCTTCGGGGTGAACTGGAGCTATACCCATACGTGTGCCCTTTATCAGGTTTGTTCTGGCCATGCCTAGGCTAAAGGGGAAGACGGGTGTAGGGAAGTACACATGTAGGGTGGACAACGATCCCGCTGGTGACTAATCTCAGCAGTTAATACAACGTTGTTTTCTAAAAAGGATTAGGGTTTCCAACCCTAATATACCCCCTTGCCAAAATGACGG
The DNA here is from genome assembly GCA_019739055.1 of Passiflora organensis. Lineage (NCBI taxonomy): Eukaryota > Viridiplantae > Streptophyta > Magnoliopsida > Malpighiales > Passifloraceae > Passiflora > Passiflora organensis. The sequence continues at coordinate 1,035,952 of JAEPBF010000298.1, forward strand.
AGGTGTCAGTCATTTGGACCAAACATGGTCAAAATAAAGGAACCTTCCATGTTTTGACCTTCTCCTTTTCTTTTCCCTCTTTTTTAAAAATATTATAATATAATAATTAATATATTTATAATTTTTCAACAATCAATAAAATTTCCTAATAAAATTCCCTAAAATTATTATAACACTCTCATGTGATCAAATTATTTTTCTAATAATTGTAAAATTTATAATAAATAAAATACTCCAAAATTTTAATTAAAAATCCTTAAATATCCATATACGTGCCTTTGCAAAATCCAAGAAGATTTTCATATCCTCGCATCCCATCTTTAATCTTAATTAAATCCTTGATAGCCTAGATTTCCTCATAATCTTCATATAATGATTATTTTTCATAATTTCTCACATAATAACTAAAATAGCACTGGTATAATATTCCGAAAATAAAAAGGATTCAGGTTCTATTTCAGATTCTTAGTTTTCCAAACACATCTCGCACACATTGCTGGTAGTTAGTTAACTTTAAAAAATAATATAATGAAGGTTTCATAGAATTGAAAGTGAAATTACAAAATAACCTCTGTTCGGGTTTCGAAAAAGGAAGATACCCTTTTTCTCACTTTATTCAACAATAAATTCATCCTGTAAATCCAAATGGCTTGACGAGAGGGTTTTTATTCCCTTCAAATCTTCCTCTTCTTTGATGTTGGGCCATTCTTCCAGATCTAGGCCCAAACATCAAAATTCAATCCATTGACTTAAATATCTGGAAATCATATTCTACCCACCTTATGTAAAGTTTCGTCCTCAAAACTTGTCTATCTCAATTCATACGTCTAATCCCACACCGACATTACACATATCCTTACTTGTTTGATGTTCGTGACTCCTTCAATCACTCTTTTGTATTCACTTAAATTTCTTTCTAGAACTGCTATGTGAATACTCGTCTACAACTAGTTTCTTATTCTTTGGGATTTCCTATTCACAATCGATAATAATTTCAATTTCCCATTCTTATTTTTGTTCAAAGTCCCTTCCTCCTATAGTCACTAATTGAACTTGTATTCATCTCAATCTCTCATAATATGTCAATTTAAAATTACACTTTTAAATATCCTATTTTTCGAATTAATCCATCTCAACATCAAAACAAATCTAGTTTAACACATCCACAACATGCAAGTACTCATACTTGACATGCATATATCAGCATATAATGCATCAAAATAACCATAAAGTGCAGAATAACTAAGTAAAGATACACATCTCTTCCAATGGTGTATGAGCCTTGGTCTGAACTAGCAACATTATAACCCAAGTCATCCAGATAATAGGGCCTAATTGGTGGAGACGATGACGAAGAACTAGTATCTAATGATATGTTTGTTGAAGTTATTTCTGTTGTGGGGTCCGGGGTCTAGCAAAAATTGGGATCATATATGGGCTCAGGTAGCAGTGAAGGTGGAGGTGTAGGCTCATGTTCATTCGCTGCTTCTAATATTACTTGGCAGTATTTAGCAGTATGGCCTACTCCTCGACATCGGAAATAGTGTCTATCTCTTATTAGTCGCCTCCTTCGACCACGAGCATATCCTTGTTCCCCTCCAGTTGGGTTTCTCACTTCAATATTTGGCCTTCTCCCATTTTCAGGTTCAAAGCAGCCTTGGGGTGAAGGTGGGGGTAACTGACCTTCAAACAATTCTAATATATTCATCACATCATAATACACTATCCTCCTGCCATCTATCATAGAGTCTTCTACATATACATCCGTGACTACTCGAAATAAGGGGACCCTCCTCCATGGGTTTTGTTGAGAAGGCTCTAAAGGTAGTGGATAGTGTGGTGGCCAATGAGGTGGTTCGTCATCACCAATAGGGAGATTTCATGATCCATAATAGGCCATATTTCTTATACATCATCAAATAACACTAGTAATGACCAATGGCTTGGTCAGAAGTCCCAAGAAAATCATAATAGCATGGCATGCACATGTTCTTCTTCTGCCTAAGATATAAAAAATCAATTAATACTCAACTAAATACTTACTTTGTAAAATCATGTTCTTTAATTACCCCTACTTGTTAATGATTGGAATGCTTCATCTGGCTTATTTACCCAATTATTCTACTATTATTCAAGGCTCACCCAGTCAATCTTAATTAAACTAACCTATCCTCATGTTCAATTACTTAAGACAAGGAGATCAGGGCGTAAAAAGGAAAATATAAAATTTAACAACAACAAACAACAATTATATAGCAAAATGCTCCAAAGGATCAAAAATTTTCTCGGTAACTCCTATCTTCAATCAAATTAATACAATACCTATTCTGGTGAGAATTTTTTTCTAAAGATTAATACATATAAGTTAATAATTTATATGTCACTACCATTAAGTCTATCTTCCAAATGGTAATCAAAATAGTGACTACATAAGAATGATTAAAGATTTTAACCCAATGAATAATGCTCCGCTACTAGGAAAAACTATAATGCTCCAAACCCCAAAGTTTTATATGACAGTTCACCATCGGCCCACTATATATGTCGTTTATTGATAAGCAGCACATGTAATGAGTCTACAAGACTAAAACAATAATCGATAGTAGAGTGACAATAAAAAGATATAGTGGATACGTAATGTACAATAGTGTCATTCGGGTAGCACTTGCCTTTTTTTTATTAATCGATTTACATTTCATACATTCTTAATTATGTACATTGACTCATACCCAACCACAACCATGCCAACAATATGCATTCATAGATGTTACAGGAAAACCCAAAAGAAGAACAGGCACAACACACACTACAACCACAAACTTATTATCTTATATAACTGACTATGGATCAAATGGGATTTCAACTAACGATCAAACCTTCTATAATGGTTCTGCAATACCTAAGTGTAACGATCTAGCAAAAACTTGCTAGGTGAGTGGTCGGGAACACCGTATGTCATCAAAATGATTTAGCATAACGCATAAATATAATTGTACCAAAATAAAAGAAAAACAACGCATAGTCATAGTACAATAAATCAACAGACACAAGAGAGCGACAATGAAAAGACATAGTGGAAACATAATGTACAATAGTGTCATTCGGGTAACACTTGCCTTTTTTTATTAATCGATTTACATTTCATACATTCTTAATTATGTACATTGACTCATACCCCAACCACAACCATGCCAACAATATGCATTCATAGATGTTACAGGAAAACCCAAAAGAAGAACAGGCACAACACACACTACAACCACAAACTTATTATCTTATATATTTGACTGTGGATCATATGGATTTCAACTAACAATCAAACCTTCTATGATGGTCTTGCAATACCTAAATGTAACGATCTAGCAAAAACTTGCTAGGTGAGTGGTCGGGAACACCGTATGTCATCAAAATGGTTTAGCATAATGTATAAATATAATTGTACCAAAATAGAAAAAAAAAAACAATGCTAGTCATAGTACAATAATTCAATAGACACAAGAGAGTGACAATAAAAAGACATAGTGGAAACGTAGTGTACAATAGTGTTATTCGGGTAGCACTTGCCCTTTTTTTATTAATCGATTTACATTTCATACATTCTTAATTATTTACATTGACTCATACCCCAACCACAACCATGCCAACAATATGCATTGATAATGTTATAGGAAAACCCAAAAGAAGAATAGGCACAGCACACACAACAACCACAAACTTATTATCTTATATAACTGACTGTGGATCATATGGGATTTCAACTAACGATTAAACCTTCTATGATGGTCCTGCAATACCTAAATGTAACGATCTAGTAGAAACTTGCTAGGTGAGTGGTCGGGAACACCGTATGTCATCAAAATGGTTTAGCATAATGCATAAATATAATCGTACCAAAATAGAAAAAAAAAACAACGCATAGTCATATAGTACAATAAATCAACAGACACAAGAAAAACAATAAATCAATTATGATATCCCTTCTTAGGGGAGCACATATATAAAATGGGCTGGCATACTCTCATAGTCTTTCTGGACCTTGGATAAGACTAAGATCCGTCAGTGGTATTTCTATCGGTATTTTTCTGAATTTAAATTTCTCTTACAAAAAGTTATATAGACTATTTGACATTTATCTAGAGCTCAATTCCACTGACAATGTCCAATCATTAGGTGATGGTAGCTCCACAAAATCAATTCCCAAAAACGAAACCTGCAAGAATAGTTAATTAATGTACATTTATTAATAAACTCCGTCCAACCATATTCCTCATGGTCTGGCGTCTTCGCGCCTCGCTACCAGACTCGGAGAGCTCTTGAGGGTTGTATAGCATGCCCTATACTGATTCATGCTGCTTTCACATCATTACCAAATAACACAAAATAATATAACGAGCGCATCATCTTAATGTCTGATTAACATGTAAACTGGGTCATGCAATTAACTAGCACATTACTAGATATGCATGTTCATACGATTCTAATTATTTGAATATCTTGCTTAACTAAAAGAAGACATCAAGAACTATTATGCGTGCACACACAACTAACCACTTACAATTTACGACACTTCTTCTTCAGGATCTGATACCGGAGAAGATTGGATTTGACGATTTACTTTCACATCTGTTAAACAAAAGTTCATCTCTATATTATTCTCCCATCATATCATAATTCCTTAATTACACACTTCTAACTCATTAATCATAAAAATATTGCCTAAACATCTATTTAATTTAACAAAATGAACCTAATCTCTAGAAATAAGTAGTTTTCTAGGTTTTTTTTAGTCTTAATTTTGACTAAAATAGTCTTATTTTGACTATTTTAGTCTTATTTTGACTAGATAGAGGATAATTGATTAAAATGGGTTAAATAAACATAATACTCTTGGAATCTTAATAATTTCTAATATTTTTTCTATATTTTTTTCTTCTTTTTTTTTACTTATTTTTCTACATTTCCTGGATTTTCTGTCAATTTATGTAAATTGTCTACCAATTTACTAGTGGTACCATGTGTGCTCGCCATCACACATTCCAACCCTTCGGGATGCCAACACGTCTTTTATTCTGAGCCTGCCATGGCTGGTTCGAGGTCATTTAAGCTTCACTGGTATCTGGACTTTTAGGATATCTATCAAGAAAAGGATCGAGGTCTCACATCCTCCCCTCTTTATAAAAATTTCGTTTTTAAAATTTCAGCACAAGTACCTAAGAAAATAGGTAAGGAAATCTTGCACGTATCGTTTCCTCAATCTCCCAACACTGCTTCTCAACTTGGTCATTACTCCAAACAACTCAAACCATAGGCATGCTTTGACTGTGAAGTTAACGAACTGATCGTTTTAGTATGGCAACTGGCTGTACGGGGTAGGGTAGGTCTTTAGCAACCTCAACTGCGGTTCTTCAAGCACATGAGCAGGATCTCGAACATAATTTCATAACATCGAAACATGAAATACGATGTGAATTCTCTCCATACTCAGGGGCAAAGCAAGTAGATGCGCAACTGGGCCAATTATTTCAATATTATCATACAGACCAATGTTACAAGGTGCTAGCTTACCTCGCTACTGAAAACAAAGGACATCTTTCCATGGGGCGACTTTCAGAAACACTTTGTCACCTACCGAAAATTCCATCTCTCTTCGTCAACTACCAGCATAATTATTTTGTTGATCTTGCGCCGTCCTCGGCTTTTGTCGAATCAGATTCAACTATTTAGTTGCTTGATCGATCAACTCTAGATTATCTAGGCGTCTCTCACCTACTTCATTCCAGAAAATTGGAGTTCTGCAACGTCTTCCATACAATACTTCATAAGGAGCCATTCCAATGCTTACATGAAGATTGTTGTTGTTAGACATCGATCCTAACTGGTATTTCGATCTATCACACAAGCATGTAGCATATCCTCAACGGTCTGAATCATTCTTTCAGATTGACCATCGGTTTGGGGATGAAAAGCTATACTGAAATTCAGCCTCGAACCCAAAGCATTCTAAAACTTTTCCCAACATCACGAAGTGAACCAGGGATCATGATCAAAAGCAATGGAAACTGGCACTCCATGCAATCGAACAATCTCGTCCAAATAACAAGCAGCCAATAACATGAACAGGAAGGAAATGTGCAGATTTCATCAGTCGATCAACAATCACCCAAATGGCATCGAATCCTTGCTAAGATCTAGGCAAACCGGTCACAAAGTCCATCGTGACATGCTCCCACTTCCATTCTGGAATCGAAAGTGAGTGAAGTAAACCAGCGGGTCTTTAATGCTTGATTTTCACTTATTGATATACAAGACATTGTGCAACGAACTCAGCAATGTGACATTTCATAAGCAGCCATCAGAATTGCTCTTTTAAATCTCAGTACATTTTGGTACTACCAGGATGAATAGCATTGAACTATGTGCTTCAGATAAAATCTGATTGCGAATATCAGTATCTTGTGGCACACATACTTGGTTTCTGAATACAAGAACTCCATCATCTCGGATTCTGAAATCTTAGACTATGGCATCAACACCATTAGATAGTTGTTGTCGAATTTCAGCTGATCTTGGGTCTTCGGATTGCTGATTTCAGATCTATTCCAGAAAAGTAGGCTTGACTTCAATTCGGGCCAACAAGGAACCAGCAAAATCACTGTCAAGATACACACATGTAGCTCTCAAATCCAACAGCATAGGCATGTAGTGTGCACGTACATGGGTTAGAACAGATGAAGAAGGAGAGTGGGTCTTTTAGCTTATGGCATCAGTAACAACATTTTCTTTTCCTAAATGTTACTCGATAATCAAATCATAATCTTTAACTAGATCTACCCATCTTCGTTGTCTCGTATTCAACTCCTTCTGCATAAGGAGATACTTCAAGCTTTTATGATCGGTGAAGATTCTGCATGTCTCGCCGTACAGGTAGTGGCGCCTTATCTTCAATACAAACACCACGGCTGCAAGCTCCAAATCATGCGTAGGATACTTGCTCTCATGCGGACGCAACTGTCGGGAAACATATGCAATGACTTTCTTATCTTGCATCAGTACATATCCAAGTCCAGATTTTGATGCATCATCGTAAACCACATACCCTTTTCCACTGACCGGAAACGTAAGAATAGGTGCGGTCACCAATCTAGTCTTCAACTCTTCAAAACTTTTTTCGCATTTTTCAGTCCGTTTGAATAACTCTCCTTTGCATGTCAATTTCGTCAAAGGTCCAACAAGCAATGAGAAATTCTCCACAAATCAACGGTAGTATCTAGCTAGACTAAAAAAATTGTGAACTTAAAATATAGTCCTCGAAGGTTCCAAAGAAACTACAGCTTCAATCTTCTTCATGTAACCAAGGAAACTGACTTCACGTAACCAGAATTCGCATTTGGAGTACTTTGCAAGTAGTTGTCGATCTCTCAGAAATTTCAGCACAATCCGTAAATGTTTAGGATGCTCCTCTTCTGATTTTGAGTAAATCATAATGTCATCGATGAAGATTATCAATAATCTATCTAGGAACTCTCGAAATACTCTATTCATCAAGTCCATGAATACAGTTAGAGCATTGATCAAACCGAAATGATGATATCCCGATCTGAGATCAATCTTGGAAAACAAGACTGCACCTTGGAGCTGGTCGAACAAGACATCAACTCGTGGCAGAGGATACTTGTTCTTCACGGTCACACAATTCAGCTGCCAGTAGTTGATGCAAAATCACAGCGAATCACCTTTCTTCTTCACAAACAAGACAGGTGCTCCCCAAGGTAACACACTAGCTCGGATGAAACCACAATCTAGAAAATCTTCCAATTGTGTCTTTAATTTCTTTATTTTCGCTAGAGCCATACGATAAGGAGGAATAGAAATCGGATTCATACCAGGATTTAATTCAATGTCGAATTCAACTTCTCTTGCTAGTGTTAATCTGCCTATCTCTTCTAGAAACACATACGAGAACCCACGAACCACCAAAACAGAATTCAAATTTGAAAATTCTTGGGAAATGTCATGCATATGTGTGAGGTACGCAGTACATCCTTTGCTGATTAATTGTTTCGCATCAAGCCAGGAAATCATGCAAATTGGAACAACTCTCATATCCTTCAAAACAGAACTCGGAACCATCTGGAAGGCTGAACCACACATGCTTGGTAAAACACTCCATTCGAGCTTGACACTTTCCCAGACAATCCATGCCTAAGATAACATCCAGCTCTCAGATGTCCAATGGAATCAGGTCCACTTCGAGCACAAAAGAACCCAAACTTATAGCATAACCGATGTAGACTAGATCATAAGTCAATTGCTCTCCCAAAGAGGTCAGAACGGTAATAGGAGGAGATAGGGGAGACAAAGGCCGATATAAGCTAAGTGTTATCCTTGGACTCACAAATGATCTATTCACTCCAGGATATAATAACACTTTAGAATTTTGAGAAAAGACTGAAATAGTACCTGTCACCACATCTGGGCTTGCTTCGGCATTAGTTAAAGTGAACAATCTCGTGGGTCTGGGTTTCGCCTCACTTGTCGATCCACTAGTTGATCCTCCAGGTGCACGGGCTAGTGATTTAGTGGGATTGACATACCCACCTCGGCTTGCACTTAGTGCACCTGTAATACGCCTGGGGTTAGGACACTCCCTCTATATATGGCCTATTTCTCCACAGTTGTAGCATCATCGTGGCTATGAACTCCATGTGGATCCAGTAGGATTAGGACCATAGAAATTCTTTCTGAAATCACCCCCATTGTTATTTTTCTTCGAAGGATAGGGTTCAGTATGACGGTTGAATTTGGACCACATCGAAATGAACCACCATTGCTTGATGAAGGAGGTTTCTTGCTTTGCACAATCTTCTCGGCTTCAGTGGTAGCAATGATCAGTTCTTGCCAATTCGGCACTGGTGTCATGCCCACAATGGTTTTGAGCTCGTCACTCTGCCCATCTTAGAATCACCTCGTGAGCTGACAAGGTTTGCGGTCCTCCTCCGGTGCAAAACGGGATAGCTCCTTCAGTTCCTTCTCGTACTCCAGCACTGAATCGAATAGGTGCCTTGTTCAAGCTTATAGAAAGTTTATTGCTACTTACTCTTATGGAACTGGGCATAGAACCTTTCATTGAATTCATGCTGGAATTCCTCCAAAGAAGGTAGTCGATCACCGAACCGCAGGCTCACAGCTTTCCACCAAGCGAGGTCTTCTCCCTCAAGTAAGAAAATATGCAGGAACAAGGATACTCGGCATATGGTATCAATCCACTCACGACTTGCAGTGGCACCTACTGAACCGCTGAAATCTTTGCATCCCAGCTAAAGGCTTCCTTCAGTAACTTCATAATGACAACCAGAAGTCTCTCGGCTTCGTTAGGATAAGCCAACTGCAAAGGTTCAAGTGGAGTCATAGGATATTCCATAGGCGGTACGTGTGCAGGAGCATTCTAAAATTGAACTTCCTTTCGCTTCGTAACAATTCCTTGCAACACATTCAGTATTTGTGCCATTACAGGATTCATAGCTGGTGCGGCTGGTGCAGGTTCAGGTTGGTTTTCGAGCTCAGCTTTCCCCCTTTTCTCTTTATGTGAAATTGGCTCATTCTGCTCATTCGGTTGTTGTTCCGCTTGGGCTCCATTCTTACCCCGACGAACCCTAGGAACACTCTTCCTTATCATACTAAACAAACATACAAGATCACTCAATACATAACCCAAATATAAAAACATGGTACTTAGTGGAGAAGCGTACACCGGATGATATGCTTATGCTGAAAAACAAAACACACATGCACACAAATACATACAAGTCTTGGCAATGCATACATACACACAAAGGCATACTCAGCATTCATAAAAATCACACACATGCATTCGACACAGACACTTTCAAACAAGAGCATTTAGAACCAGTTCAAACATCATATCGACAGCATTTAAACACTATAATCCAAGCATTTTAAGATCAGGAACTCTCGGCACTAGCCTCTTAAAGGTGTGGGTGTGTGTGCATGTACCTTCCTACAAGCACAAAACTAGAAAATATGTTAGCATATAATCAGTTATAATTCTTAAACCATGCTTCGATAGCAAACCTGTAAGGACTAAAACCCAACCTATTAGAACCTTTACCACCGTGAAACCCAAACAAGCCCTTTTAAAGATCTATCTGAATCCCACAAGGCTCAAGTCAAACTAATTACGAATTTTAAGGTTCATTCTTATGCTTTTAAAGGCTGGAGCATGATAGTTATAGACATTCAATCTAGTAACACATAGTGTGAATAAAAACATCAGCGGAAGTCTTTATAATTAAGTAAAGGAACCATAATACACAAGTCCCAAAGGAATCTCAAAATCCAGCAAGATGCTCTCAATTATATTTCCGAAATTAACAACAATAAGAGGGATCTAATGAACCAGAAAGTAGTCCAATCACACTACATGTTCATGGGTATATACGTAACTAATCAGCAAGGAAAGAGTTAAACTATATACTTAAACCTGAAAAATGAAAAAAACAACAGAGTGAGATTACAAAAATCTCAGTTGGGTCACAGCATCATAAGATTTGCAAAAATCTAAACAAACATCTCCCAATCAACATCAGATTCCCTTATACAACTAAAAGGGTATCAAACAACCACAAAAAAGATAGGGTTGAAAGTAAAAAGCTTTGAGTGGACTAAGAAAACTTCTGAAAATAGAAGTACATAGGAAAGTAATTCATCATCTAATCTGAACAATTGAAAGGCTATCCCCTTCCAACTGTATTGTCCAAAGCTTACTTGCACAAAGTTAAATGGTTAGCAAACAATCTAATCAGCAAGCCTACTCATCTTGCCACACAAGGACAAGGCATCCAAGCTATAGAAGGACAAGAGTATTCAAACCGCACAAGGATAAAGGCATCCAAACCACAAAAGGATAAGGGCATCTTGCCATACAAGGACAAGGGCATCTTTCCATACAAAGACAAGGGCATCTTGCCATACAAGGACAAAGGAATCTTGCCATACAAGGACAAGGGCATCTTGCCATACAAGGACAAGGCATCTAGCCATAAAATAACTAGGCATCCAGCGAGCACTTGCTAGGGAATGCCACCATGCGACTTCTATACTAGTAAGTACCTTTCCTCTCCCTAGGAGCATCAGTGCTTACCCCGAATGGCCACCGGAAAAGGATCCAACACACAATCAAGTACAAGTAACACAACCAAGCACAAGGCATAATACCACAACATGGTCAGAATCCAATAGGTTAATCAGTTGTTTAAGATAGGCATTAATAAGGCAAAGGTAGGGCATGTTGATTTCATGAATAGAGAAGATTCAAAGGGTGAATTCATAATCTTAAAATCATGAATGGATGCTAAACAATCATACGAACAAGAGGAACAATAGCAGAAATCAATTGAAGGAGAATCACACAATTTTGAAACCTAATCCCGCCGAATTTTGACCTAAATTACGGCAAAGAAAAAATAAACTCCAGAAGAAAAACACAATATTTCTGGATAGAAAACGGAAAGAGATTTCCAATAACCTATTATTCGAAAGAATCCGACAAAGGATGAGAGAGTTATGCTATTTTTTTGAAGTTCAAGCAGATTTTGGCAATTCCGCCGAAATATGATTTAAATTTTAACAAATAAAATTAACCTTAAGATAAAAAAAACCCAATATTTTTGTAAAGAGGATGAAGAGAGCTTTCCAACAAGCTATTATTCACAAGAATCCGATAAAGGATGAGAGAGTTACGTTATTTTGAATTTCAAGCAGATTTTGACAATTCAGTCGAAATACAATTTTACTTTTAACAAATAAATATTAATCTCCAAATGAAAAAACTAATCTGGTTGGAAAGAGGATGAAGAGAGCTTTCCAACAAATTATTATTCGCAAGAATCCGATAAAGGATGAGAGAGTTATGCCTTTTTGAAGTTCAAGCAGATTTTAACAATTTTGTCGAAATACAATTTTACTTTTAATAAAGAAACACTAATATCCATATGAAATAACCAAGCTGATTGGAAAGAGGATAAAGAGAGCTTTCCAACAAGCTATTATTCGCAATAATCCAATAAAGGATGAGAGAGTTATGGCAAGATGAAAATCAAGGAGTTTCGGCTAAGGTTTAGGCAAAAATCGGAAATTGAGAAGAAGTAGATAAATTACGAAATTTCTATGTGGGTTTTGGTATGTTTAGGTGGGATAGGCTGGCCACTCTTTTATAGGTGTCTAAAGAGGTTTAGCTAAGAGATAAATCCCTACTCTTAAGCTTAAAAAGATAATTAAAGGATAATTCTATTTAAAATGATAAATCTATTAAAAAAATATTCTATTTAAAAGGAAGAATTATCTAATACCTTAGATAATAAGGGATAAAATTAAGGATAATTAATATAAAAATATCAGAATTAAAATAGGAAGTATCTGACAGCAACCATTTTAGGTCATCACGCTTTCATTTCTTCAGTGCAAAATAGTCATTTCAACTGCATCAATTACTGGACTTCCTGAACATATAAACTAGGAAGGGTCAGGGTCTCACATCCTCCCCTCCCTTAAAAAAAAATTTTGTCCTCAAAATTTCTGCATAAGAACTATGAGTTACAAACTTACCATGCTTTCGCTGTGCTACTCCGCTTCCTAGTCGACCATGCAATACTAATCAAACACACATGATAATACTTTCCAATATCAAACACAAAACAAGAAATGAGATGGTACCTTGGTGGAGAGGCGTACACCGGAAGATTTGCATATGCTGGAAATAAAACAAAAACATGCACACAAAACATAGCAAACAAACACATATATTTCGGCATGCACATAAACCACACAAGACTCAACAAATCATACATATCAACATGCAATCAACATACAAAAACAAGCAAATCAAATAATCATGCTTTCATATTTGTAACTCATAATCAATCAAAGTACATATAGAAATATGTGCATGCTTCTAAAATTGATAATACAATATTCTGCAAATCATACAATCTACTAAATCATGCTCCGCTACCAAGCCTGTAAGGACTCAAACCCAACCTATTAGGATCCTTACCGCCGTGAAACCCAAATAAACCCTCGCAAGGTCCTATTTGAATCCCACAAGGCTCAAGTCACCTAATTGTCAATTTTATTGGTTGATTTATATGCTATTTAAAGGTTGGAGCATATTCATACATTAATGAACTTATGGCTTATACGGAGTGAAAGAAAACATCAGTGGAAGACTTATATTAATATTCAAAACAAGTGGAAACATAACACATAAGTCCCATAGGAATCTCAAAACATCAACCAATAGTATCATGTATATTTCGGAAGCAACAAAAAGAGAAAAAGGGATTGAAAAGCCAAAACGCAAATCCACACAAGTTCAAAGACTTGGCATTCGAATTCAGTAGAAAGGGGTGCAAATTCGTCCTGTGAGGACTCATTCCCGGTAACTGGGAGCCTCACCGCTGTGCAGTCCCAATTGTCCCAACTGGTGGACCAAGCGGAACTACACAAGGCTTAACCGTAACACTCTGTTTCAATAATACACAACATTTGCATTATTTCTTTCAAAACATGGCAATCATTAATTGATACTCAGCATAACCAACAAACAACGGAGTAACAAACACATGCAGCGAAGATATCAAATAACATACAACGGGTCATACGGCCTCAAACATGCAACACCTCGAGTCCACACTCACAGATCCCCAGAAACTCAAAACAACATCACTTCTTATATGTACCAGCACAATGCACAAGTATCCAAATATACAAGAAGATGTGAAGGATGCCGAGTCAAAAAAAACGTGCATGTGCATTTGTCCAGCCCTACGACCAATACCGGGATAGTAACCTCAAAGTTGAACAGCTATCTCTCACAACTTAGTCCTGAAACAAAACAATAGAGAGGGGGGTGAGATAAAGGACCTCAGTGGAAGTTATCGCATCATAAGTATAAACGGTGGAATGGAGATAAAATCAAATCATAGTATCAAATATTTATTCAAACCATTACAATCCATGTTCATCTATGTATCCATCCTAAGTCTAAACACCAAACGGCATAAGGAAATAAATACAAGAGATCCATAAATCACAGCTTTGATATTTGGCTACTATGCCCATTTATAACGGGGTGGACACAAATCACTTTCACGTAACCCCCGCTAAAGGGTTACCTAAAAGCCTACTGATGGTTTTCAATTGTAGCATATATATAAACAATACCCCACCATCAGCATTGTCCAAAATTGAATGGAGAAACACAATCTATCACATTCAATTTTGTGCACACGTAATATAACGTCGTAAGATATATATGAAACATTTATAAGGCCTTTCCCTTCATAGTGCACACAACACTCAACATACATACATATATCCAACCATACCTCTCCAACGTAAGCAACTGTCCTCTCTATAAGAACTCCATATACTTACCTAACTTGATCAAGCATTTACAGTCAATTCCAATCGGTACAATGCCTAGAAAATGTTTATATTTGGTACTCTTTTCTCTTTTTATTTTTCGAAAACATAATGCATAACACATAGCACACTTCATCACACTCATAAGAAGGCTTTCCGGGGTTAAAAACACTCATTCAAAGGTTACAAAAGAGTATGAATATCATCTAGATCCTTAATGGAAATCGGGTGGTCTGACCAGCTAATAACCAAAGAGTGAATTTATCACGTATGGGTTATTAAATCTAAAAATTCCTCATATATTCCATGCATGCATTTAAACATTTCCATCTTGTAAATCAGGTGCCAAGCATCTCAAAATAATATTCAAAGTATTCGGTCACAATGAGAAACATGTATATGGGAATGAAAAATCACATTGTATGGTAGGTCGCAAAACACGTATGAAATTTCGTATACACCAAACAAATCAGCATGCTTCAGCTTTTGAACATACAGATGATGCATTCAAACATGGCAAGAAAACTAGGATTCTAACAAAAGATTAAACATAATTCAGGTCATGCCTCCATTCAAACCAAAACATTTGATCATATTTTAATTCTGAAACAAAACGTTACGCGTATGCAATGAAACATAAACTCGCACCTCTCGTTGTGTCGACAGTTCTCCAACAATATCCTTGCCTCTACTGCTCGATCCGGTACCGCCTAAACAAGCACAAACCATACAGCCATACTAAGCATAAGCAATCAAGGAATCAAATGGAAAATAGTTGAAAGCAATCCTATAAACCCTCTCACGCTGCACACACATCTACATTTCCCTATCCAATCTCAACAACCAAATCATATCCAATCTAAACAACCAAATCACAATCCTCCTTACATTCAGATACTCTCATTACCAACTCAACATCAATTCCTCACATAATCAACACGCTTCCAATCAATACGGACTACAACCACTCAATTAACATGAATAAACACACCAACATGATCAATAACATGAAGAAACAACCTCCTGATACTGTTCATCCGAAATTCATACAAGAATCATAGGTTGTTTTCATGCATTTCCATCCATCAAAAACACTCAATCACATCACTAGCAACCTGAATAAACCAACCAATCCAAAAGAAAACCAAAGAGCAACCACTTACCAACAAATCTGTAATTTTCGGCCAAAATGAAGAACACCTACAAATCAGGCCTTAGACACCAAACTAACAGTGGAAAAGTGTAGAAAATTGATGGGAAAGTGTTTTGGGACAATCCCCCACAAGTTTTTGGGGTCAAATTGGGCAAAGTTTGGATTTTGGTAGGTTGGAAGGGTGAAGGAAGGAGAAAAACCAGTTAGGGCTGGTGATGAGTGTGTGTTCTGCTGGTCACTTATGAAAGAGGAGTGTTTAAAAGATGAAGTGTGGGCTTGGGCTGATGGGTTTTGGGCTCAAAAGTTCAAAAAGGCTGAAATGTGCAATCAACGACCAGTTTCATCAAAAATGAGCCCAAGTGAAACCTGAAATGTCAACCAAGTGGCCCAACAACTTCTTTGAGTATATAAAGCCATAACATAAGGGTTGGGAATGGAAAGAAAATAGCAAACAGCCCAACACACAAAATTTTGGCCCAAACGGCTCGCGGTTGCTCAAAACGGATCAAAATCAACCTGGTTTGTTTTCCACTGACTCAACCTCGATCCTCTAACCTATCTCACTCACAATCATATTTAAACACTCTCAGATTCACTATGGGTTACTTAAAGGCTTTCTACGGCCGTGTCACAAACCAACAACGTAGCATCGGCGCGTTGCCGCTGGCACTAACGCTACCATTGACGTTACCACTGACCGGCACTACAATAGACGGAATCTCACACGTCCAGTCGTGCAGCCTTGATCTCACACCTTTGGTACCAGCAACAAAGTACACACCTAAGCCTGCAAAGGGGGAAAAAAGAAGAGATGAGATTACAAGAATCTCATTAGGGTCACAACATCATAAGTCTTAGGGATTCCCAATCAAACATCTCCCGAACAACATCAGATCGTCCCTACTCATCTAAGGGTATCACGTAATTCAAGAATCAATCAGAAGGGTTCGGGCCGAAACTAAGGCTAAAGGTGGACTACAAACACTTCTGAAAATCAGAAGTACACAGGCAGGAAAACTCATCAAGTTACTCTCGGCAGTAGGAAAAGAAAAGGTCATCCACTTCCACCTGGGTTGTTCAAGGCTTTGCTGCACAAAGGGTAAATGGTTAGACAATCAATATTGCAGCAAGCCTTTTAGTTGTCTCCGACATCCAGACTTAAAGTGGCCTAGGAGCACACTTGCAGCAGCGCATACAAGTCATCCTATCACTCTCAGACAAGGCATCCTAACATCCAAACTTGAACTGGCCTATAGGACATCTTGACGTCCAGACTCGAACTGGCCTACAAGGCTTCCTGACGTCCGAACTTGAACCAACCTACAAGGCATCCAGCGAGCTCTTGCTTGGAATAACCACCTATAAACCTCTCGGTTTGGTAAGCATCTCTCCTCTCCTATGAGCAAAAATACTTACCTTGCATGGCCAGCAACAAAGGATCCTTTACACAAAACACAAACAGGGCACATACATGCATACACACATAGTACACGCATACACAAATCACAACAAAGGATTCTCAATCAAATCATAATAGCAATCAAAGATCAATCCTCAAAGTCATAACCTAATCAGGAAACCTATTTTCCTATTAACTTTTGAGATTCCCTATCATCATAATCACACATTCCGCAAGCATATAACCAAGATAGACAATCAAATTCACTCATATTCAAAGAATCAAACCATAGGGTAACCAAAGGAACCAATGAGGCATAGATCCTTCCTCTCATATGTCTGAATCAGATGCAATCCTTTGCCTTTCTAATAAGATCATAATCTCATAAACAATTACAAGGCAAAGACAACACAATACTAAGCCACAAGACTACTTAATTGAAAACCAAAGGCATTGGGAATCCATACCAATTAACCTACCCAAATCCAGTGATCCGGATGCAGCAATATCTTTCCCCTAAATGCGTGATGTGATGGCCAATAACTCAGTAAGAATCTACTTGACATTTCACCCTAATTCAATATACAAATTTCGGCAACACCTTAAGGTTTATAAGGAAACTTGCAATTTCAACATTAGAGAGGTTAGGGGTTGTGATTTCATGAATTTAAGAAAGGAATAAGTGTTTATAACATGTACAATCAAAAGAAACAAGATCAGAATCCAATAGGTTAATCAGTTGATCAAGATAGGCATCAATGGGGCAAAAGTAGAGCATGTTGATTTCATGAATAGAGAAGATTTAAAGGGTGAATTTATGATTTTAAAATGATGAATGGATTCTAAAGAATCATACGAACAAGAGGAACAATAACAGAAATCAACTAAAGACAAAATCACATAATTTTGAAACCTTATCCTGCCGAATTTTGACCTAAATTATGGCAAAGAAAAACTAACCTACATAATACCCAATAATTTTGGATAGAGAATGGAAAGATCTTTCCAACAAGCTATTATTCACAAGAATCCGTCAAAGGATGAGAGAGTTATGCTATTTTGAAGTTCAAGCAGATTTTGGCAATTTTGCCGAAATATGATTTAACTTTTAACAAATAAAAACTAACCTACAGATGAAAAGCTCAAGATGGTTGGAAATAGGATGAAGAGAGCTTTCCAACAAGCTATTATTCACAAGAATCAGATAAAGGATGAGAGAGTTATGCTATTTTGAAGTTCAAGCAGATTTTGGCAATACCGTCGAAATACGATTTAACTTTTAACAAATAAAAACTAATCTCCAGATGAAAAAACCCAATGAAGAGAGCTTTCCAACAATCTAATATTCGGAAGAATCTGATAAAGGATGAGAGAATTATGCCAAGATGAAGATCAAGGAGTTTCGGCTAGGGTTTAGGCAAAAATCAGAAATTGAGAAAAATAGGATAAATTACGAAATTTCTATGTGGGTTTTGGTATGTTTGGGTCGGATAGGCTGGACACTCTTTTATAGGTGTCTAAGGAGGTTTAGCTCAGAGATAAATCCCTACTCTTAAGCTTAAAAAGATAATTAAAGGATCATTCTATTAGATGGATAACTCTATTTAAAAGGATAAATCTATTAAAAGAGATATTCTATTTAAAAAGAAAAATCATCTAATACCTTAGATAATAAGGGATAAAACTAAGGATAATTAATATAAAAATACCATAATTAAAATAGGAAATATTTGGCAGCAATCATTTTAGGCCATCACGCATTCATTTCTTCAAGATAAAATAGTCATTTCAACTGCATCGGTTACTGGATTTCTTGGACATCTAAACTAGGAAAGGTCGGGGTCTCACAAGTAGGGTAGCATCATAAGATTTGCAGAAATCTAAACAAACATCTCCCAAACAACATCAGATTCGCCTACACAACTAAATAGATTCGCCTACACAACTAAAGGGGTACCAAACAATTGTCAATCAATCTCAATAGAGATAGGGCCAAAAATAACAAACTATGGGTGGACTAAAAACACTTCTGAAAGCAGAAGTACACAGATAGGTAATTCATCATTCGATCTCATCAATAGAAAAGTTTTCCTCTTCCACTTATGTTGTCCAAGGCTTAGCTGCACAAAGGGTAAATGGTTAACAAACAATCTAATTAAAAAGCCTATCCATCTTGCCACATAAGGAGAAGGCATCCAAGCCATACGAGGAAAAGAGCATCCAAACCGCCCAAGGATAAGGGCATCTTAACACACAAGGACAAGGCATCCAGCCTCACAGGGACTAGGCTTCTAGCCACACAAGGACTAGGCATCCAGCATGCACTTGCCGGGGATTGTCACCCATGTGACTCTTATACAAGTAAGAATCTCTCCTCTTCCTAGGAGAATCAGTGCTAACCCCGAATAGCCACCGAAAAAGGATCCTGACACACAATCATGTACAAGCAAACACAAGCAAGTACAAGGCATATCACCACAACAGGGCATCCTCATTCACATCACAACAGAATCAGCATAGTTTAATCTGCAACTATGCATATTAAAAACAAAACATGTGCATGCAACAACAACAAGGACAAGCACCGAAAACACATCAATCAAACAGCAAGGATCTCTGGAAAAACTAATGAGGTTATAGATCCTACGTCTCTTGTCTCTGAACAAGTAGTTAATCCTTTGCCTTTATTAAGAGGATCCAAACCACCTATACAACCATAAGGCAAAGACAAAACCACACTAAGCATACATATTTGAGAAACCAAATAAACATCCCAGTTTCTTACCAATTCCACTCACCGAACCTATCAGATACTAGTGGTCAGATGTTGGTGGAACCACCCCCTTGGATGTGTGATATGATAGCCAAGAACACAACAAGAATCAAATTCACCATGCAAATTTCAACACTAAGTTAGGGCAATAAGGCAAATTGCGATTTCATATATATAGGATTTAGAGGTTGCAATTTCAGGATAATATAGAAAGATTAGATGTCAATTACATACGTGATTAAAAGGAATAAGATCAGAAACCAACAGACAAGTCAATTGGCAAAAATAGCAGCAATAAAGCAAAGGAGTAGGGTATGCCGATTTCACGTATAGGGAAGATTCAAAAGATGAATTCATGATATTACAATAAGAATAAGTGCCCAAAAATCATACAAACAATAGGAACAACAACGGGAACCAATTGAAGGATCAATCAAGGAATTTCCGCACCTATACCATACAAATTACGATAGCAATTAATATTAGGAAGAAATAACCTTTTGATGATGAAACCAAGATAACAAGATAAAGGATAAAAAGAGGTTTCCAACAAGATATTAATTTCCAAATCGGATGAAGAATGAAAGAATATGGCTAAGGTATGTATTAGGGATTTTTCGTCAGATGAAGAATGAAAGAATATGGCTAAGGTATGTGTTAGGGATTTTTCGGCAACAAAGGTGAGGAAGAAGGGTATATTACGTAATGATTTTGAGTTTTTTTGTGTGTGGTCGGCTAGGTAGTTTATAAGATTAATGAAATTAAGTTTTTCTACTTTTAAGGCTAGATATAAGGAGATAAGTTTTAGGATTTAATTTTGAAATTATCTCTGTAAGTTTAGGAGATATATCATTTAAGATAGAAATGAATCAAGAATAAAATGAAATAAGAATGAAATGAAATCCATCAAAAGAGGAAATAACCTTCAATACCATTTCTAGCTACCACATATCCATTTCTTTAGGGGAAAAATGGTTATTTCAGCTACATTAGTATCTGGACTTTTAAGATTAAGGATCGGGGTCTCACATCCTCCCCTCTTTATAAAAAAGTTTCATACTCGATATTTCAGCACAAGTACCAATGGGTCCTTAAAGGAGGATAGGAATATACATTGGGTATAATTCTTTATCTATAATTAAATATCTTGAATTATTAATAGGTGATTTATATATAGCAAGATTTGTTGACTGTCATTTTGACGAGACCACATTTCCAACATTGAAGGGAAGAAAATAAACAATCGGGAAAAAGAGATTTCTTAGAATGAATTACCTAATTTTGATCTTCGAACAAATCAATGTGAACATGAAGTTCAAAGATAATTCATTCGCAAACTACTGTAATCAATTGCCAGATGCATTTATTGACCTTAAAAAAACAAGATCTCATATTCTAGCTGTAAATACTCCGATATGAATTGATGTTCCTAAAGGACAGTCCATTATTGCTGGTAAATCTAAACCATGCCATAAACATTGAAGATCAATTGGTTCTCAAGATAAAAATCTTTAAAAAATGAAAAAAGAAACTATTCAAGATGGTCAAAAGGAGGATCAAGTCTGGGAAAAATTTGTTAATATAATTATCAATTTTCGGAAGAAACTTATGAGAATGAAGAGATCTCGATCAATTATGTCATTACAAGAAAAAGATAGAGCCAAAATAAAATACATGTCGATAATATTTTTGCATATAATGTAGTGCTCAATATTATGAAAGAAAATGAGGATACTGAACCTATCTTTATAGAAGAGTGTAAAAATCAAAATGATTGGCCAATGTGGAATGACCTGTAATCAGAATTAAACTCGTTTGAAAAATGAAGAATTTTTAGACTTATAGTGTGAGACCTAACTTGTGTAGGGAGTCAAAAGTTACCTAATTCTACATCGGAAAAAGAGTGGAGGAGGTCTTGGGTTTATATGTGTTGTGTGAATATGGGTTTGTATTATTGTTTGGAGATCATCAATATCATCCTACAATGCCCTCCTTATTTCTTGCATTCTTTATCTTTTCGTCATCTTTCAATATCTTTTTTATTCATATCACACAAATATATTATTGATGAAATATATAATGATTATTTTTGCAAAGTTACAATCAAAGATAAAATATTCAAAGCTCATAAAACATGCATACTATTAAAAATGTAACTTGTTTTAAATATTAGATTGAGGGAATTGGAATGTAACTTGTCATATATTAGAGTATTGCATCAATTTGAGTGGTCTTTGAAATTTTGTAGCATATTCTTGTACTTATACAAAAACGGAGCCAACCCACTTGACAAAATGCAACATCCATCCAAATTACTATTAAATAGAAAAAAATGCATAAAATAGATTGGGATCCTTTTCAGCATATAAGGACCTTAGGAAGACATGTGATATGGGCATTAGTTTGATCAGCTGGTTTGGTTTCCAACATTAACTAACTGTGCAACAGATTTTTTTTTCTGCCTGCCCGACCACTTGGTCTCTTGTAGCAGTAGTTTGGTGTAAAAGTTATCCTCTTACTTGGTAAACGCAAGAGCAGAAAGGTAGGAGAACACAAGACATGAAGAGACGTGAGAAGGGTCTGATGTTAGACTTTTTATATGCTACCAACGTGCGTAAAATAGGAACTGCAAAATCTGGGAAAGTTACTGCAATTTAAAACAAAACATCTTGGCCAAATGATGAACTAATAGAAAGACTAATCAGTCCTCCATTTGTGCAGAGCTGGGAAGATACCTACTCCACGTAACAGTTTGTGATGCTAGAAATGGCAGTGGAATACTTTGAAACATGAGGGAACCACATTTGACTTGTAAAGTTAATGAATGTTTGGATATATATGATTGGATTGTCGTGCCCACTTCTAGAAGAACCATGCCAAAATATCGTTACAGTCTTTCCAAACAAGGGATATTTCAAAATAAAAGTAAAGTGCCAATAAACTGTAATGCAATATTTTCCTTTAAGAAAATGAATGCGAGCGAATAGCCTGACATCTACGTCAATTCTCTTCTTTTTCTTTTTTTTTAATTGTATCTTGCTTAGCTTTTCGCTTTCACCATTCCCTCCATTCAAATTAAAACCATTCATAAAAATATATATATATATTTAAAAAAATTAAAAAAATTAAAAAATATTGATTGTCAATAATGACAATCCAAAACTAAAAATCAAAATGCTTAATAATAATAATAATAATAATAATCCAACCTCTCTTATTTTCATTTTTGTAGTTTAATTTGCAAATTGGTTTTTTTTCTCTCTTGCTTTACCACTAGTTTATTTCCATATTTAGTGGCTTAGATCTTCGCCAAATATTGATATTGACCAAAGATTTACTACAACCGACAAATTTCTCTTCACCTTGCCTGCAGGTATGGAGCTCTCGGTGGATTAGAACTAGGTATATAAAAATGCAACTAAATATTTAATAGTTTTTTTTATAAGCTAAGATTTCATAGTTGAGAAATTAAAACTACTAAAGTAATAGTATATCGTCCAAAAGATATTTTATTTGCATAATTTTACAAATTCATATTTATAAGACCATCCTATTACTTTCCCGATGTGTTATTGGATTTTCACAATTATTATACTCTATTTTAGTGACATACACATAGATTCCGTTCTATATTCAAGAGTCGGATGTGTTTGGTTTGACAGGATAACTGTCTGTAGCTTATGTTACACCTAAACACTATCTAGTTTATACATAGCTTCATAATTCATAATGTTGAAAAACTAAGGATATACCTTGTTTACAGAATAAACACAACACTTGAGAGAGTATTTTTAAGAACTGGGATATTTAGTGGAAAACATGAAACATGAAAAGGCCGTGGAATCTCCCTTCTATGTTATAGTATATAAATACGATAAGATGGATTTACATATGCTTAGTTATCCTTACGAGACTGGGGGTTTGGGTGTAGCTTGCTCCATCCGAAGCAGGTCGCTAGGTAAACCTGTATCCCTAGCTTTCCTAACCTTTAATTAAATGCATCTCTTGTAAAACGTTCAAGCAAGGAATAATATGAATGCAGCTTTCAAACCCCACGAACACCATAAAAGGAAAGTTCATCAGTCATGAGCGAGAAGGCTCTACCGGTCGGTGCTTCGGATAGGATAGGATAGGATAGGATAGGATAGGATAGGATAGCATAGCATAGCATAGAATAGAATAGAATGGAATGGAATAGAATAGGATAGCTGGTTAAAGAGAAAGCAAATGGCAAAAACGCGTCCCCCTTCAAAGGAAGCCAAACCAAGGGCCTAGTTTTTCTCGACTGAATGATGAAAGCCACCCATCTAACACTTGTAACTGTGTAATATATTTTTAACAATGGAGATGGTTCCCAATCAATTAGAACCCCAAGGAGTATATATGTAATAATATGGATTCTTTGTTTAATATAACATTCTTTTCAAACAAAAGAAAAAATTACCATTACCAAACTCGTATTCTGCGAAACCCTTGGACATGTTCAAAACAGAAAAGAAAAGTGAACCTAAGAGACAAATGCCTTGTTGTTTCCACTTTACCATCTTTTCTTGATTCGCCATTTCTTTCCCTCCTTCCTTTTCTTGTCCCATTAGCATCTCCACCTTCCTTCTCTCCTCCTTTTGATTATTTTATTTTATTTTATTTTATTTTATTAACTTGGCTTACTTCGATTAAATGTATCCACCCCTATTATCTTTTCAAGCAAGTTCCCAACGCTACTCTCTTTTCCTTTTTTAACACCGCAGACTCATATTATAGAAAACTAGAAGGTTTTGTCCTATTTGTATCTGTCCGTCTCAGGAAAGGGCAGTCTTTGGAAGGTAGTATGCCAAGGAGAGGAGAGGATGTAGTGAAGAAGGGCGGTTTCAATTAAGCTGCTACACGACGGTGTCGTCTTTGTTTTCTTTAGGTTAGATTTTCTTTTACTGCATCTCAGGGGGTCGTTACGGACACATGGAACCAACAGATTTCGATGTCATAAACCTTATGCCTCTTTATGCTTAGGCCCAAGGAAAGTTGCAGATAATATGCATACTGGTCAAACGGGGCATACATGGAAAGATCCAAAAGAAGGTAGGATACCTTGCTTGATAAACTCATTCATGTTTAAATCAAGGTAGCCACATATACAGTATGCATGTGTAGCTTGAAAAATTAAGGGGAAATTAAGAGGGGAAAATAGAAGGATAATGGTAGTAACTTAATTGTTGTGAATGATGTGCATCAATTTTGATGCTGATGGTATTACCGGATTGAGCAAGGTGTTAAGTCTCGTTTGACTAGCTAGGAATATATTGCATCCAATCACAAGTCCCCACCATATTTTCTTGTCCGTATTTGTAATAGTTTGGAATACAATTTTGTTCGCATCTGAGCATAAAATACATTCATAGCATATTCTCATTCAGACTGAAATTTTCGTACGTTTGTCGAAAAGGACAAGTTTTGGCTGGAATGAATAGGATATGAAACGCAACCATACCAGTAATAATAATAATAACCATAATGACGAAGAAGATTAGTACGTAGCGATGACCTTCTTCATAAAGAAAACCAAAAGTATAAAATAAGAAGCAAAAGCACCGTCAGAGTAAGTGACGACCCATATTCATATCCCCCTAAATCATAAACCATATTCCCCATAAAAATATCTGCAATGACGACCCAAGTGACGAAAGAATCACAGTTACTGATTGCATTATAATGCATAATCAATATTATCTTATCTTGATGAATCAGATATCAACTACCCTAGTTAGATCATGGGACTAATCTAATAGCTAGCTGGCCATGGCATGTTCATTGTTCATTGCCCTTTTTCAAGGAATATTCAGAATCTGTACGCCGTTCATCCTCACAGTATTCGCCGGTTAGACCTTTTATCTTTAGACCGCCAGCAGACTCACCTTCTTCAGCATTCTAAATGTTTTTATTTATTTTTCAATGTTAAAATATATTACAAACTAAACAAATCTCATCTTTTCTAAATTTTAGATAAATATTAACTCCTAAACTCACAAAATATAAGAACCTTAGTACTCTTTATCTTCTAAGTGAACCCAGTTGATGACTTGATGGCCTTTTTTTTTTTTTTTCTCTCGTAAACAGTAACACTGTCGAGGTTATGCTAATGGAAGTAAGTAAATACAACAGAAGGTTACCCCTCCCCTAACACTGTTGTTGTTGTTTTTGCTGTGTCCCACTTGTATACCATCAAACTCGCTGCGCCCTCGCTTTGAGTTAATATACATGACAGGTCCCCCTCGTAATAATAGCAATTTCTGACTGCTTTAGCCCAGGAGAACTGATTCAAAGGACACCAATGATGTTGACTATTCATCACCATCCGGTGATATTTCCAAGACAAAGTTTCTGTTTCCTAATGCCTGCTTTACTTCATCACTCTCTTTTTTTGATAGGAAGATTTAAGCTGTTATCATTAGGCATGTCACCATTTCTTTTACACTCAAAACATTTCTACTCAATGTGGGAACCAGAGAATGAACATCAAAAAGAGTTACTACAGACCTGGAGAAGGGCAAAGTGATATTGCAAGCAGTGACGAAGAATCATAATGAGCATCTTGGCCCATCGTTTGCAATACGTAGTTGTCCAGATTAACGCAAGACAGCACATGGAGTAGATGCCATTTGACAAAATAAAATATCGTACCCGTACCCGTACCCGTACCTGTACCTGTTATATAGAAGAAATAAAAAATACTATATGAGGGGGCTAAGCAGCGCGCGACGACAATGCCTGTTCGTCCAAAATTTTAATAAAAGTAGTAGAGGCCAGCAGTTGTGTCAGTATTCCAGAATGAATATCTAGTTTAAGATTTTCCTCCTGCGACCAACATTTACAAAGACTTTGGAATCTTCTTTATCTATCTTACGATTTTTTCTTCTGGCAAAATCTCCACTGGTACGATTTTGGGTCGCGGGACGGGGAGTCGGCAGCTCTGCGAGGTTGGAGAGTGGAAAGAGATGGACAGAGAAAGATGGGTTTTATGGGAAGCATTTTTCAAGGATGTCGGGATCACGACGGGAAGGGATTAAGCCATTAAGGGAATGGCTACTTTGTAGCGCGTATGGGTTTAAGATGGTGGTCTCGAGAGAGAGTTAAACCCATTTTTGCGCAACCGGTTCAGTGGAGGAGCCCTAATCTGGTGTGGGAATCCTGATGATGCTGCAGCACTGGCAAACAACTGCGAAGTACCTGATTGCCACTGCTGATGAAGATGATCGCTAGGAGACAGTGAAAGATCGCTGCCGATTCTGCTTCCATTGCTGCCGCTGCTACTTGGAAAATGAATCTACGGAAAATGAAACAAAAGCTAATTACAGGAATGAATCTACGGACTCCCACTTCAGTTGAAAATTGGATGAATTGAAGTCATGTGGAAAAACCTGAATCATCGGGGCCTCCCCAACGTTTCTCAGCTGCCCATATCTTGCCAATTCGTTGGCCTTTAGGGCGGCTGGAGAGTGAATTTGGATTTGGCTAAAAAGCTGCGCTGTTTCAGTCTCACCATATACTTTTCGTCCTCCACCGTGAATGTCATTTTGATGCAGGTTCAGCTACCAGAGCGAGCAATGAACAATTAACAACTGATCCGATGTGATGTTTAAAAGAAAACGAATAAATAAGATTATGCAGAAATGACAACCACCGTGGACTTAAACCCCCGATTTTGGCAATCAGCTTCCAATGGCATCGGTGCTGAATGTTGATGATCCATTGCAGCACCTGGCCAGTGCTTACCAAACACCGCATGGTTTAGCTTTGCTGCTGAATTGCCCAAGCTTAAATCAAGATCGCCATCTGCAGCATTACCTCCCAGCTCTAACAATACATCCATAACACACAAATCCCACGTTAGAAAACCTTGGATACAAGTTAGAAAACGTCGGAAGAATCATTAGGTCCTCACCACAACTCTTCAGCTCCTTCTCATAAATGCAGGGGTCGAAGTTGGTCACCGCCTCTTTACCATTACACTTGATGGCAGCTTTGTCATAAGCCCTGCAGGTGCAGGAATTACTAATACTAATTTACCAGAACAATCAAAACTGAAAACAAAACATGAAGGCACACTCACATGGACAGCTGGTTCCCTATTGGTTAACATATCCTAGACAATATTTCGTCAAAATAAAAAAATTCCTAGACAATGCAGTTCAAGCTAAAAGATGAAAAGTAGCAATGACGGCATAAATACCTTGCAGCTTCCACCTCGGTGTCAAACAAGCCCAGATAAACATACCTGCCCAATATCAAATTCAGAAAATAATCAATCAAATGAAAACAAAACAAATTCAGAAGCGCGAGATGATGTGTGATGTGTGATGTGAGATCAATAATATTATATATACAAGTTCTCCAAATGAAGAGCACACAGAGAAAAAATTACTTTTTGCCAAGAAACTGGCCCATTCGAGCTTCCCATCTACCACACTTGTGCAAGGTTACACCTCGATATTTCGAACTCCCTCGAGGAAATCCTGTGCTTTGTCGGCGAAGCACATGCACAAATTCTTCCTTGGTAAGGTTACTCATCTGCTCAAGATGTGAGAATTTCTCATTTTTTTGGCCATAAAGGAAGAAAAAGATATCAAATACACACACAAGTATCGAAGATAAGAAGAACTGTTGAAGATAAGATAAAAGTCAGTGGAACTCGAGGACACAGTCTCTCTATAGTCTATACCATCTTTACCTGCTTTAGGTCTTCCTCGTAATCTTCAATATTAAAATTTATATCCGCCTCCACTCCACGAAACTTGATTGCGGCCCTATCATACGCACTGCAATTTACCAAAGAGAATAAGGAAAGATCTAGCTTTTTAACTTTTAAGCCACAAATTATTATGCTTCCGGAGGAGAACAAGTGGATGTTTAAGCTTTAATGAACCCAAGGGCCCAACAAGACCTCACCGAGCAGCTGCATGTGCCGTGTCAAATCCACCTGCACAAAAAATCGAAGAAAAGCGATCTCATACGCATCAGAATTGTTTGTATATTAGTAATGATACATACATACATACATACATATATATATATATATATATATGGAATCATTTATATAAACAGTTAAGTGCATAATAACAGTCAAGATTAATATAAATTACTCGTACCTAGATAAACTTGCTTCCCGCAATCCCTGCATCAAGCAAAACAGCCGAAAATCAAAACATAGATTCCGATCGCCAGAATCCAAAACTTCTACGAAAGTACTACAGGAAATGTTTCTACTTGTAGATGCACGTAAGAAATTCATATAAAGAGAGCAGAAGACTCCGTTAACCATATATGGGACTCCCATCGGCCAGTTCTCCTGTAGAAGGTAACGCCTCGGTACTGGGAGCTCCTCGATCGCGGGCCTCTCCGGCTCTTCTTTAACGGTTGCGTAGGTGAGACTTCAACAGGATTTTTATGCGAAGCAAGTGATGATATTTCTGATTGGGAAAACTTCACTCCAACCCAGTGAGCCCTAGGAAAACCAGCTCCTCCATCACCGGCACAAGCAACGGAAGTTGCCCCCATTTCAGGGTCGTCTAAGGGAAAGAACTGCCGTGTCACTGGAAGCTCATCACTGTCCATGGAGTCCTCACAAGGCACCGAGAACCCGAATATTCTGCTGCTACGCTTCTTGAACAATCTTCCGCCTGTACTTCTATCCTCACTGCCATCTTCTTCGTCCGATCCATCCTCGATTACCACGGCAGAAGAACTGGAATTCGACACGGATCCGACCCTCTTACCCTTATCGTCCTCGCCGTCCACGGAGGTTTTTTGCGATGAGCAACCCTCGGATTGATCGTCTCTTCCATGGTCAGGAGAGTCGTTTAAGTCCCACATTATTTTTTCTCCCAACGGTACTTGAGAAACAAAAAAGGAAAGGCAAGCTAGACAATAGCGATCTGATTATAGTTTCTTTTATGACATTTCAAAGATGAAAGGCTAGAAGAATCAAGGGCTGGCTATTACTTGACTATGGACGAAGCTAGAGAAGAAGAAACTTTTCCTTGGTGTTTGTGTACTAGAAAATAAAATAATGAAGCATGAATAAAGAGACACAAAAGTGTAGAGTATTTAAAGGAGAGAAACCTACGACTGAGAGAGTAGAGAGGGAAAGAAGAGTAGCTCCTGTGTTGCAAAAAAAGGTAGTAGGGGAGATGGTTCAAGATCTTTGTATCCTAACTGCCTAATACAGCATAGACGAGGCCAGTTTGAGCTAACTTGGCCAAAAGCATCCCTCACCCACCTTAATACTCTCTAAGTCTAGTTTCTCTTTCTCTCAACTTGCCTTCCCTAGTTCCTTTTTTTCTTTTCTTTCTTTCAATGGCTCGCGATGCACAGTTTGGCTGCCCTCTTAGCCAGGGTGAGGGGGCGCTTATGTTTCCTCTACTTCTTTATATACATTTGAAATGTGCGTCACATTTGGCTTTTCCAATAACCCAATCCCGGATTTTCATTTTTAAACCGAATGGAAACTTCTCATTTCTTCAAGCCTGCATTCCATCCATCTTTTTCTTATTGGTGGGTGGTGGGTTCAGGTTAAAGTACGGGATGGAGGAGGAAAATGAGAGTGGAAGAAGGAACCGTATCTTTCTTCCCCACCCTTCCCACGTTAACCAAATCGAAAAGCATCTACTCTCTCTCCCCCCTTCTATTGCTTTCTTTCTTTCTCTCTCTCTCTCTCTCCCTCCACTCCTATTACCCATTAATAGAAATAGACAGCGCAAACTCTAGAAGGATGACTAATTACTCAATTACCTTTATTAGCTAAATAATTATTATTTATCATCATTGATGCACACGTCACCAGATTCACCCTCCACCCATCTCTCTTTCAATTTTCCTCCCTTCTTTATTACTAGAGATCTTCTATAATGATATCGACGTAGTCTATTCATATTTGGGTTTGACCAAATTATGCATGAGCTAAGGACTAAATTAAATTTAGTAAATATTTTTGTTTATCCAAATAAAGCTAAAATTGAAATTTTAAATAATTACTCAACCATCTCCAAAGATATAGGGTAAAATAAAAAGAGTTTCAAGGGGCAGGGGCGTTTTGGACAAGTAAGAAAATTAAAGTGACACCTAACACGAAAAGCTTAGAGGAATGAATGGAGCAAAAAAAATATGGAAGAGCGGGGAGGGGAGGGGGGTACGAATATCAGAATTCAGTAAAGAAAACGGGAATAATGTTTATTAAAAGGGAAAATCTTTCCGGAAAGGTCCAATCCAAGAGTACGGGAAGAGGGCCACATTTTCCTCTTTTGTTCTCCCTAGCAACCAATGGCTTTTCTTGGCTGTACCTGGTACTTACGGGTTTCTTTGGCCTCACTCACTCTCTGCCCTCTGCCCTCTGGCGCGTTGCCGCTCTTTTACCACGCTTCAACTCCTCTAAGTCATGCATTTTTACTTACCCTTTTTACATTACCTTATTTGCCAATTATGATGTCATTCCTCTTATCAACAAAATTCGAAATTCGAAATTCGAAATTCACAATTCACATTTCACTGTTATTATTATTTTCTTAGTACAAATCTTAACAATTTTTTATAAAATTTAACGGAAAATGACATGTCTTTTAAACTCCCTAGATAAGGAAAATTCTCTTGCCTCTCCAACCACCCTCTTAACCAGTTCTCTACCTAGATAAACTCTCTGATAAACCAGTTTGGATTTTTAGCCAGTGAGGCGAAGCACACGAGGTTACAATACACACACAATGGTATTTTTAAAATATTATTTTAAAAAGTTTAAAATAATTAATTCAAAAGGTTAAATAGAATTAAAATATCATAATTTTTTGAAAAATATTAAAACTCTGGAGTTAATTTCTGACCCTAGATTTGAGACTTGCATCGTCTAGCATGTCAAATTCTATATTTATGAGTATATTTAATTTTCAAAGTCCTAAAAAATTCTAAATAATTTTTCTAAGACTTTAAGATCAGTTTATGATATGAGAGAGCATTCTAGAGTGTGTATTGATATTTATATCTGCTAGTTATCCTTGTAACAATATAGTTGGAACTAGATGTGCATGTAGATACCAGCAGAGTAAAAGTGATTTGGGAACGGGTCCAAGTAAGAATTAGGACATTTCATGTGAGTTGGGACCTCATAGTATTTATTTAAATATATTTTTTATAATAAATTATTTTAAAGCAATATTTTCTTTATTGAATTTAAGAAGTAAAATTGTTAATTCCTGAATTGCTTATTTCTAAAGTTTTGATATGTCTTACTAAATTATAAATTTGAATGATATTTTGGAAAGGAGGTATGGAATCAGTTTTGAATGGGCAACTATGTTTGAATGATTGAAATATGCCTTGCTTGGACTATCTATTTGTGGTGGCAATTGCGTTCTGAGTTGTTTTGTAAAAAGGGTCCAATACCCCAATTTTAATTCTCATGAAAATTTTCTGAAGAGGGCCAGCATCCATGAACTCCTAGCTGCGGTTATAATGCTGAGTATTTCTATCCTACTATATGGATATGTGGATCCCATTGATTTGAGGTATCTTTCTACGGTTGAGGGAAATTGTTGGATTTTATACTATGTAATATGTAGCGCGGAAGATTTAAAATTTTATATAACATGTCATCATATTTAGGAACATACATGCAGAGAACTAAATCAAGACCGTTTGTTGATCTTTTAGTTTGGTGGTTGCACGAAGGGTTTTAGATTCTATAGCTTTCGCGAAAAATCCTCTTTTAATATCCACACACAGACTTTTTTTTTAATAGATTTAAAAAAGTCAAAACTCATAGATTTCCGTTAAAAAAATGGACGAGCAAATGCTCTCAACCGATGACAACAACACTTCACAAGATGACTCTGCAACAGAAGGAAAGGTTAAGTTCCGTTCTCCTGATGCCTCTAAAGATCAGGATACAGAGATGATGGAATCTCCAAAGTCCTATAGGGAGTCGTTGGTGGGTCTTCGCTCATCTTCTGTTGAGTATATAGATGTCGACGATGAGGATATTGTGGTATCTGCTGACAATGAAGGACCATTTATCTCCGTTTCGGACAAAGCCTATTCTCTACTCCGTGATTCGTGGAAGTTTTCAGTGGTGGTGAAACTTCTGGGGAGGAATATTGGTTTTGCTCTTATGGTTTCAAAATTGAGATCGCTTTGGGGACTTTCTTCAGACTCAAAGATCATTGATTTGGACAATGGTTTTTATTTGGCCAAATTGTCCAGTGAGGAAGAGATGAATGCTATACTACTTGGGGGTCCCTGGGTTATCCTTGGCCATTACCTCACTGTACAACATTGGTATCCCGGCTTCAGAGCTAGCTCTGCCACTGATTCTAAGGTTGTTGCTTGGCTTCGTATTCCGGATTTACCATTGGAATTCTATCATGAAAAAATACTCTCTAAAGTGGGTAGCCTGGTGGGACGAATGGTAAAGATTGATAAGAACACCTTGGGGGCTCAACGTGGAAAATTCGCTAGAGTGGCTGTCGAACTAAATTTATCCAAACCTCTACTACCGAGATTGAGGATTAATGGGCAATGGCTACGGATTGAGTATGAAAACCTTCCTCTGATTTGCTTTGGTTGTGGCCGTATTGGACATAACCAAACGATGTGTGCTCATTCAGCTCGTCAAAGTACATCTCAACAAGTTCCTATAGGAGTGTCACCTTCACTGTGGAGATGGAAGCTCCCGAATCTAGCCGAATTGCAGCTGCGAAGATCGAGAGTAATGGGTCGATGGAGGTAGTTGGTGTCCCTGATCACTTCGGGCCATGGCTTCATGCACCGAGTCGTCCTCGTCGAAACTCAAACAGAGGGCAATCGCCGATGGAGGCTCAGCCTAAGAAGGAAGGTCATCTACAAAAAGAAATATCAGGATCCAGATTTGCGGTGCTATCCGAGGTAACTAATGATCAGGGTATAAATAAAGAAAAGGCTCTAATTGAAGGAAAAATGAGGAAAGAGATTTCTTTTCAGAAGATTGCTGCACAATCGAAGAAAACTGAAGGGAAACAAATCAAGGTTTCTGCTGGCAAATCTCGAGTAGATTTGCGGGATAATAGGCCAAGAAATCAGGATATTAATCTCAAGATCTCCAAAGGTAACATGTTTGCTGACACCATTCCACGTATTACTAGTCAAGCTCGGCAATAGTCCCCACCTAACGAACCATCACAAGTAATAAGCCCTTCTCAGTCATTTCAATTTTTAACGGCTCAGTCCACAACCCCATCTCAACTCAAAGCTGACAGATCACACTCACAACAGTAAGGCTCTAAAGGCCCAAATTCTAAGAAGAGGATGAAGGAGAAGGTAGTGTTCAGTACGAATACTCAGAGTCCCGCAGAGCTGGAGCGGCTTGAAGCTGCATTCACATTTAATCTCCATTCAGGTGGTGGTTTAGGGAAGAAGTCTAGAATGGGAGCTAAGGTTTCCTCGCTAACAGAGCCTCTTCCTTCTAAAGATAGAACAACCTTAATTGGTGTTATGGAAGCTCAACCTTCAACTGCTGAACTGGTTGATAGTGGGAAGGAACAGCCTGCAGAGGCAATGTCTATGGTGGATTTGGTTTAGGAGCCCGATTCTCCCTCCTAATCTTAATTGTTTGCTATGTCTATTTTATCTTGGAACTGTTGCGGGGCTGCTAATAAAGCCTTTATTCCAGTCATGAGAGATCAGCTAAGACGCTATAAGCCTTGTCTCAGCATTATCCTTGAGCCTCGTATCAGTGGCTTGAAAGCTAAGAAGGTCATCCAGAAACTTGGATTTGACGGTCAGTTTTGTGAGGAGGTTGTTGGTTTTTCTGGTGGTATATGGCTCCTATGGCTGAAGTCGGATGTTTCTGTCACCATTAAAGAGTCAGGTCGTCAATTTGTTCACTTTGAATGGCATTCGTTGGATTCCTTCGAAGAATGTACTGCAATATATGGGAGTCCTATTCCTAACCATAGAAATGAATTATGGGACAACTTGAGAAGGTTAAAAATTTCAATTAAATCTCCATGGGTCCTCATTGGAGATTATAATGCTCTACTGTATGCAGATGAGAAAAGAGGTGGACTAAGGACAATCTCTGGTGTGAATCGTGTATTCCTAAAGATGGTGGATGATTGTGGCCTTTTGGATATAGGGTTTGTGGGTCCTAAATTCACATGGTTTAGACGAGATTTATCAGAAAGGCTGGATAGGGTGTTATGCAATCAGGACTGGCGGCAAAAATATCCTGATGGTTATCTTACTCATCTTCCCCGAATTCGGTCTGATCACAGGCCTATTCTTTTATCTTATACTAATACTTCTGGAATTCTGAGGGTCCAGCGTCCTTTTCATTTCCAAGTGGCGTGGTTAACTCACCCCAGCTTTGGTGATTTTGTCAGAGATTCTTGGCCAGCTCATGGCTTATGGGTTCCTTCATCACAAGAATTTAGTGTGGATTTAAAGAAGTGGAATGCCGAAACCTTTGGAAATATTTTTCAAAGGAAAAACCGTCTTCTACAACGTATTAAAGGGGTAGAATTAATTCTGAGTAGACGGGATTCTGATAACCTACGAAGTCTTCTTAGTGATCTTAACAAAGATTTTGAAGCTACTCTTCTACAGGAAGAATTATTATGGTTTCAGAAATCAAGGGTTAACTGGATTGGTTATAGAGATCGGAACACTTCTTTCTTCCATTCTACTACATTGGTGCGTCGAAGAAGGAACAAAATTATGATGCTTCAAGATTCTTTGCATAACTGGATTTCGGATGAAAAGGAGCTGCAACGGATGGCTATTAGTTTTTTTCAGCTATTATACAAAGAGGAAGGCTTGTCCTCTCCTTATTCTTTTATTCCTAATGGCTTTCAGCAGATCGAGGGAGCTGCAGCTGCTATTCTCATGTCTGTTCCTACTAATGAGGAGATTTTTGGGGTGGTTAAAAAATTCAGTCCCTACAAATCACCAGGTATGGATGGTTTTTCTCCAATATTTTTCCAGTCTCAGTGGCAGATTGTGGGGGATTCTATATGTGAATTTGTTCAGAATTTTATGCGGACTGGTGTGCTGGATCCGAGAGTCAATGAGACACTCATTACCTTGATTCCAAAGATCCATAATCCGGCGAATCTTAGCCAATTTCGCCCGATTAGCTTATGTAATGTTTCTTATAAAATCATTACTAAGTTAATTGCTAATCGAATTCAGCCTTTGTTAAAGGAGCTGATTAGAGAAACACAGTCAGGTTTTATTCAAGGTCGCCAAATAACTGATAATGTCATTGTTGTCCAAGAGATTGTACATTCAATGCGTAGAAAGATGGGCAAAAAGGGTTGGATGGCTATAAAGATCGACCTAGAGAAGGCTTATGACAGACTCCGTTGGGCTTTTATTGAAGAGACCCTTATGATGGCTGGCTTTCCAAGTGCATTATCTGATAGGATCATGACTTGCATTTCTACAGTCTCAATGCGTGTTCTTTGGAATGGTGTGGTTACTGATTCATTTATTCCCTCTAGAGGCATTCGTCAGGGAGATCCTTTATCACCTTATTTGTTTATACTTTGCATGGAGAGGTTTGGTCATATGATTGATCACTCCGTAGCTGATGGTGCTTGGCAACCTATTCAGATTGGTAATTCTGGCCCAAAGATCTCTCATTTATTTTTTGCTGATGATCTTTTCTTATTTTCCACTACGTCACAGGAGCAGGGTAATGTGATCAATGCTATCCTACAAGACTTTTGCCAATTATCAGGTCAGCAAGTTAGCTGCACAAAATCGAAGATATTCTTCTCCAAAAATACGAGTATACGCCTTCAAACAGAAATAAGTGGTATCTTGATATTCCTATCACGACAAATCTTGGGGTTTGGGTGTTCCTATCATGCATGGACGACTGACTAGGAATTATTTTTCTAGTCTGGTGGAGAAGATAAGGGTCTCTAATGTTTTAGGATCTGTGCTTTTTCACCAAAAAAAAAAAAGTCAAAACTCACTTCCTTTTATGTTATATAACTCGCAGCAACAAACGAGGGGGAGAGGGTGCGGATTTTTCTTCTCATATGAAAGAAAAGACTTAGGAAAAATTTTTAGGGAATGTCTCTATTTATAGCCCCAAAGAGGAGAGAAATTGTCTCCTCTTTCATTAAGGGTGTTGCTGAAATTACCTTGTCACAAGGAGATTTCAAAAATATCTTATATCAATAATATTACTTAATTTTCTTTATCATATAAAGAAATAAATCTATATATCATTAATATATTTAACCTTTATTAAATTTCTTAATTTATTCCATTATACTCCCCCTTAAACTTTGGTTTCTTGGTACATTTTAAATTCAATTATTACAATTGTGATTAATATCCTGATATATCAAGAGACTTGGTGAATTGTTTACTCCTGTTATATATGAGAGATAAATGTTGTTCATTTAGTCCACCCTCAACTATAAACCAATAAGCCCATAAGGACTCCGTTTGGATGATAATTACGAGCATCATTGAAATACTCCAAAGTTAGTGGCCCATCTAAAGTGTGAGAACCTGATATTTTTGAGCTACTTGGGCTGGGAAGTCCATTCGAGGACTAATGATATTAGCGGGTCTTACTCCATGGATCGAGATCAATTTTGAATTTATGAAATAAATTAGAACAATTTGAAGGAAAATATCAATTTTTTAAGTTTATTGTAACTACCTATTTATGATTGGAAAATCATAAGAGGTTGCATTATTGATTTTGGAATCTTAAGACCATAGATTGGTCTATTGGATGTATTTAAGGTTATATAAATTTTTCAAGAATTTTCAAAATCGTATTTAGAATTACAATAAATTTTTAAAGATATTTAAAGAGGTGTAAGATTTTTAGTAAATTGAGTATTTATAAAAAAATATGATATTTATATTGATAGATTTTTCTATTTATAAGAAATTTAGAAAAAAATTTGTGGTATTTTTTAGAGAATTAGACTATTTATTAAGAAATTTATACTAATATTAAAATTTTGAAAATATAATTATTATTAATTATATAAATTAAATATATTCTAATAATAGAATAACTAAAACGACATGTCATTTTGACCGAGGATGGTCAAAATGGTAGTAGCTCAAGCCATTTCTGCAACCTAAGCATAAAGGGGCGTCGTTTTGAAAGAAACGAAGCCATATTGAAGAGCAACCTAAACGACATCATTTTGACGTCGGGACAGCCATCGAACAACTCCACCTCCTTTGACTGGAAAACATTGGGGTAAAATCGATTGTGGATTATGGCTATTTATTGTGAATCAAGCCACCAAAATATATCTGAGAAGCTTCCCCTCTGAGCATTTTGGGCCATTTCCGGTCTTTTCATATTCAGATTTAGGTAAGAAATTAACTCAGAAATCTGGATGTTCTACCCCTTCGATTATGCTATTTTAATTGTTTAAATCCATCAATGTTTTATATGATTAGGTTCGGTGTGTCTTAGGCTTCATTTTAGTATAATTTTTATGGGATTTGAGCAAGTATCTAGGGATTCAAGTGTATGGGCTGTATTCTGGCGTGATTTGCAGAATTCAGTGACCAGAAGAAGAAGATGACCTTGGTCTACAGGTCGTCCAAGGTCTGATCGAGCGACAGGTCGTTCGACCTGTGAAGTGAACAACGTGTCACTTGCATGCGCAAATGTCGTTCAATTGGGTGGACATGAGGCATCCGAACCACAAGTTCGGATGCATCATGGCAGTCACAGGGTATGTGAGGACTGGAAAATTTAGAGTTTCTTGAGCCAGGAAGCCCATTTGAGGACTAACGAGATTAGTAAGCCTTAGCGTACAAATCGGGGTTGATTTCGGACATAGGAAGCGAAATGGGTTATTTTTTAGGAAAATTTATAATTTTTAGAATTTATCATAATTATTCAATTATGATTGAAAAATCATAAAAGGATTTTAAGACCACAGAATAGTCTATTGATAATATTTAAGGATATATAAAATTTTGAAGAATTTTTGGAAGTATATTTGAAATTATTGAAATTTTTCTAAAGTAAAAATGATGCGTATTGGCTATGTAGTAAATTATGTATTTATGAGAAAAATATGATTATTAATTTGATGGATATTACTAATTATGAAGAATTTATAAGAATTTTTGATATATTTTTCAGGAATATATAAAAATTATTATGGATTTTATATTGATTTTGGTATATAAAGAATATATTATTATTATATAAAATATTATATTATATCAATATAATAGAATATAGTAAAAACGATCAAGCAGGTATGTCATTTTAACCGAGATGTTCAAAACGACAGCCTGCACTGTCATTTTGATGCTCAGGAGAGTTTCCTCTGAGCATACCGTTTAATGTTGAAACGACGTCGTTTTGCACTGTAGCAAAACAACGTCGTTTCATCGATAAATCCAACAAGGTTGACCGTATCTCCACCGCCTTTGACCAGGGGGGATAAGGTCCGACTTTTGTATGAATTTCGGATCCATCGGTTCTTGAGCCTCAAAATCGTTTGCTTAAGCTTCTTTTCTTCCTCCTGAAACTCTTCCAACCGTTATGAGCTGAATTCGGGTCATTTCTCGGTTGGAATTAGGTAAAATTTCACCTTGGAAATTGGGATATTCTTCCCTTTAACTAGCTCATTTTAGTTTGTAGAAATTTATTTAGTTTGGGTTGATTAGATTCGGGTTAGTGTAAGCTTTGTTTCGGTATAAATTTTGTTAGATTTGAGTGTG
This sequence comes from Passiflora organensis, assembly GCA_019739055.1. Lineage (NCBI taxonomy): Eukaryota > Viridiplantae > Streptophyta > Magnoliopsida > Malpighiales > Passifloraceae > Passiflora > Passiflora organensis. The sequence goes on from JAEPBF010000298.1 coordinate 1,075,462, forward strand.
TATATGATGTTTTCTGTGTTTTCTGGTGACTGGATAGAACGTCTGGCGTGAGTTGCAGGTTTCTGACAACTAAAGGTAGGGGATGACCTTGGATGACTTGTTGTCCAAGTGTAGGTTCGAGTGTATGCTCAGCCCATGCGTGCCAAGTTCTGAGGGTGACACATGTAGGCCTGGAATGAGCTTTGGGTAGTCCTGGCAGCATTAGACATTGCCATATGGTATTTTTCTATTGGTCAAAAATTAAAAAATTCTGAAAAAATGGAAAAATAGCTAGAAAATATTTAGGAAATTAGTAGAAAATTGAAAAAAAATATCAGAAAAATTACAGAAAATACTAGATTTAATTTGGTATCTAGTGATATCAAATTTACATAAATTAGGCTTGATTTGATAGGTTAATTAAATCAAACAAGATTTGAAAAATTAAGAAAAAATAGAAAAATCACCTGGTTGGGTTCCGAGTCGACTTTCGGGCAGAAACGCATCGAGTTAAGAACTTAGGCGCATTGTTTTATGTGTTATTATGATATGTGAATGGTTTATTGAGAATGTATTATCCTTAGGCATAGGCGGATTCCTACAATGATATGAGTTTTAGGAATCAGTTTGGAATGCCATCGACGGCTATTTGGGCTTCGAAAACCCATGATTGGACGAAATTTCCTTTCTTTTGATAAATTGCTGGCATGAATGTTATTGTGTGATTAATAAGAAATCATTAGTTGAAACTATGACGATCCTAATTCCTAACTATTACTATTTGCTTCGATTAAGGTCATCATCGCCGTGAAACCCAAATAAGCCCAAATGACACCTAGGACCTATCTGAATCTCACTAGGCTTACCATTAACTTCTGACTTTTAGCATGTTTATTTTAATGTTTAACAACAATTGGAGCATGATATTGGACAAATTTTCTGGTAACATACGGAGTGAATAAAACATCAGCGGAAGTCTTTAGATTAAATCATTGGGTTCATAACACACAAGTCCCATAGGGATCCAAATAACCAGCAAGAAATCCTCCAACATATTTCGGAAATAGCAAGCAAAGGAGGGCTCTTAAAATAAATCAGAAAGTAGCCCAATCATTCATGTTATATGCGCAAGTAAACAAGGAACAAGTATGCAAATGTGATGCGATATCGCTCTGCCGTGCAGCCTTGATCTCACACACTGGTACCATAGACAGTGAATGTACCTAAGTCTGAAAAATAGTAAAACAACGGTATGAGATTACAAGAATCTCAGTAGGGTCACAACATCATAAGATCTGTAGATACCCTAAACACAAATCTCTCAATTCACATTAGATCATTCCTTAAAAACTAAAGGGGATCATGCAATTCAAGAACCAATCAAAAAAGGATTATGGCAGAATCTATGGTTAAGGGTGGACTACAATCACTTCCAAAAAATCAGAAGTACACAGGCAGGTAGAACTCATCAGATTGCTCTTGGCAATGAAGAAGAAAGGTCATCCCCTTCCACCTGTGTTGTCCAAGGCTTACTGTACGAAGGGTAAACGGTTAACACACAAGCTAATCAGTAAGCCTATTCATCTTGCCACAAAAGGAAAAGTCGTCTTGCCACACAAGGAAAATTCGTCTTGCCACACAAGGACAAGTCATCCCAAGCCACACACAGACTAGGGCATCCCAAACCACACAAGGATAAGGGCTTCCTGCCACACAAGGGCAGGGTTCCAGCCACACAAGGACCAGACATCCAGCACGCGCATGCTGGGGTTTGCCACCCATACAACTCTCATACCAGTAAGAACCTCTCCTCTCCCTAAGAGCATCAGCGCTTACCCCGAATAGCCACCAGAAAAGGATCCTGATACACAAACACGTACAAGCACACACAGGCAAGTACAAAGCATAATACCACAACAGGGTATCCTCAATCATGTCAGAACACAATCAACATATTCAATTCACATAACATATGCAACTCAGGCATTCAATACCTAATTCAGGGGTTTGATATAGCCTATAAGATCCATATCTCAATCTGAAATTCATACTCTCACCCTATAATCAAATCGCATGCAATACAACAAAGGCAGGTATCAAAAACATCAAGAAAATAACAGGGGTCTCTGGAGAAACCGATGAGGCGTCGATCCTACCTCTCTCATCTCTGAACAAGAAGCTACTCCTTTGCCTTTATTAGGTAATTCCGAACCACCTATATTATCACCAGGCAAAGACGAAAACAAACTAAGCATGCATATTCAATAATCAATTGAATACCCTATTTCCTTACCAATTCCACTCGCCAAACCTATCAGAAACCAGTGATTAGATGCTGCAGGTGCCTCCCCCTTGGATGTGTAATGTGATAGCCAGGAACTTAACAAGATTCAACCTGAATTACCATTCCAATTTAACTATGCAAATTTTGGCGCTAAAAGTAGGGTATAGGACAATTTCGAATTCAAGCATAGAGAAGTTTAAAAGAAGGAAATTCATGATCATACATCATGAATAGATGCTAAGAAATCATAAAAACACGCAAAACGACAACAAAAATCAACCGAAGACAAAAACTGTAGAAATCTAAAAAACCTAATTTTGTCGCCGATTTTCTACTTAAACTTAGTCAAGTAAATATTAAGGTCCAAACAAAAAAACATATATGGTTGGAAAGAGGATGAAAATATCTTTCCAACAAGATATTATTTGTAGAAATACAACAAACGATGAAAGAGTTATGCTATTTTGAATTTCAAGAAGATTTGGTAGTGCCGCCGAATTTCAACTTATCTTTAGAGAAAGAAATACTAACCTCCCGAAAAAAATAAAAAAGGTTTTTGAAATAGGATGAAGAAATCTTTCCAACAAGATATTATTTGCAGGAATCCGATAAACGATGAAAGAGTTATGCTACATTGAAGTTCAAGAACAATTTGGCAGTTCCACCGAAAACCTAATTCCGCTGCCGATTTTCAACTTATCTTTTGATAAAGAAATACGAACATCCAAAAAAAAAAACAAATATGGTTGGAAATAGGATGAAGTGAGCTTTCCAAAAAGCTATTATTTTCAGGAATCTGACAAACGATGAAAAAATTACACTACATTGAAATTCAAGAAGATTTTGGTAATTCTGCAGAGTTTTGACTTATCTTACGAGAAAGAAATGCTAACCTCATGATGAAGAAAAATATGATTGGAAAGAGGATGAAGAGAGCTTTCCAAAAAGCTATTACTCGTAAGAATCTGACCGATGATGAGAGAGTTATGCTCGTTTGAAATCCTAACGGATTTCGACAGAAGTAGGGCGGTGTAAGGTTTTTAGGGTTTACAAAATTTGTGTAATTTGGTGTAAGATTTTTATGTGGCTGGCTTCCTATTTATAGATGATGGTTATGGGATTATAATTCCTACTTTAAAGGCTTTATTAAAATAAGAAAACTATCAGATTTAAATTCTGCAATTATCTTTCCCAATTTTTAGGGATTTTAATTTTTAAGGCAATTATCTATCTATAAGGACTTAGATTAAAGGAATTAAAACTAGAATTAACTACCATACAACTCTTACCAATTTCGGTCATCACACATCATTTCCTTCAGAGGAAAAATTGTCTTTTCACCTATATTGGCTTCTGGACTTCTAGGACTCAAAATTCGGGGTCTCACAGAAACCATGCATGTGTATGTGTGATAAATAGTGTTTCGAGCATGATAACTAGTATAACGTGCATCGAGTAGCATGAGATGATATAAAATGCATGAATGTACCATACTATGATTGATATGCATCAAATACAATCAATGCATTTGAGAATTGACATCGGCATGTGGAATTCACTAAGTCCGCATAAGGTAACCTATACAACTCTTGAGAGCTCTCCGGGTCTAGTAGCGTGGCGTGAAGACGTCAAACATGAGATAATAAGGATGGAATGGGTTTTTGTTTATTTTAATATTATTAAAGTATTAATCAGGATCTTGTAATGCAGGGAACGATAAGGTGGAGCTACCATTACCTAATACCCCGGTATCGTTCATGGATCGGGTTAGGCATTAAAATTATATGAATTTGTCTATTTCACGCAATAATGACATAAATAGAAACATAACGAAGATAAAGTGCCACTGACAAACTCCAGTCCTGTCCCTGGCTCGGATAGGTTGAAAGATATTGCCAAACCCAAATCACGGTCATGTGTGCTTTAAAGAATTATGCGTGTTGCATCTATTATGGCTATGATTGCATTCGTTAATGAAGAAATTGAACAATTGAATAAATGCCAGTATTCTTTTTATGTATGTTGCAAATGCTTGTGAATTATTTTGTTTTTCTTTCCAGTCCATTCACTTGGCAGGATTTTGCCAATATACTGGCATGAAATACAGGGATGATAATTAAGAGCTCGCTCCCAGGAATCTCGAGAACAGAATAACAAATCAAATGAATATCGACAAGTACGATCGAGGTAATTTTATGAGTATCGTATTCGTAGCTTTTTCCCCTAAAATATGTTAGAGCCAACATCATAAATTGATTCCTAGGCAGCATTTGCTAAATTTCCCATGATACGATGTAATCCCTGACAACGTAGCATTACTTTATTAAATTTTCCTGCTATTAATTCTCTTATTTCTTATCTTACATTCTACGCTTTAATTTATACTATTAGCCTTGTAGGTCTATCGTATGTATTGTCGTAAGTCGTAGCAGGATGTATGATGGACCTATGGTGGGTTGTCGCGCGTGATCTTCGGGGTCCGGGGTGTGACAACCTAAAATGGTAGTAAAGCATTGTTTACTTAATATTCTTAGAAGCTCATACGTTTCTCATTTCATATGACTCTGCTACCACACCTTGCTCACCTGTGTGGGTGATAACTCTTATGATGATTTTTACAATAGTGAAGCATATTCCTTTCTCTAGAAATATTTCTTGTTATCGAGAAATCTTTAAAGTGGCATGTTTTCTTTTCTTTCGGGGACACGTATAGACCATTCATCTCTATCTTATGATATTTGTTAGTACTATATGAAACTTATAAACCCGAATTTATTTAACTTCTAAGATCGGGCAATAGTGTTTTGAAAATTTTATTCTTTATTATAATTCACGATTTTATCGTGACCTTTGAGAACCGCTTTGTTTTTGGTAAAATGTGTATTTTCAGCACTAGACTTGATTGGGACTTCAAATTATTCTCGTGATCTTGATTGTGAGTTGTTATGCATAAGTGTTGTATTTTCTATTAGTGTCCTCTTAGAGTTATCGCTTGAGTGAGTGATGGCTTTATTCCTTGCTCTAAAACATTGGTCTATGCATAGTCGCTTTCCTTACTAAAAAGGAATGACTAATCAAAATTTGTTTGATTGTGAGTTTGATTGGGTTAAGGGGAAACTATGAATATGCATATATCGTAATAACGTGATTTCAGATTGAAAGCCTGTGAGGAGGAAGAAAGAATGTATGCATAACCTTTGATAAGTTTGCATTGTGTATGAATGATTTGAGTATAAAAAAGTATCGTTTAGCAAGAAGTACCTTAGATTAGGTACGGTATAACAAGAAGTACAGGTAGACATGAACGAGTATGAGATTGGATATTTATTTTGAGGTATAAATCGATTGTGGGATTGAATTTAGTTTGACATGCTTATAGGTAATAAATGCCTCATTGAATTCTAACAGGAACGGTATGAACCATATTAGGACGAAGCCTATTATAGGCCATTGTTTAGTGAGCTGCAGATGCTAACTCTTAGATAACTATGAACAAGTGAGTAGAACTAGATGAGGATGGGTATTACTTACCTGATTATCAGTGTGTTCTATGTTTATAAGTACACTCAATGCACATTATTAACTCATAAATTAGTAGTGCAGATAGTGCATGAAGTGCATGTCCTTATATTTTATAAAAGATTGATGGTATGATTCATTGTGTATGGAATGCACGTATAATATGGAGGGATATTATACTGGAACTAAGAAATGTGTAATCTACTCTTTAGAGTATAAGCTTGTGTTTATAGCTCTTGGAAAATCAAGCTATGCGAATTATTAGATACACCCGAGCCCTATAGATTGAGAAAATTGTATGTGGAAAGAGTATGTATGATGGGCCTACGGCGGGTTGTTGCTCGTGATAACCCATTTGTGGGGTTTGGATATAAGAAACTTATAAGAGAAAATTTTGGGAGTATAGTCTATATTGAGGCTAACTAGCCTGAGAAACAGGTGGGATTTCGAGAATTACATCAATATTCTGAAGTTTAAGATTGCTGTATTTTGATCAATATTTGTAATCTTTATTGTGATAATGATGACTGTTATTACTCCTTAATAGTGAAAGAAATTCAAATTAATTCGGATGAAAATTTTTATGGTTGATAATCGAACATATATGATTTTGATGGTTTACTTGATTTTGAGTATTGAAAACGACTAAGTCATCAGTTGTCTTCGATTGGGAGGAAATCAAGAAAATTTAATTTATCTTGACAATAAAGAAGAAATTATAGTAAGAGCTTATATTTGTCACGACCCAGCGGGCCCAGACATGTATGTGCATCTGATGGATCACAACTGCAATGCTGAGTCGGGCTTCTAACCACATAGCCTAAAAGATGCATCTTGTTACAAATGAAATCATCACACAACACATATAAACCCAAGACCTCCCTTGCTCCTTTTCGATGTGGGATTGGGTAACCTGACCCCCCTACGGGCTAGGTCTCACAATCTCCCCTCCTTATAGACCTCGTGTCCTCACGAGGGGAGCCAAACGTAACTGCCTTGGGCCCAAACGTGAACACACAACACGGCTCAAGCCCACCTGGAAGAGAGAACTAGATCGGATCCGCTACCATTTGTCACGACCCGCCGGGCCCTGACGTGTATGTGCGTGTGATGGATCACAACTGCAACACTGAGTCGGGCTTCTAACCACATTGACCAAAAGATGCATCTTGTTACAAATGATACCATCACACAACACATATAAGCTCAAGACCTCCCTCGCTCCTTTCCGATGTGGGATTGGGTAACCTGACCCCCCTACGGGCTGGGTCTCACAATATCTCACTAATGAGATTAATTTTGATATGATATTTATTTTTCCGAGCGGAATTGGCTAACATAAGTTGCTAAGATGAAATGTGAATTAAAATGTTATGAGTTTGAAGAACTAAGTTTAAATTGATTGATGGAATCAAAGATGAGAATGGAGTTGTATAGCGAAAATGGGGTGTTGTGAACAGAATAGTATTTAGAGTTGATTTTTTTATGATATCCTTAAAAAAAACCTGGAACAAGTTCTTAAACAGTGTAAGGGTAAAAGGATCGCTCGAATCTAATTTTTATAGTTAAGGGTTATGAAATTCATGACCCGACAGGATTGGTGATGATATGATTATGGTAATGTCATTGGGTATGATAGAATGATTGAGTTGACATTTTAAGGATAAAGGGAACATGATTGGGCATTGTGTTCTAAATTATGAGTATAGAAATAGGTAGTGTGATTATAATGAATAAGGGATATGGAAGGTATGCAGTGGACACTGCAAATGTGATCATAAAATAGTGTACGTGATGTCCTTATGAGGATCGTAATCCCAGTGTAACTAAGTTTCGAGGATGAAAATTTTTGTAAGGAGAGAAGGATGTGAAAACTAGATTAGTGAGTCTTATCCCATGAATCAAGATTGATTTCGGACTTAGAAAGTGAAATGAACTTATTTTTTAGGAAAGTTTCTAATTTTTAGAATTTATTGTAATTATTCAATTATGATTAGAAAATTATAAAGGGAGTTCTATTAATGATTTCTAGATTCTAACACCATAGAATGGTCTATTGATGATACTTAAGGATAAATAAATTTTTGAAGAATGTTTGAAAAAATATTTGAAATTATTGAAAATTTTCTAAAGAAAAAATGATCGTATTTAATTTTTAGTAAATTATGAATTTATGAGAAAAATATGATTATTAGTTTTCTGGATATTAATAATTACTAGAAATTTATAGGAATTTTTGATACTTTTTTGCGGTTATATATAAATTATTATGGATTTTATATCAATTTTGGTATATAGATAATATATTATTATTATATAAAATATTATATAATATATTAATATAATAGAATATAGTAAAAACAACAAGCAAGTATGTCGTTTTGACTGAGATGGTCAAAACAATAGTCTGCACTGCCGTTTTGACGCTCGGGAGGGTTTCCCATGAGCATACCATTTCATTTTGAAACGGTGTTTTTTTGCACTGTAGTAAAATGACGTCGTTCCGTTGATAAATCCAGAAGGGTTGACCCTCTCTCCACCGCTTTAGAAACGGGGACGGGATAAGGTCTGATTTTTGTATGAATTCCGGATCCATTGGTTATAGAGCCCTAAAATTGTCTACTTAAGCTTCTTTTCTTCCTCCTGAAACTCTTCCAACCATTTTGACCTGAATTCCTATCATTTCTCGGTTGGATTAGGTAAAATTTCATCCTGAAAATCTGGATCTTCTTCCCTTTAACTAGCCCATTTTATTTTGTAGAGATTTATTTAGTTTGGGCAGATTAGATTCGGGTTAGTGTAAGATTTGTTTCTATATAAATTTTGTTAGATTTGAGTGTGTATATGAAATTTTTTGTATTTTCCAGTGACTGGATAGAACGTCCAGCATGAGTTGTAAGTTTTTGACAACAAGAGGTAAGGGATGTCCTTGGACGACATGTCGTCCAAAGTCTCTTCGAACTACAGGTCGTCCATTAGGGGAGCAGGTGTAGTTCGAGCTTAAGGCTTGGTCAACATGTGACACATGTAGGTTCGAGTGTAGGCTCAGCCCATGCATGTCAAGTTCTGAGGGTGACACAAGTAGGCCTGGAATAAGCTTTGGGTAATCCTGGCAGCATCTAATGCTGCCACGTGGTATTTTCCTATTGCTAGAAAATTAATAAATTCTGAAAAATGAAAAAATAATCAGAAAATACATAAAATTCGGAAAAATAGAAAATTGAGAAAAAATCTGAAAAAATCTGAAAAAATACAGTAAATAATAGATTTAATTTGGAGTCTAGTGATATCATGTTTTCATGAATTAGACTTGATTTGATAGATCAATTAAATCGAACAAGATTCAGAAAATTAAAACAAAATAGAAAAATTATATGGTTGTTCCCGTGTCGATTGTCTGGTAGAAATACTTCAAGTTAAGGAGTTAGGCGCATTATTTTATGTGTTATTATGATATGTGAATGGTTTATTGAGAATATGAGATCGTTGGGCGTAGGTGGATTCCTACAATGGCATGACTTTGAAGAATAAGTCTGGAAGCCATCAACGGCTAATTGAGCTTCGAAAACCCGTGAGTGGATGGAATTTCCTTTCTTTTGATAAACTCTTGGGATGAATGTGTTATTGTTTGATTAATAAGAAATCATTAGTTGAAATTATGCATGCGTATGTGTGATAAATAATATGTTGAGCATGATAACTAGTATAACGTGCATCGAGTAGCATGAGATGATATAAAACGCATGAATGTGCCATACTATTATTAATATGCATCAAATGCAATGGGAGCATTCGGGAATCGACATCAGCATGTGGAATTCATCGAGTCCGCATAGGGTAACCTATGCAAACCTTGAGAGCTCTCCGAGTTTGGTAGTGTGGTGTGAAGACTTCAAACACAAGGTAATAAGGATGGAATAGGTTTTTGATTATTTTAATATTAATTAAATTATTAATTAGGATCATGTAGTTTGGGGATCGATTAGGTGGAGCTACCATCACCAAACACCCCGGCACTGTCAGTGGATCGGGCTAGGCATTAAACTGACATGGATTTGTATACTGCATGTAATAATGACATAAATAGAAACATAACGATGATAGAGTCCCACTGACGAACCCGAGTCCTGTCCCTGGCCCAGATAGGTTGGAAAATATTACCAAGCCCAAATTACGGTCATGTGTGCTCTAAAGAACTATGCGTGTTGCATCTATTATGGCTATGATTGCATTTGTTAATGAATGAATTGAACAATTGAATAAATGCCAGCATATTTTTTATGTATATTGCGAATGCTTATGAATTACTTTGTTTGTCTTTCCCGTCCGCTCACCTGGCAGGATTCTGCCAGTATATTGGCATGATTCTTTATACTTGATAAATAGTAATTCCAAACAAATACACCTTTATTGATTGTTTGAATGTGATACAAAAATTCCATAACTCATTGCTTGAAACTAGGGCATACCCTAATATCCAACAATCTCTCAGTTACACTAGTTTAAATCCTTGATGAATGTTATACCCATAGATCCAATGTTGTTTATCATATTGCTTCTGGGATAAAAACTTTGTAAGTGGATCTACTATGTTGTCATTGGCAGACACTCTACTCACCTACACGTCTCCTTTGTCTATAATGTCTCTAATTAGATGGAAACATCTGAGTATGTGTTTAAATTTTTAGTGAAATCTTGTTCCTTTGTTTGTATTTAAACGATCCACTGATGATACCGAGGTGTTAGGTAATGGTAGCTCCAACTAATCAATCCCCACTCTACAAGATCTTGATTATTATAATTTAATTCATAATAAAATAAATAAAACTCTTTTCTTTCTTATTACCTTGTGATTGACATCCCCACACAACGCTACCAGACTCAGAGAGCTCTTAAGGGTTTGCATAGGTTACCTTATGAGGATTCAATGCATTCCACATGCCGATGTCAATTTCCAAATGCGCCCAATGTATTGGATGAATCTCAATCATCCAATTATAGCATGGCACATTTATATAGTTCATAGCATAGCATAATACTCAATGCATACTATATTAGATATCATGCTTAATATAGTATTTCTCAAGTATACACATGCATAATTCCAATTAATTATTTCTTAATAATCATATTTACAACTCATGTCAACAATTAAGCAATAAATAGAAAGATTCATCCACTCACGGGTTTTGAAGCCCAAATATCCGTCGATGGCACTGTGGACCGATTCCTCGAGGTCCTACCACTATAGGTATCCACCTACGCACAATAATTTTCGAACTCCTAGTAATTCATACTCAATTACATAATATCACACACCTAAATCTTTAAACCAATGTGTTTCTATCCGAGAACCAACATGGAATCAATCTAAATATTTTTCCTTTTTTTTTTCTCAATTTTTCTAATCTTGTTTGATTTATTTGACCAATCAAATCAAGTCCAAACTTAAAAAATTTGGTACCATTAATGTGAGGACCTGCTATAGGTAAATGGGACCCTCACTGCCACGTAGTCCTGATCGACCCATCATGTGGATCAATCAAAACCACACAAGACTCACATTAACTTTACAAATCGAATTCCCAAAAATACATACAAATTTGAATTTTTCCTTTTAAAAGGAGCATGAGACGTCACAATATACACATGGCACAAATAAGCAACGGAGTACTCAAACACAAACAACAAAAGTCTTTAAACTGCATACAATAGGCCACACGCCCCCAAACATGCTACACATTGAGACCATACACACAAGCCCATAAGGATCCACACAACAAGTGTCCAAGGCACGCAACTTATAATCAAATGGAAATACGGGTCATTCATGAGTATAAAGTGTCAAATTGGAAAATAAACCCACAATGGGTCTATATCAACAACCATAATCTAAAACAAGCATGTATGTCGATAAAGGGTAAAAATGCCAAAATATAAAACATGTCGAGCTTCCAAGACATGCAACTTCAATAGTCCCGCCCTAAGATCAACACCGGGAATACTCAACCTCAAGGATGATCGGTTACGATGAATGAACTAGCCCTAAAAGGATCAACAAGAGGGGTTGAGATCAAAGAATTCAATGGGAGTTATAGCATCATAAGCACATCCGGTGGAATAGAGGCATATGGAAAATCAAGTATTAAAACAGTTACTTTTAAACATCGATTTCATCCATGCGTACTAAACATGCACTCAAATGTTTCATATGCTAGTATGCACAATGGATGAATTGTAAAACACTATGCAATAGTTACCAGCCCAATAGGTCTTATAAACTCATAACACACGACATCGTCACACAGGCTACTATGTCCCAAAACTTATCGACATGGATTGCAAAGCACTTTCAGAATCCCTCACACTAAGGGAAACCAAAAGCCCACTGGTAGTTAATTTTTTGTTAACAAAATACATATAATCCCCTACTACCAATGTTATCCAAAACTGAGTGGAGAAATCGCACTATTACACTCAATTATAATCCGTCTATATATATATAACACATAGCCTGCTAGGTCACGGTTCACATCAGGCAGCTTGCTAAGTCACAACAAACATCAAGCACACACATGTAATCCATCCATACAACACGCATAGGTAAGCAATATTCCCCTTCGTTTGTATTCCTTGTACTTACCATGTTTGACTAAACATTAACTGTCAAATCCATATTGTTGCTAAGAATATGCATATATAATTTTACCTGAAAACCGAATAATGCATATAATGTAAGACCAGATCTTTTCCCTGATAGATGTCCTAGATGTCCAGATACCAGTGAAGCTGAAATGACCGTTTTATCTATGAAGAAATGGAAGTGTGGTAGTCAGAAATGGTATTGAAGGTTCTGTCCTCATTTTGGTTCTATTTCTTCGTTGTTTCATTTCTATCATAAATGGTCTATTATCTATTCTGAAGGGATAATTTCATAATTAAATCCTAAGCATTATCTCTTAATATCTAGCCTTAAAGGTAGGGAAAATTAATCCCATTAATCCTATAAACATATCAGCTGGCCACAAACATGTCTTCACACCAAAACACCCTAAATCATCATGTGATACCTTCCCTTCCAATCCTCCTTGCTTCTAAAAATTACCCTCCAATAACCATAGTCGAAATCTTTCATCCTTCATATGATTTATGCAAATAATAGCTCGTTGAAAATCTCTTTTCATCCTTCATCTTGCTATCTTGGTTTCATCATTAAAAGATTAATTCTTCCCTATATTAATTGTTATCGCAATACCCTAAGTGTTGATGCCGAAATTCCTTGATTCTTCCTTCAATTGGTTTTGGTTTTTGTTCCTCTTTTTTGTATGATTGTTTGGCATATATTTTTGTTATAATATTATGAATTCATCCTTTGTACTCTCTCTATATGTGAAATCGGCATACCCTACTCCTTTTCCCATTGTTGCCGAAATTTGTCAATTGACTTGTCTGTTGGTTTTTGATCTTGTTCCTTTTAATCTTTTGAGTTATTAAAACCTAATCCTTCCTTGTTATCATGAAATCACAACCTATAACATAAATATAAGATTGCAAATTGTCCTATTGCTCTAATGTGAGACCCCAATTTTTGTGTCCTAGAAGTCCAGAAGCCAGCGCAGCTGAAATGACCATTTTCCCTCTGGAGAAATAGGTGTGTGACAGCCGAAAATGGTACAAAAGGCTCTTTCCTCTTTTGGTTGATTTTATTTCCTTCTTGGTTCATCCTTATCAAAATTAAATATCTCCTAAAGTTAAAAGATAATTCCAAAATTTAATCCTAATGATTATCTCCTTATATCTAGTAGAAAAAGTTATTCCCACTAATTTTTTAAACATGCCAGCTGGCCGCACATGTCCACATATGCCAAAAACACACAAAATCATCAAGCTATCAAACCCTACACCCTACCCTTGCTGCCAAAATTTCTTAACCTTCACCATAGACGAATTCTTTCATCCTTCATTAGATTTCTGCAAATAATAGCTTGTTGGAAAACTCTTTCCATTCTCTATCTTGCTGTATTGTTTTCATCATCAGAAGGTTAGAATTCCCTTGTACTTTTCCTTATCGCAATTGCCTTAGGGTTTAGTACCGAAATCCTTTGGTGGATCCTTCAGTTGGTTTTTGTTGTTGTTCCTTTTGTTCATATGATTGTTTGGCATCTATTCATGTTATAATATCATGAATTCATCCTCTAAATCTTCCATATAAGTGAAAGCGGCATGCCCTATACCTTTGCCTATTGTTGCCGATTTTGATCAATTGAATTGTCTATTAGTTTCTGACCTTGTTCTTTTTAATTGTACGTGAAATTATCACCTAATCTTTCCTTGTAATCATGAAATCGCAACCCTTAAATCTTGTATACATGAAATCACAATTGCCCTTGTGCTATATCTTAGTGCCGAAATTTGCATGGTTAATTTGGATGATAAATTAGGTTGATTCTTGTTGTGTTCTTGGCTATCACATCTGAGGGAGAGGTCTCAGTAGCATCTTATCACTGGTTTCTGATAGATTCGATGAGTGGAATTGGTAAGGAAATAGGATGTTTACTTGATTATTGAGTATGCATACTTAGTATGGTTTTTTCATTACCTTATGATGATATAGGTGGTTCGGATCTTCTAAATAAAGGCAAAAGAATAGCTACTTGTTTAGAGACAAGAGAGATAGGATCTATACCTAATCGGTTTCTCTAGAGATCCTTATTGCTTACTTGATGTTTTCGGTGCATGTTCATGTTGATAGTTATATGCGCATGCTTTGTATACTGTATGCAAGAGTTGCGGATTGAGTTATGATACATTTGGCAATGTCAAACCCTTGAGATAGGTTGTGTGTGTGTAATTTTTATGTATTGTGTGCATTGAACATGCTAATTGTGTTAAGATATGATTGAGGATACCTTACTGTAATGTTATTCCTTGTACTTGCTTGTGTGTGCTTGTACATGTTTATATGTCAGGATCCTTTTCGGTTGCCATTCGGGGTGAGCACTGATGCTCCTGAGGAGATGAGAGGTTCTTATTAGTATGGGAGTCATATGGGGGCAATCCCCAGCTTGTGCATGCTGGATGTCTAGTCCTATGTGCTGGCAAGATGTCCTTATCTTTGTGTGGTTTGGATGCCCTAATCCTTGTGTGGTTAGGATGCCTAGTCCTATGTGCTGGCTATATGTCTTGTCCTGTGTGCTGGCAAGATAAATAGGGTTGCTAATTACCTTGTGTGCTAACCTGTTACCCTTTGTGCAGCGAAGCCTTGGACAACACATGTGGAAGGGGATGACCTTCTCTATTTTTGAGACTGAATGATGATTTTCCTGCCTGTGTACTTCTGATTTTCGGAAGTATTTATAGTCCGTCCTCATCCTTTAGCTTTTCGGCCCTATCCCTATTAATTGTCTAATGTTTGCGTGATATCCTTTAGATGTGTAGGTGAATCTGATGTTGTTTGGGAGATGATTGTTTAGATTTCTACAGATCTTATAATGTTGTGACCCTACTGAGATTCTTGTAATCTCACCCTATTATTTTCACCTTTTTTTAGGCTTAGGTATATCTTTTGTTCTTGGTACTAGTGTGTGAGATCAAGGCTGCACGACGGGACAATATTGCATCATATTCGCATACTTGTTTCCTTGGTTGCTTGCTCATATAATATGAAGCTTTATTGAACTATTTTCTGGTTCTTGGCATGCCTCCTTTGCTTGTTTATTTCTGAAATTTACTAGGGGTTTACGTGCTAGTTTTTTAGATCCCTATGGGACTTGCGTGTTATGGTACCTTTAATAAATTATAAAGACTTCCGTTGATATTTTCATTCACTCCATTTATTTTCAGAATATTTGTACATTATCATGCTCCAACCTTTAAAAAACATAAGAAAGAAAATAAAATCGGAATTTATGGAGATAAGCCTTGTGAGACTCAGATAGGTCCTAGGTTGGGTTTCACGGCGATAAGGATCCCAGTAGGTTGGATTTGGGTCTTTACAGGTTTGGTGGCGGAGGTTTAGAAAATATGATTTGTTATATGCTAACTTGTTTGTTGGTTTTGTGTTTGTAGGAAGAGACATGTGCACACACCCACATTTAGAGGATTAATGTCAAAAATAATCTGATGATGAAAACCTGGTTTGGAATGATTAAATATTGTAACTGATTGTGTGAATTGTGATGTGTTTATATGTGTTCTTATGCATTGTATGATTTGATGTGTTTTTCTGTGTTTTGATGAGTAGTTTGCTGTGTTTCCTTGCAATTGTCCAGTCTGTGTGAAACTTGTTGCGTGTTGATGTGTGTTACCAAATACTCCATGATGTTGGTATGATTGCCGAGTGCATGTGTAATATTTGTGTGATTTCTGAGAGTTTTTCTATGTGTATGTATACATTGCTGAGACTTGTGTGTACTCGTGTGATATGTGTGTTTTATTTTCCAACATATGCATATCGTCCGGTGTACACCTCTCCACCGGGTACCGCTTTCTTTTCCTTAGTTTTTTATTCTGGTTATGTGTTAAGTGACATCGTGTGCTTGTATAGTATGGCAAGGCATAATGCACCAAGGGATCATCGGGTTAGGTATGAAGCCCAAGTCGAACAATAAGTCTTTGACCAGAATGAACCGAATGCATTGAATGAGCAGGGAGGGCAAGCTGAGCCCGAAAACCATCCTGAGGCACCAGCTATTTATCCGATAATGGCACAAATACTAAACATGTTGCAAGGGATTGCTGCAAATCAGCAGCGATTGGAGGCCCAGTTTCAAAATTCAACCACACCACCTATAGAAGATCCTATTCCTCCACTTGAACCTGTTCAGCACTCTCATCCTAAGGAAGCCGAGAGACTTCCAGTTGTCATCACAAAGTGCTGAAGAAAGCCCGACAGTTGGGACATAAAGATTTCAACGGTTCAGTAGGTACCGCTGTAGCTCGTGAATGGATTGATTCCCTATTCTTGTTCTTGCGCATCTCTGATGACAACAAGATCTCCATCACCACTTTCTTACTTGGGGGAGAAGCCCTTGCATGGTGGACAGCCATGAGTTTGTGGTTTGGGGATCATTTTCCTATGTGGGAAGAGTTCTGACAAGAGCTTTACGAGAGATTCTACACCCGATTCTACAAAAACGAGAAGAGACAAACTTTCTACAAGCTTGAACAAGGCACCCCTTTGATGCTAGAATACTAGAAGGAATTAAGGGAGTTATCCTGATTCGCACCTGAGGAGGATCGCTCACCCATACTAGCTTGCGAGACGATTCCAAGATGGATGAGTACCGAACTCAAAACCATTGTGGGCATGACACCGGTGTAGAATTTGCAAGAATTGATCATTGCTGAGACTAAAGCAGAGAAGATCGTACAAAGCAAGAAGCCATCCATAGCAAGTAGTGATGGACCCTTCAGGAGATATTCAAAGTTCAACCAGCATACGGGACCCTATACTTTGAGGTCCTACCCTCCAAAGAATAATAATAATGGGGGTAACTTTAGAAGGAACTTTTCCGATCCCAATTCCAATGGATCTACATGGAGTTCGTAGCCATGTCGATGCTACAAATGTGGCAAAATAGGTCATATTCAGAGAGGCTGTCCCAAGCCAAGATGTATCACAGATGCACCAAATGCAGGCCGAGGTGGGAATGCCAATCCCACTAAACCACCAGCACATGCACCTGAGGGACCACCCAGCGGAACTATGATTGAGGCGTAGCCCAGGCACACGAGGTTTTTCACCTTGATTGATGTCAAAGCAAACCCTGAAATGCTGATAGGTATTATTTCCTTCTTTTCTCAAAATGCTAAAGTGTTATTAGATCCCATAGCGAATAGATCATTTGTGAGACCAAGGATAGTACTTAGTTCTGTCCCCTTTGGGAGAGCAACTGACTTGTGATCTAGTCTACATCGACTGTGCTATACATATGGGTCCAAATGTAGTTAAAGTGGATTTTATTCCATTGGACATCCGAGAGCTGAATGTGATCTTAGGTATGGATTGCTTGGAAAAATATCAAGCCCGAATAGAGTGTTTCACCAAACATGTGTACTCTTCGTAATTGTTCTGAGTATTGCTTTGAGGGTGATAGGTGAGTTGTTTCAACTTGCATGACTTCCTAGCTCAATGCGAAGCGATTGATGAGAAAAGGATGAACAACGTACCTCATGCATGTACATGATATGTTTAAAGAGTCATCAGATCTAGATTTTGTTCCAATGATTCATGAATTTCCGGATGTGATTTCCGAAGACATAGCTAGTTTGCTACCAGGAAGAGAAGTGGAATTCGGCATTGAACTAGTGTCGGGTACGAATCTGATTTCCATTCCTCCATATCGTATGGCTTATGTGGAAATAAAGGAATTGAAGATGTAATTGGAAGATTTGCTAGATCCTGGTTTCATTCGACCTAGTGTGTCACCTTGGGGAACACCTGTCTTGTTCGTATAGAAGAAAGATGGTTCACTATAATTGTGTATCGACTATCGGCAGTTGAATCGTGTGACTGTGAAGAACAAGTACCCTCTACCACGGATTGACGACTTGTTCGACCAGCTCCATGGTGTAGCCATGTTTTGCAAGATTTATTTTAGATTGGGATATCATCAGTTGTGTGTTTATGAAGCTGATATTCCGAAGACTGTATTCAGATCGCTATATAGCCACAACGAATTTCTGGTTATGCCATTCTGTTTGACCAATGCACCAGCTGTGTTCATGGACTTGATGAATTTAGTATTTCAAGAGTTCCTGAACAGATTTGTGACTGTCTTCATCGACAAATTTTTGATTTATTCAAAATTGGAAGAGGAGCATGCTAAGCACTTGCGGATTGTGCTGAAAATTCTAAGGGATCGACACCTATTTGCGAAGTACTCCAAATGCGAATTCTGGTAACACAAAGTTTGTTTCCTTGACCATTTTGTTTCTGCCCATGGTGTATTCGTTGGTCCAAAGAAGATTGAAGTCGTAGTTGTATTCGAAGTTTGTAGTTTCCTTGGCTTAGCTGGATACTACCACCGCTTCATGGAAAATTTTTCATCGCTTGCTGGACTATTGACGAAGTTAATACGCAGAGGAAAGCCATTCGAGTGCAATGAGAAATGCCTATGAAGTTTCAAAGAATTGAATAACCGGTTAGTTTCCGCTCCTATTCTTACCTTACCAATTAGTGGAAAAGAGTATGTGGTGTACAGTGATGCATCGAAATCTAGGCTTGGATTTATATTGATGCAAGATGGGATAGTCGTTGCCTATTATTTCCCGATAATTGCGATCGTACAAGGGAAAAGAATCCTACGCACAATTTGGAGCTTGCAACCGTGGTGCTCACATTGAAAATATGGCGCCACTGTCTATAGGGTGTGATGTGCAAAATCCTCACCCATCAAAAAGGCTTGAAGTATCTCCTTATGCAGAAGGAATTGAATATGAGACAACGAAGATGTGTAGAGATGATTAAAGACTATGATATGATCATCGAATATCATCCCAGAAAATCGAATATTTTCGTTGATGCCTTGAGCCGGAAAATCACTAATCCTATAATTATACTGACTGGCCACACATGTCCACACACATCAAAAACAAACAAAGTCATCAAGCGATCAAACCCTACACCCTACCCTTGTTGTCGAAATTTCTTAACCTTTCACCATAGCCAAATTCTTTCATCCTTCATCAGATTTCTACAAATAATAGCTTGTTGGAAAACTCTTCCAGCCTCTATCTTGCTACATTGTTTTCATCATCAGAAGGCTAGAATTCCCTTATACTTTTCCTTATCGCAATTGCTTAGGGTTTGGTGTCAAAATCCTTTGTGGGTCCTTCATTTGGTTTCTGTTGTTTTTCCTTGTCTTCATATGATTTTTTTTCATCTATTCATGTTATAATATCATGAATTCATCCTTTAAATCTTCCCTATAAGTGAAAGCGGCATGCCCTTTACCTTTGCCTACTGTTGTCGATTTTGATCAATTGACATGTCTATTAGTTTCTAACCTTGTTATTTTTAATCATATGTGTAATTAACACCTAATCCTTCCTTGTAATCATGAAATCACAACCCCTAAATCTTGTATACATGAAATCGCAATTGCCCTTGTACCCTATCTTAGTGAAAAAATTTGCATGGTTAAATTGGATGATGAATCAGGTTGATTCTTGTTGTGTTCTTGTTGTGTTCTTGGCTATCAGTTCACACATCCAAGGGAGAGGTCTCAACAACATCTTATCGCTGGTTTCTGATAGGTTCGGTGAGTGGAATTGGTAAGGAAATAGGATGTTTACTTGGTTATTGAGTATGCATGCTTAGTATGTTTTTTTCTTTGCCTTATGATGATATACGTGGTTCGGATCTTCTAAATAAAGGCAGAGGAATAGCTACTTGTTCAGAGCCAAGAGAGGTAGGATCTATACCTAATCGGTTTCTCTAGAGATCCTTGTTGCTTACTTGATGTTTTCGGTGTATGTTCTTGTTGATGGTTATATGCACATGCTTTGTATAGTGTATGCAAGAGTTTCGGATTGAGTTATAATACATTTGGCAATGTCGAACCCTTGAGATAGGTTGTGTGTGCCCAATTTACATTTTTTGTGTGCATTGAACATGCTGATTGTTGTATGATATGATTGAGGATGCCTTGTTGTGATGTTATGCCTTGTACTTGCATGTGTGTGGTTGTACATGTTTATATGTCAGGATCCTTTTCCGGTGGCCATTCGGGGTGAGCACTAATGCTCCTGAGGAGAGAAGAGGTTCTTACTAGTATAGGAGTTGTATGGTGACAATCCCAGCTTGTGCATGTTGGATGTCTAGTCCTATGTGATGGCTAGATGCCATGTCTTGTATACTGGCAAAATACCCTTTCCTATGTGCTGGCAAGATGAATAGGCTTGCTGACTAGCTTGTGTGCTAACCTGTTATCCTTTTTTTACAGCAAAGCCTTGGACAACACAGGTGGAAGAGGATGACCTTTTCTATTGTTGAGATTGAATGATGATTTTCCTGCCTGTGTACTTCTGATTTTTGGAAATATTTGCAGTCTAACCTCAGCCTATAGCTTTCGGCCTATCCCTATTAACTGTCTAATGTTTGCATGCTATCCTTTAGATGTGTAGGCGAATCTGATTTTTGTTTAGATTTTTGCATATTTTATGATGTTGTGACCCTACTGAGATTTTTGTAACCTCACCTTGTTGTTTTCACCATTTTTCGGGCTTAGGTACATCATCTGTTAATGGTACCAGTGTGTGAGATCAAAGCTGCATGGCAGGATGATATTGCATCACATTTGTATACCTTCTTCCTTGCTGATTGCTTGCGCATATAATAATAACTTTGATTGGACTAAATTCTGGTTCTTTGAATCCCTCCTTTGCTTGTTTGTTTCCAAAATTTATTAGAGAATTACTTGTTCGATTTTGAAATCCCTATGGGACTTGTGTGTTGTGGTTCTATTGATTAACTTTAAAGACTTCCGCTGATGTTTTTATTCACTCCATATATTGCTAGAATGTTTGTCCATTATCATGCTCCAACCTTTAAAAACATAAGAAAGAAACTTAACAAAAATCAAAGTTTAGGGAGATAAGCCTTCTGAGATTCAGATAGGTCCTAGGTTGGGTTTATTTGGGTTTCATGGCAATATAGGTCCTAATAGGTTGTATTTGGGTCTTTATAGGTTTGGTAGTGGAGCATGGTTTAGGAAGTATAATTTGTTATATGCTAACTTGTTTATTGGTTTTGTGTTTGTAGGGAGAGACATGTGTAGACACCCACACTTGCTATGATTAACTGTGTAGTTTACTGATGTTAAACTACATGCCGAAAGTAATCTGATGTTAAAATGCCTAGTTTGAATTGTTTACTTGCTATGATTAATTGTGTAGTTTACTATGTGTTTTTGTAAATTTTTGCATGCTATATGATTTGATATGTTCTAAAGAGTTTTGGTAAGTTTTGGCTGTGTTTTATTGTGATTGCCGAGTATGTGTATGATCTTTAGATGTGTGCTGCCGAATACTCCTTAATGTTGGTATGATTGTTGAATGCATGAGTGTGTGCATATGACTGCAGTGTTTTTATGTGAATGCGTGTGATTGTCGAGATTTGTGTGTACTTGTGTGCATGTGTATTTTATTTTTCAGCATATGCATATCATCCAGTGTACGTCTCTCCACCAAGTACGACTTTCTTTTCTTAGTTTCGTACTTGGGTTTTGTGTTGAGTAATTTCATGTAATCGAATAGTATGGCAAGGCAGAACACTGCTAAAGATCGTCAAGGTAGGTATGAATCCCAAGTCGAACAATAACTCATTAACCACAATGAACTTGATGCACAAAATGAGCAATAGAGAATGGAAGCTCAATTTCAGAATGCTCCTGTACCCAGCACCACCTGTGGAAGATCCTATTTCTCCACTTGAACCTGCTCAGCCGACTCATCCTAAGGAAGTCGACTTCCATTTGTCATTATGAAGTTGCTGAAGGAAGCCTGTCAGGTGGGATGTAAAGATTTCAGCAATTCAGCAGGTGCCACTGCGGCTCGCGAATGGATCGACACCATATAACAAGTGTTCTTGTTTCTGCGAATCTCTGATGATGACAAGGTTGCCATCGCCACTTTCTTACTTAAGGGAGAAGCCCTCACATGGTGGAAAGCCTTGAGTTTGCGGTTCGGGGATCATTTGCCTTCATTGGAAGAGTTTCGGCGAGAGTTCGACTTGAGGTTCTATACTCAATTTCACAAAAACTAGCAGCGACAAGCTTTCTATAAGCTTGAACAAGACACCCATTCAGTGTTGGAATACGAGAAGTTGAGGGAGTTATCCCGATTTGAACCAGAGGAAGATCGCTCACCTTATCAGTTTGTGAGACGATTTCAAGATGGGCTGAGTACTGAGCTCAAAACCATTTTTGGCACAACACCGGTGCAGAATTTACAAGAATTGATCATTGCTGCGACTGAAACCTAGAAGATCATGCAAAGCAAGAAGCCATCTGCAGCAAGTAATGGCGGATCATTCAGGCGTGATTCTAAGTTCAACCGGCATATCGGATCCTATCCTTTGAGGTCCTATCCTCCGAAGAATAATGGCAATGGGGGTAATTTCAGGAGGAATTTTTCTAGTCCTAATCCCAATGGATGTACATGGAGTTCGCAGCCACATCGATGCTACAAGTGTGGCAAAATGGGCCATATTCAGAGGGACTATTCTAAACCGAGATGTATCAAAGGCACACCAAATATAGGCCGAGGTGAATATACCAATCCCACTAAACCACAAGCACACACACCTGGAGGACCACCTAGCGGATCTACAAGTGAGGCGCAACCCAGGCCAACGAGATTGTTCACCTTGACTGATGCCGAAGCAAGTCCAGATGTGGTGAAAGATACTACTTCAGTCTTTTCTCAAAATGCTAAAGTGTTAATAGATCCCAGAGCGAATAAATCATTTGTGAGTCCAAGGATAACACTTAGTTCAGATCGGCCTCTATCTCCCCTATCTCCTCCTATTACGGTTCTGACTCCTTCAGGAGAACAGCTGACTTATGATCTAGTCTATATCGGCTCTGTTGTACGTATAGGTCCAAATATACTTGAAGTGGATCTGATTCCATTGGATATCCGAGAGCTGAATGTGATCTTAGGCATGGATTGTCTGGCCAAACACCAAGCACGAATGGAGTGTTTCACCAAGCATGTGTGGTTTACTTTTCCATATGGTTCTGAGTATTTCTCTAAAGGTGATAGGCGAGTTGTTCCAACTTGCATGATTTTCTGGCTCAATGCGAAATGATTGATCAGCAAAGGAAGTACTGCATACCTCAAGCACGTACACAACGTTTCTAAAGAATCCTCGAATCTAGATTCTGTTCCAGTGGTTCGTGAAGAAGAAAGATGGTTTGTTGTGATTGTGCACCGTCCATCGGCGGCTGAATCGTATAACCATGAAGAACAAGAACCCTCTACTGCACATCGATGAAATTTTCAACCAGCTCCAAGGTACAACCGTGTTTTCCAAGATAGATCTCAAATCAAGATACCATGAGTTGCATGTTTGTGAAGTTTATATTCTAAAGAATGCATTCAGATCGCGATACAACCACTACAAATTTCTGGTTATGCCATTCGGTTTGACCAATGCAGCAGATGTATTCATAGACCTGATGAATTCAGTATTCCAAGAGTTCTTGGACAGATTTTTGATAGTCTTCATCGGCAACATTCTGATTTACTCAAAATTGGAAGAGGAGCATGCTGAGCACTTGCAGATAGTGCTGAAAGTTTTAAGGGATCGACAGATGTTCGCAAAGTACTCCAAATGCGAATTCTGGTTATGCGAAGTTGGTTTCCTCTGCCATGTTGTTTCTACCCATAGTGTACTAGTTGATCCAAAGAAAATTGAAGCCGTAGTTGCTTGGGAACCTCAGTGGACTGTGTTTGAAGTTCGCAGTTTCCTTGGCTTAGCTAGATACTACCGTCGATTCATGGAGAATATTTCATCACTTGCTGGACCTTTGATAAAATTAACACACAAAGGAGAGCCTTTCGTGTGGACTGAGAAATGCTAGCAAAGCTTCGAAGAATTGAAGAACCGGTTAGTTTCCACACCTATGTTTACTTTTCTAGTCAGCGGAAAGGAGTATATGGTGTATAACGATGCATCGAAATCCATACTTGGATGCGTGCTGATGCAAGATGAGAAAATTGTTGCCTATGCTTCTCGGCAGTTGCGTCCGTATGAAAGCAACTATCCTACACACGATTTGGAGCTTGTAGCCATGGTGTTTGCATTGAAGATATGGCGTCACTACTTGTACAGTGAGACGTGCAGATTCTTCATCGGCCATAAAAATTTGAAGTATGTCCTTACGCAGAAGGAGTTAAATAGAAGGCAAGGAAGATGGGTGGAGCTGATTAAAGACTAGAATTTGATAAATGAATATCATCCTAGAAAAGCAAATGTTGCTGCTGATGCCTTATGCCGAAAGACCCATTCTTCTTCTCCATCGATTTTAGCCTATATGCGTGTGCAATACATGCCAATGTTGTTGGATTTGAGAGCTACGCATGAGCATCTTGGCATTGATTTTTCTGGTTCATTATTGGCTCAAATTGAAGTCAAGCCTACTTTGCTAGAAGTGATCTGAAATCAGCAATCTGAAAATCCAAGATTAACTGAAGTTCGACAACAGTTAGCTGATGGTGTTGATGCCATAGTTCGTGATTTCAAAATGTGAGATGATGGAGTGCCTGTCTTCAGAAACCAGGTATGTGTGCCTCAAGAAGTCAATATTCGAAATCTAGTTTTTTTTTAGGCACATAATTTGAAGTTCGCTATTCATGCTGGTAGCACTAAGATGTACCGAGATCTGAAAGAACAATATTGGTGGCCGAACATGAAACGCCACATTGCTTAGTTCATTGCCCGATGCCTTGTATGCCAACAAGTGAAGATCGAGCATCAAAGACCCGCTAGTTTACTTCAGTCACTTCCGATTCCAGAATGAAAATGGGAACTCTGTCATAAAGGACTTTGTGACCGGTTTGCCTAGATCTCAGCGAGGATTCAACACCATTTTTGGAGATCGTGGATCGATTGACAAAATTTGCACACTTCCTTCCCATTCGTGTGACAAACATCCCTGAGAGATTGGCTATTTGTTATTTAGACCAGATTGTCCATCTACATGGAGTGCTAATTTCCATTGTTTTAGATCATGATCCTTGTTTCACATCACGATTTTGGGAGAAATTCCAGAATGCACTGGATTCGAGACTGAATTTCAGTACAGAGTTTCATCCCCATACTGATGGTCAATCTGAAAGAACGATTCAGACATTTGAAGACATGTTGCATGCGTGTGTAATGGACCAAAATACCAGATAGGACCGATGTCTACCTTTGGCGGAATTTACTTACAACAACAGTTTCCATGTAAGCATTGGAATGGCTCCTTATGAAGCATTATATGGGAGACATTGCAGAACTCCCGTTGTCTAGAATGAAGTACCCGAAATTGCTTGATTAAGCAACAGAGCAACTGAATTTGATTCGACAATGGCTGAAGACAACGCAAGTTTGGTAGAAAAACTATGTTGATAATCGACAAAGGGAGTTGGAATTTGCGGTGGGAGACAAAGTATTTCTGAAAGTCGACTCGTGGAAGGTGTCCTTCGTTTTCAGCAGTGAGGTGAGCTAGCACCTCGATACATTGGTATGTATGATATTGTTGAAAGAATCGGCCCTGTTGCATACCAACTTGCATTGTCTTCGAATATGGAGAGAATTCACAATGTGTTTCACATTTCGATATTGAGAAAATATGTGTGAGATCCTGCTCATATGCTTGAAGAACCACCACTTGAAGTTGCTGAAGACATATCCTATCCCATACAACCAATTGTCATTTTAGATTGGTCAGTTCGTCAGCATTGCAAGCGTGCCTATGGTACAAGTTGTTTGGCATAATGGCCAAATTGAGGAACAGTCTTGGGAGACTAAGAAATCTATGCGTGCAAAATTTCCTTACCTATTTTCTTAGGTACTTGTGCTGAAATTTCGAGGACGAAATTTTTATTAGGAGTGGAGGTTGTAAGACCCCAATTTTTGTGTCCTAGAAGTCCAGAAGCCAATGCAGCTGAAATGACGATCTATCCCCCAAAGAAATGGATGTGTGGTAGCCGAAAATGGTAATAAAGGTTTAATGTTCATTTCTAATTTCATTTCTCGTTTATTTCATTTCTAGCATTAATAATGCATTATCTATTCATAAGAGATAGTTCCATATGTAAATTCTAATGATTATCTCCTTATATCTAGCCTTATAAGTCAGAAGATTAATCTCATAAATACCCTATATAAGGAGGTAGCCGGCCATACATAAATCCTACACAAAAAATACCAAAAATCATCAAGCAATCAAACCCTATACCCTACCCTTGCTGTAGAAATTTCTTAACATTCATCCTAGCCGAATTTTTTCATCTTTTATTAGATTTCTGCAAATAATAGCTTGTTGGAACCCTCTTTCTATCCTCTATCTTGCTATCATAGTTTCATCATCAGAAGATTAGTTTTTCCCTATATTATTCCTTATCACAATTCCTAGGTTTTGGTGTTGAAATTCTTTGATTGATCCTTCAATTGGTTTCTATTGTTGTTCCTTTTGTTCATATGATTGTTTGGCATCTATTCATGTTATAATATCATGAATTTATCTTTTAAATCTTCCCTATGTATGAAATCGGCATGCCCTATACCCTTGCCCTATTATTGCCGATTTCGGTCAATTGACATGTCTATTGGTTTTTGATCTTGTTCTTTTTAATTGTATGTGTTATTAACACCTAATCCTTCCTTGTTATCATGAAATCGTAACCCCTTAGTCCCTTACGCATGAAATCACAATTTTCCCTATTACCCTATCTTAGTGCCGAAATTTTCATGGATAATTGGGATGGTAAATTAGGTTGATTCTTATTGTGTTCTTGACTATCACATCACACATCCAAGGGGGAGGTCTCAGCAGTATCTAATCGTTGGTTTCTGATAGGTTTGGTCAGTGGAATTGGTAAGAAAATAGGATATTTATTTGGTTATTGAATATATATGCTTAGTATGGTCTTGTCTTTGTTTTATGATAATGAAAGTGGTTCGGATCCTCTCAATAAAGGCAAAGGATTAGCTACTTGTTCAGAGATAAGAAAGGTAGGTTCTATACCTCATTGGTTTCTCCAAAGATCTCTGTTGTTTGATTGATGTTTTCAGTTGTATGTCTTTGTTCTTAGTGTATGCGCATGCCTGATGTTTGGTATGCATAGTTGCAGATTGAACTATGGAATTGTTACAAAATTTTGGACACCCCTAAGGTAGGTTGTGTATGCTTAATGAGGTTGTATTGTGTGCATATGACATACTGATTGTGTTGTGTATGATTGAGGATGCCCTGTTGTAATACTATGCTTTGTACTTACTTGTGTATGCTTGTACATATTTGTGTGTCAGGATTCTTTTTCGATGGCCATTCAGGGTAAATGCTGATGCTCCTGAGGAGAGGAGAGATTCTTACTGGTATGGGAATCATATAGGTGGCAATCCCCGGCAAGAGCTCATTGGATGCCTAATCCTATGTGCTGACTAGATGCCATGTCCTGTGTGCTGGCAAGATGCCCTTATCCTTGTGTGGTTTGGATGCCCTAATCCTTGTGTGGTTAGGATGCCTAGTCTTGTGTGTTGGCTAGATGCCTTGTCTTGTGTGTTAGCAAGATGAATAGGCTTGCTGATCAGCTTGTGTGCTAACCTTTTACCTTTTGTGCAGCAAAGCCTAGGACAACACAGGTAGAAGGGGATGGCCTTTTCTACTGATGAGATTGAATGATGGTTTTCCTGCTTGTGTACTTCTATTTGAGAAGTGTTTGCAGTCCACTCTCAGCCTATAAGCTTTTGGCCATATGCCTATTAATTGTCTAATGTTTATGTGATATCCCTTTAGATGTGTAGGTAAATGTAAGGACCCGAATTACAACTTATTAGGACCTTTACTGCCGTGAAACCCAAACAAGCCCAAAACTAGGACCTATCTAAATCCCACAGGACTTATCCATCTAGTTCCGATTTTAATAGGTTTATTCTTTATACTTATAATGGTTGGAGCATGATTATGGATATACATTTTGGCAACAAACGGAGTGATTAAAATGTCAGCGGAAGTCTTTATAATTCAACAAAGGTACTACAACATACAAGTCCCATAGGGATCTCAAAATCCAGCAAGTATACCCGCAATAAATTTCGGTAACAAGCCAACAAAGGAGGCATTCAAAAATCCAGAAAGTAGCCCAATTGAACATCATGTTATATGCGCAAGTACTCAAGAAAACATGTATGCAAATATGATGCGATATTGCGCCGCCGTGCAACCTTGATCTCAGACATTGGTATAACGAACAATGCATGTACCTAAGCCTGAAAATTGGTGAAAACAACAGGGTGAGATTACAAGAATCTCAGTAGGGTTACAACATCATAAGATCTACAGAAATCTTAAACAAACATCTCTCAAACAACATCAGATCAGCCTATACAACTAAAGGGAATCACTCAATCATTATTCAACCAAAAAGAGATGGAGCTGAAAGATAAGGCTAAGGGTGGACTACAAATACTTCCGAAAATCAGAAGTACATAGGCAAGTAAACCATCCATCAATCTCATCAAAAAAAAAGGCAATCCCCTTCCGCTTGTGTTGTCCAAGGCTTCACTACACAAAGGTTAAAGGTTACCACACAAGCTAATCAGCAAGCCTATTCATCTTGCCACATTAGGACAAGGCATCCGAACCACATAAGGATAAGGGCATCCAAACCACATAAGGATCAGAGCATCCAAACCACACAAGGATAAGGACACCTTGCCACACAAGGATAATACGTCTAGCCATACAAGGACTAGACATCCAGCACGCGCAAGCTGGGGATTGCCACCTATATGAATCCCATACCAGTAAGAACCTCTGCCCATCGGAAAACGATCCTGACACACAAATACATACAAGCACCTACAGCAAGCACAATACCACAATAGGGCATCCTCAATCATGTCAGAACACAATCAGCATGTTCAATGCACATAACACATGCAAATTAGGCACACATATCCTATCTTAAGGGTTCGACAATGTCTAAAGGATCTTATCTCAATCCCCAACTCATGGATATACCACACAATATATGTGCATACACTTATCATCAAGAACATGCACCAAAAACAACAAGTAAACAATAAGAATCTCTGGAGAAACCGATGAGGTCTAGATCCTACCTTTCTTGTCTCTGAACAAGTAGCTAATACTTTGCCTTTATTTAGAGGATCTGAACCACTTTCCTTATCATAAAGCAAAGACAAAACCATACTAAGCATGTATATTCAATAACCAAGTAAACATCCTATTTCCTTACCAATTTCACTCACCAAACCTATCAGAAACTTGTAATCAAATGCCGCAGGTGCCTCCCTCTTGCATGTGTGATGTGATAACCCAGAACTTAACAAGAATCAACCTGAATTACCATCCTAATCAACTGTACAAATTATAGCACTACGAATAGAGCAAAAGGGCAAATTGTTATTTCATGTATACAAGCCTTAGGGGTTGCAATTTCATGATTACAAAGAAGGATTAGGTGTTAATAACAAATACAATCAAAAGGAACAAGATCAGAAATCAATAGGTTAATCAATTGATCAAAATCGACAAAAATAGGGAAAAGTGTAAGGCATGTCAATTTCATATATAATACAACATGAATGGATGCGAAACAATCGTACAAACAAAAGTAACAACAGCAGAAATCAATTGAAGGAATAATCACACAATTTCGGTACTAAACCCCATAAATTATGATTAAGTTTTCGACAAGGAAGAACTAACCTTCTGATTATCAAACCAAAATAGCTAGATATAAGATGAAAAGAGATTTCTAACAAGCTATTATTTGAAGACATCTGACAAAGTATGAAAGAGTTATGCTAGGATGAAGGTTGGAAATTTTCGACAGCAATAGGGTAGTGGAGTTTGATTGCTTGATAATTTTGTATATATTTGGTGTGTGTGGACAAGTGTGGCTGGCTTCTCTTTATGTAGGGTGTAATAGGATTAATTTTCCTACTTTAAAGGCTAGATAAGGGAAGATAATCATTAGAATTAAATTCTGGAACTGTCCTTCCTTAATTTTATGAATTTTATCACCTAAGGTAAAATTGAACCAATAAGAAACAAATCAAAGGGAAATGAAACCAAAAATGAATATTAGACCTTCATTACCGATTTCGGGCATCACTTATCTTTTTCCACTAGGGAAAAATCATCATTTCACCTGTACTAGCTTCTGAACTTCTAAGACACAAAATTCGGGGTCTCACAGCAAATTTGATATTGTTCGGTAAATGTTTGTTTAGAGTTCTGCAGATCTTATGATGTTGTGACCCTACTGAGATTCTTATAATCTCACCCTTGTTGTTTTCACCATTTTTCAGGCTTAGGTACATCATCGGTTCATGGTACCAATATGTGAGATCAAGGTTGCATGGTAGGACGATATTGCATCACATTCGCATACCTCCTTCCTTGTTGATAAATTGTGCATAAAACATGAACTTCGATTGGACTAAATTTTAGTTTTTTGAATCCCTCCTTTGCTTGTTTGTTTTCGGAATTTATTAGAAGATTACTTGCTGGATTTTGAGATCCCTATGGGACTTATGTGTTGTGGTTCCATTGATAATTTTAAAGACTTCCGCTGAAGTTTTTATTCACTCGGTATATTGCCAGAATATTTGTCCATTATCAAGCTCCAACCTTTAAAAAGCATAAGAAATAAACTTAATAAAAATTGGAACTTAGGGAGATAAGCCTTCTGAGATTCAGATAGATCCTAAGTTAGGTTTACTTGGGTTTCACGGCGGTAAGGATCCTTATAGGTTGGATTTGGGTCCTTACAATAAGTATCAAAAAATGACAAAATCGACAAATAGACTCGAAACTGAAAATGAACCCTAGAGACCCCATTGACACTCACACTAACACAAATCTCACTCTAACAAAACACTCTCCACTCAAAATTTCAGAAATTCAACCAATGGGCGAAATGCCCAGACCTCGCACAAGCCACTCAAGGCTCCGAATAGACACCCAAGCTCACCTGATCACATGATTGGGTTTCTCATACCACAAACACACTCCTCAACACATATATCAACTGAGTCAAGCATAAAAAACACTCAGAATTGACAATTCAATCAAAATCTCAAACTAAAATTACCAAAAATATCATTGAACTAAAAAATGCTCACCGACTTAGATCAAAACTACGAAACCGACTTAGAATTATGGACAGAAAACCATTGGAACTGAAAATCGACAACATAAATGGAGATTTATGGCACTTACCTTGAAATCCCAAAAAACTACCCTAATGCAAAGAATGATCAAATTACGGCTCCTCGATTGACAACTATTAGTGGAAATCGGCCAGGGAATGTCAGGAAAGTATTTAGGAAAGATGCTCGGGGGTTTTCGATATAAGAAAATCGACGGAACGGTGTTATGAGGAGGGAAGACAGGAGAAAGAAAGAGGAGAGAAAGGGGTTGCTGCTGTTGTTTCCAACACTTAGAGAATTTAAGTGTCGGGTCGGGCTGGTATTTATACCCCAGGCCCAAAATCTCGGAAAACACTCAATCAAAATGTTTTAAAAGCCCAATATGCCCCAAGTGGGCCAAAATAGATTTTAAATCCAATAAACATAAAAAATAGGGTAAAATAGTTAATTGTGTTCAAAAATAGGTAATCGAGCTCAGAAAATAACTAATAGACCCAAAATAGATTTTTTGTCCCAATGGCACCGATCACTCAAAACGAACCCGGAATGAGCAAATATTGATTTTCACTAACTCAAACATCGACACTCGACCTAGAATGCTAGCTAAGACACCTACATGCACACCTAGGCTTTCTATGACTTTATCCACCCTAAAGGTCACTCTCGAGCAAATGGTCAACTTTAGGTTCAAACTAGTCAACCTCGAACATTCTTGCTGAACGGTCTCACTGACTAGGCACTCGGAGGGACGAGGTCTCATAATTAGACTCCAAATGGATTCTAGTATATTTTTTTCTAATTTTTTGGAAATTTTTCTTAATTTTCTACTATTTTTTCCAAAGTTTACACTATTTCTAGCTATTTGTTCAATTTTCTGTAATTTTATTAATTCGGATCAATCAGAGCATGATACCTAGTGGAACCAAGCGCTGACAGCCTACAACCCGAAACTGCCAAATTGTGACATGTGACTTCACCCATGTATACCAATAAACAATGACTAAATCTTGTAAGTCCAAACAAACAAGTAGTAAGGCTTTATTCCTATCGAATCCTTCTTATAATCTCTAATGTGCCAATATACACCTTCCAGGCCCAACACTTAAAACTTGATCCACCAACTCGAAATATCAGGGTTTCACATATAAAGAGTAGACTCCCACCTTGACAAGCTCAAAAACGAGATTATAGCTCCAACAGCCTCAATAAACACAGGGAACACCACCTATACCAAATGATCACTCAAACCGATCAATGAAGAACAACCATAAAAAACTGAACTAGACACAACCTAGGCCTTATTGACACCCTAAAACAATACCAAATAAACCAAAACACTTATCACACTATTCCACAAGCCACACTTGAAACGCAATCAAACAACTCACCTGAAACGCCTCTCCAAGGAAAACTAAACACACTAGGCACTTCAATGCGACTCCACAATGCCCTACAAGCCTAAAATGATCAATAGAACCATCAAAACCATAAGCAACAAAATCTCCCAAATCCTCAAATAAACCAAAAACAATGAATCAACGACTAAAAATAAAAACAAAAGTATGGGTAGCAATCATAAATCATTAAGAAACAAAACCCATACAAAAAAAAACATCGAAAACCATTAAAATCGAAGAAACTTACCAAACTCTGATTTCATGTACTAAGTAAAAAACAGCAAATCTGATCTCAATCTGTGCCTCTAGCTTCATAAAACCATGTTAAAGGTAGGGTAATGATGTGGGCAATGATTCCCAAGTGCTGGGAATCAAAAAGATGAAGAATCGGGGCTATGAGGCTCTTGAGTGCGCGTTGTCATGACCCAAACTCAAATTATTCATCATTTGGCATCATGTATGACATATCCTTCACAAGATGATATTATGGGAATTGGTGATCCACCATCAAAGCTTACCATATGAGAACCCAATCAAAGAAAATTGAGGCATTCAGTGGAAATCTGACCTTACCATATGGGAGACTCAATCTAGGAAATCAGGGTAATTAATGTAATCAAAGATTACCATAGATAGGACAATCAGGGATAGGTGAGCCATTAGTGCTTACCATGTATGTAGTTATATAGACACCATTAGTGCATACCATATATGGAGTAAATGGAAAAAAGTGGAAAGGTGCTGGGTATTTGGTGTTACGGCGAGCCGATAGGTTAGATCATAGCCTTCCGACCAATCGTGTTAAGTAAGGGAATATGACCCACTATCTGCTAATTAACCGGTCGTGGACTCCTGCTTGACTGATCATACCCTTAAAACTCAATCTCTCAAAGGTCTAACTCAAACCGAACGGGTAAAACCGAGCCTGAGGTCCAAGGCCACTCAACATGGGCCTATAACCACTCAAGTGTCCATGAAAGTAGGAAATGAATCTGCACAGTTGTAACAATCTCAACCAACTCATCTCCACTCTAAACACACCAAAGATTTACACCACGAAAATTAAAAAAAATACAAGATAGACAACACACACACGACTTGATAATGCGACTCGATATTATAACTTAGATTAACACTCGAGTCATCGACTCCAAAAATACTAGGTCTCCAATGTCAGACATCATTCTAACAGAACTGAGAGTCCCTAGGTAGTTTTATCCTACTCTCAGTCTACCACGTGGGGTCTAAACCATAATGCACAAATAATATTTTATGACTTGCAATCAATGGTCATACATGCATGCTGATTTAAGGACCCAAATTCCAACCTAGTAGGACCTTTACCACCGTAAAACCCAAATAAATCCAACCTAGGACCTATCTGAATCTCACAAGGCTCATCCCCTTAAAACCGATTTTAATAAGTTTTATTTTTATACTTTAAAGGTTGGAGCATGATATTGAACAAGTATTCTGGTGTCATACGGAGTGAATAAAAACATTACCGGAAGTTTTTAAATTTAATCAATGAAATCATAACACACAAGTCTCAGAGGTATCCAAATATCCAGCAAGTAAACCTTCAACGTAATTCCAAAACAAACAAGCAAAGGAAGAACTTGAAAAAACCAAAAAATAGTCCAACCATAGTTCATGTTATATGCCCAAGCAACCAAGGAAACAAGAATGCGTATATGATGCAATATCTCCCTGCCTTGTAACCTTGATCTCACACACTAGAACCATGAACAGAGAATGTACCTAAGCCTGAAAGATGGTGAAAACAATAGGGTGTGAATACAAGAATCTCAGTAGGGTCACAACATCATAAGATCTATAGAAATCTTTAAACAAACATCTCCCAAAAAACATCAGATCAGTCTATACAACTAAAGGGAATCACGCATTTCATCATTCAACCAAAAAGGGATGGAGCCGAAAGTTAAGCCTGAGGGTGGACTATAAACACTTCCGAAAATCAGAAGAACATAGGCAAGTAATCATCAATCAATCTCATCAACAGGAAAGGCCATCCCCTTCCACCTATGTTGTCCAAGGCTTCGTTGCACAAAGGGTAAAAGGTTAGCACACAAGCTAATCAACAAGCTTATTCATCTTGCCACACAAAGACAATGCATCCAAGTCACACAAGGACAAGGGCATCCAAACCACACAAGGATAAGGGCATCTCACCACACAAGGACAAGGCATCTAGCCACACAAGGACTAGGCATCCAGCACGTGGAAGCTGGGGATTGCCACCCATACAACTCTCATACCAGTAAGAACCTCTCCTCTCCTCAGGAGCATCAGCGCTTACCCTGAATGGCCACCGGAAAAGGATCCTTATACACAAGCACGTACAAGCACACACAGGAAAGTACAAGGCACAATACCACAATAGGGTATCCATAATCATGTCTAAACAAAATCAGCATGTTCAATGCACACAACAAATGCAAATTAGGTACTCATAACCTATCTCAAGGGTTTGGTATAGCTTAGAGGATCACATCTCAATCAGCAATTCAGGCATCCACTATCCAATATATGTGCAAACAACCATCAATAAGTATATGCTCCGAAATTGACAAGCAAACAACAAGGATCTCTGAAGAAACTGATGAGGCATAGATCCTACCTCTCTTGTTTCTGAACAGGAAGCTATTCCTTTTCCTTTATTCAAGGGACCCGAACCACCTATAACATCATAAAACAAAGACAAACCAAACTAAGCATGCATACTCAATAATCAAGTAGATATCTTATTTCCTGACCAATTCCACTCACCAAACTTATAAGAAACCAGTGATCAGATGCCACAGGTGCCTCCTCCTTTGGATGTGGGATATGATAGCCAATAACTTAATTAGATTCAATCTGAATGATCATCCCAATTAACTATACAAACATTGGCATTTAAGATAGGGCACAAGGAAATTGTGATTTCATGATTAAAAGCTATAGAGATTGCGATTTCATGATTACAAGAAAGAATTAGGTGTTAACAACACATATAATCAAAAGGAACAAGATCAAAAACCATTAGACATGTCAATTGATCAAAATTGGCAACAATAGGGAAAAGGGTAGGGCATGCCAATTTTATGTATAGGAAAAATTCAAAGGATGAATTCATGATTTTACAACATGAATAGATGCCAAACAATCATACGAACAAAAAGAACAACAACAGAAATCAATTAAAGGAAGAATCACACAATTTCGACACCAAAACGAACGAATTACAACCAGGATTTTGGCAGGGAAGAACTAACCTTTTGACAATCAAACACAAGATAGCTAGATAAAGGATGGAAAAAGCTTTCCAACAAGTTATTATTTGGAGAAATTCGACAAAGGATGAGAGAGTTATGTTAGGATGAAGATCAAGGAAATTTCAGCAGTAATAAGGTTCGATGTTTGACAAATTTTGTCTGTTTTTTGTGCGTATGGACAAGTATGGCCGGCTACTCTTTATGCAGGAAGTTTAAGGGATTAATTACCAATCTAGATAAGGAAAGATAATCATCAGAATTAAATTCTGAAACTATCCTTCCTTAATTTTAGAAATTTTATCTCTTTAGGTAAGATTGAACTAATAAGGTAATAAATTAAAGAGCAATGAAACCAGAAATGATTATTAGACCTTCCATACCATTTTCAGTCACCACACATCTATTTCTTCAAGGGGAAAATGGTCATTTCACCTGCACTAGCTTCTGGACTTCTAGGACTCAAAATTCGGGGTCTCCCATCCTCCCCTCCTTACAAGAATTTCGTCCTCGAAATTTCACCACAAGTACTAAAGCAAACAGGTAAGGAAATTTTGCATGCATAGATTCCTCAGTCTCCAAAGAGTATTCCTCGATTTGGCCATTACGCTAAACAACTCGTACCATAGGCACGCTTCGACTACGAAGCTTACGAACTGACCGATCTAGTATGGCAACTGGTAGTACGGGATAGGATAGGTCTTCAGCGACCTCAATTGGTTGTTCTTTGAACACATGAGCAGGGTCTCTCACATACTTTCTCAACATCAAAACATGAAATAAGCTGTGAATTCTTTCCATACTCGGAGACAGTGCAAGTCGGTATGCAACAGGGCCAATCCTTTCCACAATGTCATGCGGACCAATGTAACGAGGTGCTAGCTTACCTCACTGCTGAAAACGAAGGACACCCTTCCACGGGACGACCTTCAAAAAAATTTTGTCACCTAGCGCAAATCCAGCTCCCTTCGTTGACTATCGGCATAATTTTTCTCTCGATCTTGTGCTGCTTTTTTAGCATTTGTCGAATCAAGTTCAGCTACTCCGTTGCTTGATCAATCAATTCCAGATTGTGTAGACGTCTCTCGCCTACTTCATTCTAGCAAATAGGAGTTTTGCAATGTCTTCCATGTAGTGCTTCCTAAGGTGCCATACCAATGTTTATATGAAAGCTATTATTGTAAGCAAATTCTGCCAATGGTAGGCATCGCTCCCAACCGGTACACTGGTCCAATACACTCACATATAGCATCTCTTCGAGTGTTTGAATCGTCCTTTTAGATTGACCATTGGTCTAGGGATGAAACGTCGTACTGATATTCAATATTGAACCCAGAGTACTCTGAAATTCCTCCCAAAATCGTGATGTGAAATGAGGATCATGATATGAAACGAAGGAAATTAGCACTCCATGTAGATAAATAATCTCGTCCAAGTAGCATACCGACAGTTTCTCAAGTGTGTTTGTCACACTTATAAGAAGAAAGTGTGCAAATTTCGTCAGTCTATCCATGATCACCCAAATGGCATCAAATCCTCGCTGAGATCTAGGCAACCCAGTCACAAAATCCATCGTCATATGCTCCCACTTCCATTCTAGAATTTAATGTGACTGAAGTAGACCAGTGGGTCTTTGATGTTCGATCTTCACTTGTTGACATACGAGGCATCGAGCAACGAACTTAGCAATGTGGCGCATCATGTTCGGCAACCAATACTACTCCTTCAAGTCTCGGTACATCTTAGTGCTACCAGGATGTATAGAGAACTTTGAACTATGCGCCTCAGATAAAATCAGAATACGAATATCAACATCGTGTGGTACACATACCCGGTTTCTGAAGACAAGAACTCCATCATCTCGCATTCTGAAATTGTGAGCTATGGCATCAACACAATCAGATAATTGCTTCCGAATTTCAGCCAATTTTGGATCTTCTGATTGCTGATTCCGGATTTCCTCAATCAAGGTAGGCGTGACTTTGATTCGAGCCAGCAACGAACCAGAAAAATTAGTGCCAAGATGCACACATATAGCTTTTAAATCCAGCAACATTGGCATGTATTGGGTGCTCATGTAAGCCAAAACCGAAGGGGAAGGAGGATGAGTCTTTTGGCTTAAGGCATCAACGACAACATTCACTTTTCCAGGATGATATTCGATAATCAAATCGTCATCCTTAATCATGTCCACCCATCTTCGTTGTCTCATGTTTAACTCCTTTTACGTACGGAGGTATTTCAAGCTTTTGTGGTCGGTGAAGATTCGGCACGTCTCACAATATAGATAGTGGCGCCATATTTTCAACGCAAACACCACGGCTGCTCCAAATCATGAGTATGATAGTTGCTTTCATGTGGATGCAACTGTCAAGAAGCATAGGCAATGACTTTCCCATCTTGCATCAGTACGCATCCATATCCAAATTTCGATGTATCGCGGTACACCACGTACTCTTTTCCACCTACTGGTAAGGTGAAGATTAGTACGAAAACCAATCGAATTTTCAATTCTTCAAAATTTCGCTGGCATTTCTCGTTCCACACGAACAGCTCTCCTTTGCCTGTCAAATTCTTCAATGGTCCAACAAGCGATGAAAAATTCTCCCCGAAGCGACGGTAGTATCCAGCTAGGTCAAGGAAACTACGAACTTTGAACACAGATCGCGGGGGTTTCCAAGAAACTATGGCTTCAATCTTATTCGGATCAACTAACACACCTTGAGCAGAAACAATATGGCCAAGGAAACCAACTTTGCATAACCAGAACTCGCATTTTGAGTAATTTGCGAACAATCGCCAATCCTTCAGAATATTCAGTACAATCTGCAAATGCCCAGCATGCTCCTGTTCCGATTTTGAATAAATCAGAATGTCATCGATAAAGACTATCACAAATTTTTCCAGGAACTCACGGAATACAAGATTCAACATGTCCATGAACACTGTTGGTGTATTGGCCAAACCGAATGGCATAACCAGAAATTCGTAGTGGTCGTATTGCAATTTGAATGCGGTCTTTAGAATATCCACATCATGGACTCGCAATTGATGATACCCAGATCTGAGATTGATCTTAGAAAACGTGGTTGCATCTTGGAGCTGATCGAACAAGTCATCCATGCGCGGTCGAGGATACTTGTTCTTCGCAGTCACACGATTCAGCTGCCGATAGTCGATGCATAATCACAGCGAACCATCTTTCTTCTTCACTAACAAGACAAGTGCTCCCTAGGGTGACACACTAGGTCGGATGAAACCACAATCTAGCAAATCTTCCAATTGCATTTTTAGTTCATTCATTTCTACAAGATCCATACGATACGGAGGAATAGAAATCGGATTTGTACCAGGCACTAATTCAATGTCGAATTCCACTTTCCCTTGCTGGTGACAAACTGGCTATGTCTTCTGAAAATACATCTGAAAATTCGCGAACCACTGGAATAGAATCTAGATCCAAGGATTCTTTGGAAACATCATGCATGTGTGCAAGATACGTTGTACATCCCTTGCTGATCAATCGCTTCGCATAGAGCTAGGAAATCATGCAAGTTGGAGCAACTCGCCTATCACCTTCAAAGCAGTAGTACTCTGCACCATCAGGAAAAGTGAACCACACACACTTGGTGAAACACTTTATACAGGCTTGATATTTCGCCAAACAGTCCATGCCTAAGATCACATCCAGCTCTTAGATGTCCAATAGAATCAGATCCACTTCAAGTATACTTGGCCTCATATGTTCAGCACAATTGACATAAACTAGATCACAAATCAGTTGCTCTCCCAAAGGATTCAGAACCACAATAGGAGGAGACAGAGGCTGGTCTGAACTAAGTGTTATCCTTGGACTCACAAATGACTTGTTTGCTCCTGGATCTAATAACACTTTAGCATTTTGAGAAAAGACTGAAATAGTACCCATCACCACATCAAGACTAGCCTCGACATCAGTCGGGTGAATAGCCTAGTTGGTCTTGGTTGCGACTCACTTGTGGATCCATTAGGTGGTCCTCCCAGTGCATGTGTTAGTGGTTTGGTGGGGTTAGCATAACCACCTCGACTCACACTAGATGTGCCTATGATATATCTTGGTTTCGGACATTCCCTCTGAATATGCCCCATCTCGTCACAGTTGTAACATCAACGTTGCTGAGAATTCCACGTAGATTCATTGGAATTCGAACCAGAAAAGTTCTTCTTGTTGTTACCTCCATTGCCATTGTTTTTCGGAGGGTAGGACCTTAAAAGATAGGGTCTTGTATGCCTATTGAACTTCAATCGCACCTGAAGGATCCTTCACTAGTTGATGTGGATGGCTTCCTTGTTTGCACAATCTTCTTGGCTTCAGTCTCGGCAACAATTAGTTCTTGCAAATTCTGCACCAATGCCATACCAAAAATGGTTTTGAGCTCAGTACTTAGTCCATCCTGAAATCGTCTCGCAAGCTGGTACGGTGAATAATCCTCCTCTGGTGCAAATCGGGACAACTCCCTTAATGCCTTCTCGTATTCCAGCACTAAACGGGTGCCCTATTCAAGTTTATAGAAAGCTTGTTGTTGCTCGCTTTTATGTAATCTCGTGTAGAATCTCTCATCGAACTCATACCAAAATTCCTCCCACATAGGCAAACGATCTTCGAATCGTAAGCTTACAGTTGTCCACCATGCGAGGGCTTCTCTATCATAGCGGTGGAAACCTTGTCATCATTCGAGATACACAAGAACAAGGACACCGGCATAAAGTGTCGACTCATTCACAAGCCGCAACGACACCTTCTGAACTACTGAAATCTTTAGATCCAAACTGACGAGCTTCCTTCAGCAATTTTATAATACTGGAAGTCTCACGGCTTCTTTAGGAAGAGCCTGCGATACAGGTTCAAGTGGGGGAATAGGATCTTCCTCGGTTGCAGGTGTAAGAGCATTCTGAAATTGCGCCTCCATATGCTGCTGGTTCGCAGCGATCCCTTGCAATACATTTAGGATTTGTGCCATAACAGGGATGGCTGGTGCGGCTGGTGCATCAGGTTGGTTTTCGGGCTCAGCTTTCCCTCCCTGCTCAACTTATGCATTTGGCTCCTCTTGCTCAATAGGTTGCTATTTGGCCTGAACCCCATACCCCATCGATCCCTTTGTACACTTGGTCAAGCCGTACTATACGAATGCAGAATGTTACTCAATACTTAACCCAAATATGAATACTAGGAAAAGAAGTGGTACCTGGTGGAGAGGCGAGCAACGGATGATATGCATATGCTGGAAAACAAAACACATATTCATACAAATATATAAGTTTCAGAAATCACATGCACACATGCAACTGCACACTCGATAATCACATTAACATACACAAGCACTCAACATTAATCATTCAAGCACTCGGCATTAATCATTCAACCATTCGGCAAACATACTTTCATACAAGCCATACTCGGCAATCATGCAAAACCACATCTCATGCATTCGGCAATACACATATTCACGCAAATCACACTCGGCAGCACACATTAATAGACAGCAAACACATACATATATATTCGGCAACATAGGGACACTCGATAGCATCCTAGGAAATGATAAAGAAACACAACAAAGCACCCATCAAAAGTTCAGCAAAACACATCAAATCATACAATGCATAAAAACACACTTAAACACACAGCAAATCAAACAATCAAATATATCATTCAAATAATTCAAATTAGGTTTTTAACATCAGATTATTTTCCGTATTAGCCTCTAAGTGAGTGGGTGTGTGGCCATGTATCTTCCTACAAACACAAAACCAACAAACAAGTTAGTATATAACAAATCATATTCCTAAACCATGCTCCGCTACCAAACCTGTAAGAACCCGAATTCCAACCTATTAGGACCCTTACCACCGTGAAACCCAAATAAATCCAACCTAGGACCTATCTGAATCTCACAAGGCTCATCCCCTTAGAAACGATTTTAGCAAGTTTTATTCTTATGCTTTGAAAGGTTGAAGCACGATATTAGACAAGTATTCTGGTATCATACAGAGTGAATAAAAATATCAGCAAAAGTCTTTAAATTTAATCAGTGAAATCATTACACACAAGTCCCATAAGGATCCAAATATACAGCAAGTAAACCTCCAACGTAATTCTGAAACAAACTAGCAAAGGACGAACTTGAAAAACCAGAAAGTAGTCTAATCATAGTTCATGCTATATGCCCAAGCAACCAAGGAAACAGGAATGAGTATGTGATGCAATATCGCCCCATCATACAGTCTTGATCTCACACACTAGTGCCACGAACAGAGTGTGTACCTAAGCCTAAAAGATGGTGAAAACAACAGGGTGAGATTACAAGAATCTCAGTAGGGTAAAAACATCATAAGATCTATAGAAATCTTTAAACAAATATTTCCTAAACAACATCAAATCAGCCTATACAACTAAAGGGAATCACGCATTTCATTATTTAACCAAAAAGGGATGGGGTCGAAAATCAGAAGTATACAGGCAGGTAAATCATCAATCAATCTCATCAACAGGAAAGGTCATCCCCTTCCACCTGTGTTGTCCTAGGCTTCGCTGCACAAAGGGAGAAAGGTTAGCACACAAGCTAATCAGCAAGCCTATTCATCTTGCCATATAAGGACAAGGCATCCAATCCACTCAAGGACAAGGGTATCCAAACCACATAAGGATAAGGGCATCCAAACCACACAAGGATAAGGGCATCTTGCCACACAAGGACTAGGCATCCAGCGCTCGCAAGCTGGGGA
Organism: Passiflora organensis; assembly: GCA_019739055.1. Classification (NCBI taxonomy): domain Eukaryota; kingdom Viridiplantae; phylum Streptophyta; class Magnoliopsida; order Malpighiales; family Passifloraceae; genus Passiflora; species Passiflora organensis. The sequence goes on from JAEPBF010000298.1 coordinate 1,118,581, forward strand.
TTGCCACCCACACAACTCCCATACTAGTAAGAACCTCTCCTCTCCTCAGGAGCATCAATACTTACCCCGAATGGCCTTCGAAAAAGGATCCTGACCCACAAACATATACAAACACACACAGGCAAGTATAAGGCACAATACTACAACAGGGTATCCTTAATCATGTTAGAACACAATCAGTATGTTCAATGCACACAACACATGAAAATTAGGCACTCATAACCTATCTCAAGGGTTTGGTATAGCCTAGAGGATCACATCTCAATCCGCAATTCAAGCATACACTATCCAACATATGCGCATACAATCATCAATAAGTATATGCACCATGCACCAAAATCAACAAGCGTTAACAAGGATCTCTGAAGAAACTGATGAGGCATAAATTCTACCTATCTTTTCTCTGAACAAGAAGCTATTCTTTTGCCTTTATTCAAGGGATCCGAACCACCTATAACATCATAAGGCAAAGACAAAACCAAACTAACCATGTATACTCAATAATCAAGTAGATATGTTGTTTCCTTACCAATTTCACTCACCAAATCTAATAGAAATCAGTGATCAGATGCCGCAGGTGCCTCTCCCTTTGGGTGTGTTAGATTCAACCTGAATGATCATCCTAATTAACTATACAAATTTCGGCACTTAGGATATGGCACAAGGAAATTTCTATTTCATGATTATAAGCGATAGAGGTTGCGATTTCATGATTACAAGGAAGGATTAGGTGTTAACAACACATATAATCAAAAGAAACAAGATCAGAAACCATTAGACATGTCAATTGATCAAAATCGGCAACAATAGGGAAAAGGATAGGGCATGTTGATTTCATGTATAAGGAAGATTTAAAGGATGAATTTATGATTTTACAACATGAATAGATGCCAAACAATTATATGAACAAAAGGAACAACAATAGAAATCAATTGAAGGAAGAATCACACAATTTCGGCACCAAAACTGACAAATTACGACCAGGATTTTAACAGGTAAGAACTAACCTTCTGATGATCAAACCAAGATATCTAGATAGAGGATGGAAAGATCTTTTGAATAAGCTATTATTTGCAGAAGTCCGACAAAGGATGAGAGAGTTATGCTAGGATGAAGATCAAGGAAATTTCAACAGCAATAGGGTATGATGTAGGGTTTGATGTTTGACGAATTTTGTGTGTTTTTGGTATGTGTGGACAAGTGTGGCTGGCTACACTTTATGTAGGATGTTTATGGGATTAATTTTCATACTTTAAAGGCTAGATAAGGTAAGATAATCATCATAATTAAATTATGGAATCATCCTTCCTTAATTTTAGGAATTTTATCTCCTAAGGTAAGATTGAACCAATAAGGTAATAAATCAAAGGAAAATAAAATCAAAAATGATAATTAGACCTTCTATACCATTTTTGGCCATCACACAACCATTTTTGACCATCACATATCCATTTCTTCAGGGACAAAATAGTTGTTTCACTTGCACTGCCTTTTGGACTTCTAAGACTCATAATTCGAGATTTCATAGCTGATATGTAAAGTTATAAAAATACTTTTGTCTTCATTTTTTATCATCATTATGTCATATTATTCTTTTCCTTTTTATTCTGACTATCTAGTGTTACCTCTCTCTTCTCTCCTCTCTCCTCTTTCCATTACTTTTTTTTCATTGTCACATTGTCTCTCTTAATTCTATTAATGTTTTATTTTTTATTATGATATATTAACTTTCACATATCGAAAGTAATATTGAGTATATTACAAAATACATATCACACTAACTATAACACATCAACGATAATATTGGGTATGTTACAAAAAGACATATTATAACCAGTGTGACACACCTTTTGTAATATGTGTTATGTAACATAAGACATCTTATACTATGTGTATCACAACCTATATATATATCCTTGTAACATAGGATATGTACAAAATTAGCCTGTAGTCTTCAGCAACCTACTTTATATTTTTTTTCTCTAACTAGAAGGAATTTTTATACATGTATTTACTGAATTAAGATTGCTATAAGTTATTGCATGCCATTGATTAATTGGAAAATAAAAATTGCATGATTCTTTTTAGTCATGAGCATTAAATATTTTCTATTATGGGAGCTGATTGCTAAATATCTTTTTAGCAGAGACCTTATCTTTGATGATTGTCTTTTTGTTATCATTATCTAAAAGGTGGAATATTCTAAGAAGGGTGTGTCTTATATAAAATAGAATATATTATAAAAGATGTGTCACATTGTTTTTATATGTCTTTTGTAATATATCCAAAGAAGAGAGAGATAATTAGTATTTGAGAATAAAAAAAGATAAGAGAGATAACGTTATTTTATTAAAAAAAAATATGAGACAATGATGACATTAAATATAAAAATATCTTTATAATTTTACACATTAATATACATGAAAATTATAAAATATTATTTATATGTGAATAATACACAAAAAACAAACAGGATAAAATAAAGTAACTCAAAAGGCATAAGCCACGTCAAAACCCACTCGACAAAATTCCCAACATGTCCCCCACTTAATTTCATGACTTGACCTCCCAAGAAATGGCATCCATCTTATCTCTAATCCAATCCATCCTAATAATCTCCCATATCCTTTGTTTTTGCTAGTGGTTTATTTTGCAATAAAAGAAAGACCTTCCCGTAATGGAAGTGGGACGAGGGGGTGGCTGCAGAGATGAGTTTCCTCAAGCGGAAAAACACTTGCTCCAAGTAGGCCTCGCTTTGTCGCCTTTCTCTCTGTACAAAGCCGGGGCTCTTTTCGCTTACTCTATGTTTGAGTGAGTGCCGTACATTTCTTGTATGGGTACCTTCTTATATGCTTTATCTTTTGCACTCTTATCTGCCAAGGGAATACTGTTATTATAATTTGTATTTTTTCTTGTCAGCATAACGCCGGGTTAGCCTTTCTTGTATGGGGTTATTGGAAGTTGATTACTGCCCTTTCACGACTGACTAAATTTTTAATAAAATACGGGATATTATTCTGTGGTAAAGTTGAAGCAAGCAAAAGAAGGTCAACAATAAAGTAAAAGAAATGGAAAATTTAGTCATTGTTGCGATGAATATTTTCTATATACAACACATCTAAACAGTAACTAAAAAATATATTTTTCAATTAAATTAGTGTGAAAATAAAAAATTAAAAAATATTAAAAATTGATTTGATTTTGATTTTGATGAATACTTGATTGGTTTTGATAATAGATAAATAATAAATTTATGACTCCAACTTGGATGCCATTGTACCAAACACAATGCATCGGGATAAAGCATCATGTATACCTAACCTGCACTAGACATATATAAGTATTCTCTTTCTTTTTTTTACAAGGGAAAAAACATAACTAGTCTTTTCAAAACTAGAAAGGAAAAGAATAATGAATTTGGTGGAGATGCTTATGATATAGTAGCACCAGTACCCTACGTTTTCTCCCCATTCATCATTAGGCAATGGTAGGGGAATATTCGACAAAAATGATACGTGATACACCTTCATGCGTACTTCCCATTAATAGACGGATGCCCGTATTCCTATAAAACCAGGCCAAAGATAAGATTACCATTTAAGAGTTTTGAGTATAAGATAAAATAAAATATATTTTTTTTATATAATATATGCTCGTCTACAAATAAAGATTATCTACACGTCTACAAATAAAATAAAAAATTTATTTACCCTGGAAATGTTTTGGGACATCATATTAATTCTAGCCATGAGTCATGACCGTGTCTACATCCCCGTGTATCCGTCAGCCAAATTGGAAGGAGAGGGTGGCCCCGTTGCATGATTGGACCACCTGGCTGGTCCGTTTGATTCGCAACCATTGCTTAATTGTTGTGTGGAGGAGAACGAGCCCCTAGTGCCTTGTAGTAGTAGTTGTACACGATTTGATTGATCATAGAAGTTGAAAAGATCTTTCCCAATACCTTTACTACACCGCGTGCAGCGCGTAGCGCTCCTCCTCCTCCTCCTTCTTTAAGCTGAAGCATAGAACGTAGCCTATGAGAAATAATTAAATTATAAATCCATTTACCTAATAGAATAAATTTGAGGAGCAAAGATTGGTCAAAACTTACTATTCTGTGAGTTGGTTTCACTGGTTTGGAAGACAAATGTGGCCAATTCTCTTACAACTCATCGCTCCACACAAGAGATGGGACCATGACTCAATGTGATGTATGAAGTTTTTGCTTACGCTAAAACTAACCAATACTATTGTAAAGTTGTGGGGGGGGGAGGGGGGGGGCTGTGGACAAAGTAATCATCAAACCGACGACCAGAGGGCCAGAGGAGCAGACGACCGAGCATGGGGAAGATGATTTTGGAAGATAAACAAAAAGGCTCAAAGATTACAGGACATGAGAAGAGTAGCAGCTAGCTGGTACTGTATCACCATCCATCTCAATGGCAATACCTACCTCCCTACCTCCCTACCTCCCTACCTTGCCAAGTTAATCAAGAACGCAAGCAAAGTGGATTGTGGGTGGCGACTGGAGAGGGATGTTGGCGAGCCCCTACCTTAATTGTTACAGGATTAGATTATTTGACACCCTTCACGCATTGTCGCAAGATCTTGTCCTTATTTGACAGGCAGATTAGATTAGAGTGGTAATGTAATGATGTCTATTTTTCTATTTTAAGCAAATTGACTCTCTACTCGGAATATAATGGAAATGGAGTGAGACAACGTCCTTTTTTTTTATTTCGCTTAATTAGGTCCTTTATGTGTGCATGCAGTACCAGTTATAATTAAGAATTACGGATCCTAACAAAACCAACATATAGTTTTCTTAACAAAAACTGAAACCACGACTAGTTGGCCATATTCGGGAGTTAGAGGTAAGCAAAATTCTGAATTATGTATGATTGGATTCCTAGAATGCTTGTCAAATGTCAAATATCAAATGTCAAATGTCAAATGTGGTTTGCGGGGATTGCCAGAGTGTTGGTTCCACTTTCCCTGCTAACCATACACTGAGGAGGGAGGAGGGAGGAGGGAGGAGGGGGGAGGGGGCCCTGCCTCATACCATGAGGCATTAAAGAAAAGACTCCACTTGCACTTATTCTGATATCACCAAGCATTTGGTACTTTAAAACATTGATTTTCAAGGACTAATAATTGAATGAGCAAAATGTCGTTCCCAATGAAAGGACGCATAAAGAGGTTGAGTTCCTTGAGACAGCAGAGATGACATAATTGTCTACTGTTTCCCTCCGCTTATCTAATTAAAGACATCTATCTATCTCGTGAGATCCACCCAGAACCCCAACTTTTCCCCTGGGATGTTTTTTGCTAACTGCAACTACTTTTTCCCTTTTCTCACCACAGCCAAAACTACCATTTTTATTGCCCAATGAGTACCACCTTGCCCCCTGTCTCTTCACCTCTAAACACAATTGCTTCCCCCAACAATTTCAAGCAAATTATATTGTGCGCTGCTACTCTTTCATAACCACTATCTATCCCATGTTAACAGGGTGCAATGGGCAATATTTATTATTTTATAAAAAAAATCGATTTTTTAATTAATTCATCTGTAAATTAAATTTATTTTCACCATATTATATTAAAAAAATAAATTGATTCGTTACAGGTAAATCTTGCATGCCCCTCTACGTAACTTCAAGATACTGTTCTTTTTTCCACTTCCGCTAAGTATCAATATAAAAATAAATGACAGGAAAATCCCAAGAGAAAACCTTGTTCAATATGTGTCTTGCCCAAACAATTACTTGAAAATATTAGGAGCCCAGAAAAATTAATGGGTCTGGCCCGGCCCATATTGAAATATTAAATGTTAGGTCCATTCTGATTACGCTCAAGGCCCAGCACAACAGTGGGCTAAACAGAGACGGGGCAAAGAAAGATGGCCAATACATACATCAGGTTTATCTGTTTTGGGAAACAACAGCTCTACCCAATGTCTTTATCTTACAACTTAGCTTTGAAGTATTCTCCGATGAGATGAAATAATATAATCAGGATGAATCCAAAGACAAATAGGTACGGACTGCAATTTTATTTATATAATAAATCAAATCAAATGAAACTTGCATCTTTTCACAAACCATGGTTTTCTGAAAATATTTTTAGGAACAAAAGAAAAAAAGGAGCAAAACAAGAAAAAATAATTTGCATAAGAGTAGTTGGCTCACTAGTATTCCTCTTCTTAATATAATTATCCCCAGTTTGGTAGTTACAATTGTTAGTTTTAATGTTATAAAACTAACGGTTTTAGAAAAAAGATAGGATTGATATTGATGTTTTAAAATCGATACTATGTTCGATTTTATTTAAGGGTGATTTTGAATTTGAGTTTGAAAATTCCTATTTTACCCTTATTAAATGCCTGTCTTTTTTTTAACACATCAGGAAGATAAATTGATGTGTAATAAATATTTCACGAATGTTTTAATATTCAACGAGCTGTGTACTTTGTGAATTTTTTTTTTTTCAATTTGACGTGGGTTTAACTATACTTTATAAAAAAAGCCTTTGGCAGCTAACAGGTTTTTAATCTCCAACAACAATACTTTGTTAGCTTTTGTTGTTATCTTTATTAGTATGACTCTAATCTTTTGTTGATCCGTATTCTTCCACGATCACGGCAAAAGAGTATTAGGAGGTCTAAAATAAATATCATTTATACTTACATAGATAACTTTTTTAAAAAACACAGTGGCATTACAGATGTAAGTTAAATAATTTCAGTTTCAAGTTTTGACATAACTTGTTATAAATAAAGTTTAATGAGAATTTGACTATTAATTTTATATTTTTAAAATTTAAAATATATTTATTATTGATAATAAAAATCGATTTTATTTATGTGAGACCATACCCCCTGACTCTCAATTCATCAATATAGTACACTCAATAGTGTTCTTATTGAATAGTGTTTTAGTTTGATCCTTTTACCGAGTCAGTCTGATTCAAGAGCGTACCCAATCATAAATGTCTATGTATCATTTTAGATCCTGAGAGTAGTTGAGTATTTTGAGGTTTTGAGTCAATTGAAATTCCTTTCTTACCCTTATTTAAAACCTGATTTTTGTTGTGGGGTTTTTAGTCCACTTTGTTTGTCTATAAATACCTAGCTAGGCCTTTGTGAAACCTTACAGTCGCCATTAGCCTGTGGATTATTGGGTTATGTTCCCAATCATCTCTTTTACTCATATCCTATGGATTTCCACTGCTCATGTTGATTGTGTTAGGCTTTTGATTAGGGATTTTTTAGGTATGATTAGGGATTTTTGAGGTAAGATCCTTGGTTTGTGTTTGTGAGTATCGGTTGTGTATGAGTGGCATTGGAAGGAGTCTATAGGGCTCCTTTCCATATTTTGTTATTCATTTTGGTTTATCTTTACTACATTTAGCATGTTCAAGAGTGCGTGATAAAGGTAAGGGACTTGCCATTGGAGTCATCTACATACCAAGTGAGAGTATGCTTCATTCGTATGATCGGAACTGTTTTGCTTTGCTTTTATAATTAAAATCTGGAACTATATGGTTTTGAATAGAGGTTTATACCTACATTTGTGTGTGAATATCATGTTAGGTTTATTTGATTGCTTGTCATATGATTTATGCATTAACCATATTTTTATACTACTTATACATATAATGATTGTGATTAATACAATTTGGGTAATTGATACAATTTGGGTGAGTGATGAACTATTGAGTTGTAACTGTGTATTTTGGACATGTAGATTATGATTTGCAGGTTTGATTGATTTGAGAATGTGCGTGTGAGAGAATATACATTTTGGGCAGGGATTTGATGTCAAATTTTAAGACAAAAACAATAAATAATTGTGAAAAACTAAAGTGAGGCCGAACACTTAACAACTGGTCGAACCATTAGGAAAGACTAATCAAACTTTCAAAAGTAACCTACCTAGTGATCGATGACTAGTCGAACCAATAGCAAAGACTCGTCAAACTTTTGAGAGTTTTCAATTGAGAGCCCAACGACCGGTTGAACCATAAACAAAGATCAATCGAACTTTGAAACCCATCATGCTGAATGTCCAAAGACCGATTGAACCATAAATAAAGATTGGTCAAACATTGACGTCCACCCCACCGAATATTCAAAGACCAATCATTTGAACTTTGATTAGCTTCCTTAATAAGTCTAATTTCATTTTGAGTGAAATCCAACGATGAGTATATCCTTCTATTATACATTTATGAGTATGTTGAGGTCTTAAGAAACATATATAGAGTATGTGGGAACCAACATCGAGAGGATTTTCTTGAGCATTTCATACATTATAATGTTCTATAAATATGAGATATATATATTCTCCTAAATGCAACTAAGAATTGACAAATACGCTAGGTAAGTAGATGGACTCCCAGTATAGGAGAATGCTACTTGCCTATATGAAGTTGTATGGATGGGAGCTATGATTATTGTAAGATTTTGCATTGTCTAAGCAGGCTACCTGATTTTGCATTGTCTTAGAAGGATTCCTGATTTTGCATTCTCTTAGCAGACTCTTGTATTTGTGTGTTATTGAGGCTGAGCATGATAGATGAGTTTTTCTATTTAAACTTGGATAACACTGATAGTTGGGGACTATGTACTATTTTCAAACTTAAAAATTAACATTGCCGATGGATTTTTCAGTTTTTCTTTAGTTGAGGTTACTTGAAAATGATTTATGATCCACCCAATAGGTTTTAGACATACTAGCCTATGCAAATGAGAGTTGCTATTGTGTGTTATTAAAACTATTGGGTTGGTATGTTATAATGAGATTTTATAAAGCATGCATTGCATTAACAATTTGGGGATTTTATTGAACATATTGGTTTTTTTATAAAGATGATATAATAAATATATTAAAAGAAACAATTACACATAAGAGAAAGCTCAAATTGATCATATAGAATATAAATCTCAAAGAGCTAGGCAACAAAAGAGAAAGAATATAAAGATGTGGTGCCAGAGATCATTCTAGAGTAATGATCTCAAGAACTACAAACGATTTATTCCCAACTGTTTTATCAACTATTTTGTGTATGTCTCTATTTCACTATTATTGTTCTGTGACTCTCACAGAAGTCCTAGTAATTTCATTTTCCAACTTTTAAGGTTTTTTTTTTTGAATACATCGAGACTACCCCACCCCACCCCACCCCTCCCTTATACCTATTCTACTCCCCACCCCACCCTTCCCTTTAAATCTCCTAGAACCACCTACCAGGGATTGAACCCAGGACCTCCTTGAACCCCATAATTAATTCATGAACATATAACTATCTACTTTTGAGGTTATGTTTCCCAGATATCTTAGGACTAGAATATTATATCTGCACATCATATTTGTTTTACTTGATAATATTGGATTTATTACTATTTTATTATTTTCTAATTTTGAATTTTGATATTGGATTGGATTCCTACTATTGCGTTTTATTTTTTAGTTAATGGGATGAGGATTGAAAGCCTATTTCAGTTTTACTAGGCTTGTGTGTTAAATATCTACATATGAATTAAAATATCAGTCTCTTCTAGCCATTTCTCCCTTCCATGCCTCTTCCCTGACCCGCGTTTCAAGTTCGTTGTGCTTCGGTTTCTTTCACGGGGCTGATGGGCTCCGTACTCCACCAGGATTCCCTGGCCCTCTCTCCCCTTCGCTCCACCACTCCCTCTGCCATTTGCTTTGTGCACCAGCTTCCCTGCCTCCTTTTTTCCTGTCCCGGCCGGAGGCGCTTCTTTTCTCTCTCAGTTATTCGTCGTCCCCGGAGGACCTACACCGTCACAGCTGGCCAGAACTTGGTGGCGAATTCAGTAACCTCTCTGTCACCTTATCCACTCTGCTTTCGTGTTACCTTATCTGAATTTGTAATTCGCCCTGAGAAATGAACTGAACTGAACTGAACTGTTAATAATAGTTAATGTACACAAGGAATTTCTTATATTGAAGACACCATGAATCTAAGATTTCTCTGCTTTTGTTCATGTAGCCCAAGAGTGTAGTGTATACGGTGGGTGATTTTATGACAAGGAAAGAAGAGTTACGTGTGGTAAAACCATATACAACAGTAGATGAAGGTGTTTTTCTCTGTTTTTTCCCATTCCTTGCAACAGTACCACATGCTCGAAATCCGCAAGTGATGTGTGAATGTTGTCCTCTTTGTCAACAGCGTTGCAAACTCTTGTGGAATACAGAATTACTGGTTTCCCAGTGATCGATGATGATTGGAAATTGGTTAGTTGCAGACGTCTGATTTCTTGATTGTGATTTTTATTTAATGAAGTTACATCGTAATTCGTTTAAGCACTCTCGGTTAACACACAGCAGCTACGCAAGTGAAGATAACACCTGCTAGATTCATTTTTTGGTAGTTCTAAATTATAATAATCCATCTCTGGCGTAGGTCAGTTCTATTATCTCGTGATGTATCTTTTGGATGAGCTGAATTAAGATGATATCGGAATGGGAATGATTCGAATTGTTCTTTACATCTGAATAGCTGAATTAGCCAGATAAAAGAGTGGAATGGTTCAAAATGTTATTTTCCTACTGTAGGTTGGTCTGGTGTCCGATTATGACCTGCTAGCGTTGGACTCAATATCAGGTAAATTTCAAATTATCACGTTTATCTACCCATATTATCTTCATGTTTCAGGAAAACCAGAATAACTTTCTCATTCTTCACTGACTTCAGATAATACATCTCTTAGCACATGTGCTGTCTCTAGATGATCATATTGCCTACCATATTATCATCTTTGAAGGCAATTTTGGAATCATAATTTCTGTATGTTGTAATGTTTGACCTTGAAATGCTGATTTCCTTAATTAACTGCACGAATGACGTAGTTGTTACTAATTGAGTTTCGGCTAGTTAGCTACTTGAATATAAATTATGACCAAACTGCCATGCTGTTTCAGTTTGTTGCAGAAATTTGTTGTTTCTCCATAGCACTTGCAGTTTGATCTTCAAGAGTTTGGTTGAGGATCAATCTTCTTCTTTTTTTCTTTTGGCACTGTAAGGATGTTAAATCCCCTATGTTGAGCTACAGAACAATGAACATGCTTCATCTCAGTTCCATATGATTGTCTTGTACTTTTGTTTCAAGAGGGGGATTGAGATTTAAAAAATGTGGAATGTCTAGTCGGGCAAATATGGTCATTATGCACAACTTGGTTTTTATATTTAGCACTAGTCTGTGCCTCTTATTCGGACTTGTTTAGGGAAGTTGTCTTCTACTTTGTGAATAATTATTTTACATTATTTGTAAATTATTTCAATATTTCAATAAGGTCATGGCAGGATGGATAACAACTTGTTCCCTGAAGTTGAGAGCACCTGGAAGGTACGAGAAAAGTTTAAAACCTCTGTCACTATGGTGTTAAAAACTCTCTATTACTATAGTGCACATACTACTTATGCATGTGAGCAGTGTTTGTGTACTGATTGGAGATTTCTTTGAAAATTGTAATATGCCTTGGTAGTCATGGATTTACATGGATCACCCTCTTGCATCAATGACTTTCAGATGGGTATTGGGTTTCAAGTTATCCCAACTTTTTATGCTAGATGCGACAGTTTGTTACTCCTATCATTGAGGATGTTTTAAGTTTGAAAAAAGGCTTCTGGATCTTTCTTCTGATATTCAGTTTCTCTAAACAGAAATAGAAAAGAAAAACTAGACACATGGATGTCTGCATAGATGATCCTAGACTATTATTGACTGACCACTGGGAATTGCTCCTACTGGTCAATAGAATTTACGCAGGACTTGGAAAATAGTGGACCTACTAAGAGAACCCAAAACCATTTTGATGCTTGTAACAGTCCAAGGATTGAAGAGCCATGAAATTGTGTTGTTTTGAGTTTACTGAACTGGTATTTTATCCTTCCTGTTACAGTAAAAAAGTTAAGCTAGAACGCTTAACTTTTTTAAATTTAAAATTTTCTGTTGTTGCGGATCTGCATGTTGTTTGCCTTATCTTCTTCTTTTTTCAGTACTATTGCTCTCATTTTGTTTTTATCATCCCTTACTAATCATTACTGCGCTTTCTTCTCATGCTTCAAGTTTCTTTGACTTAGTTAAATTGGTTCTTACACTTTCACATGCGAGTTATGTTTCTCCATGCCGTGGTGCGGATCGACAGTCCCTTTGTTCTTTTTCAGTTTTGATATTTCGACAACCCCTCGATTTGCTCTGAACTCTGACACAAGTCGTTTGACATTTTTAGTACAAAGATTTGGCATGTTTAGCACTAGGAAGAAAATTGTTTCCGTGCTTTTCTTCATGAATGCTAATTGTAGTAACTAGATGTCCACAGGTGAGAGAAGCAACATAATTGTTGGTTGCAAATTCATTTTCCAAGTGGGAATTCTATTTTTATGCGATCCAACCCACGTGCTTTTCTGACATGAGGTAGTAAATGATAACTGCAGACTTTTAATGAGGTGCAAAAGTTGCTGGGCAAAACCAATGGAAAGGTTGTCGGTGATTTGATGACACCAGCACCAGTCGTTGTTCGTGAAACCACTAATCTGGAGGACGCCGCAAGGTCCTTCTTACTACCATATCTATCTACTTTGTTCCTGGAAGTTACTTCTTAAAATTAACTTTTGAATTGTTTTTTATTAAATTATAGGATATTGCTTGAGACAAAATACCGACGACTTCCAGTTGTGAACGGCGATGGGAAGCTTGTAAGAGTTTGTCCATTTTTTTTTTTGCTTTCTGTTGTATATACTCTTCCCCGTGTTAACGCTAGATCTTCGTTGTACTCTTAAAAGGTGGGGATTATTACAAGAGGAAATGTTGTAAGAGCTGCTCTTCAAATTAAACGTATCATGGAAGGGAAATCTTAATATCCAAGCCTTCCTAGGCTTACGAATTGCTGAGCCTGGGATCAATCTGTCCCATGAGGTAGTCATCACTGGCACCGGTTCCTGGCACGGAAGACGGCAATTCTGGCTGATTACTCTTTTTTTTTTTTTTTTTCTTCTTCGTGTATTTACGTTCTCCCATCTTCAAGATGAAGGGGCAACAATGCAATCTGGATCATGTAGAAACTGATGGACGTGCCTGTAATATTATGCGGACTCAAGAATGCAGGCCCCGGAACAAGGACCGCATTGCAATTCAATGTTATTGTAATATTATAGGCCAAGATTTTATGAAAATATCTTGGCAGACTGGTATTAATTAAAGAAATGGCGAGTCAAAAAAGTTTGTATGAACCCTACAAAGTCTTGGTGCCATGCAATTGAGGAGTATGGACGGTAGTTGTTGGGTTCTTTAATGCCGTACCTACAGTTGTTGAACTGGACTGTGAAAAGAACATACCAAGTACATACAGAAACTGAAAGTGCGGGTATTCCGTACGCAATGTAACCTACTTAAACGTGCACTGTATTGGGCAGGGGTAATTATGATTGTTAAGATCACGTATTTGCGAGCAGACATCCAATGACAAACAAAACCGAGCAAAATTAAGTAAAAGTGATGAACAGCTCCCGCTACTTTAATCCGCTAATTGTGGGTTTGTTAGAAAAAAAAAACACAACTAATATAGAAGTAGCAGTAGAAACATATCCCAGTGTTTATTGGGGGCTAATTTTCTCGTTAATAGAGAAGAGCGGCGATTTGACATATCAAGGAAAAGCTATGCAGTGAGGGGGGGAACATAAACAACCCCACTAAAATAGGGCCCATCATCGTAATCATCATCCACTGGCAGCAGGATAGTATGTATATAGTTAAATAGTATTATGTATGTACACACGGCGTCTCTCTTATCTCTCGCTTTCTCCCACCCCGGTGCCTGCCTGCCTGCCTGCCTGCCTGCTGCCCACATCTGAAAATAAGCAACGGTGGAGAAGGCGAAAATACCTAACTCCGCATCTTATCACTTTAGTAGTTAAAAAAAAGAGGAAAAACTTTATTAGTGGTTAGCATGGCTATTTGCACCAACTGCTGGGGTTGTAGGCCACCGGTGCCCCCACCTCACTCACTATCTCCACATCCCCACCTCTCTGTCCCTCATTCTCACCCTCCTTTGCCCCTCTCCATAAGAATAGCGTAAATGGAGTAAAAACAAAGGGCAATAAAACTGCCCACCATCCACCATGTACTCCCTCTACCCTCTCTGTTATACCTTAGTCGGAGTGCCCCATGGGCAGATTTCTTAGGGTTTTACCCAAAAAAATAAACACGAGTAAATTCGATATCCTGATTCCCGGGAGAATATAACATTGAAAAAACAAAGTATGCTCATGAGTAATAACTAATAAGCAACTAATGTACACTTCAGCCATGTATGTAGGACAGCAAAATTCCCTTCATTATCAAAAGATAAAAATAATAAACCTAAACGCAAGAAATTACAAAACATTAATTTAAAAAACCACTAAAAAATACTAAGCAACTGCCAAGTAATATTCCACAAATTAATACACATCAAAAGCCTCGGGATTTCCAAATCCACCGAATCATCCACCACCACCGGCCATGTAAGACAAACATACCTCCTTGGCGCATGTTAGCAATCACCACCGGCGACGGCGAGCTAATTCATCTTGTCCCACTCTTCTCCATCCGAATCCTCCGGGGCAGGCACCTTGTTCAAGTCAACCCGCTCTACAAACGACTTCAACTCTGTTTCATCGATAGGTTTGTTGTTGTTATCGTAAAAGCTATTATCACTACTAGTACTCCCATGACTATTACTATTGTTGTTGTTATACTGGTAGAGCTGATTATGGCTGTTGTATTGTTGGCGATGATTTTGGTTATGACTGCGGTGGTGGTGGTTAATCAAAGCGGTCTCAAGAGCATCAACCCTAGCTCCGACCTCGGTGGCTCTCTTCCTTATTGAAGCCGCCGACAAGTCGCTGCATGCTCCCCCAGCTATGCTCTCTCCCGCAAGGAACTCCGGAAAGTTGAGCCTCGCTGACGGCCCCCGCAAATAGAAGACCGCAGTGTCATAGGCCCGAGCCGCGGCCACCGGGGTTGAATAAGACCCCAGCCAAATCCTGGACCGCTTGTTGGGCTCTCTTATCTCTGCCACCCACTTGCCCCACTTCCTCATCCTTATCCCCTTGTACTGCCTGTCGCTTTCCATCCCCACTCCTAGTCCTACTCCTCCTGATGCGTTTGTTCTCTTCCTTGTCGCCGCTGCCACCATCTCTTTCTCCGCCCCACTCTCCATGGCGTAAACAGACAACACTGGACTTGAGAAAAGACCAATTCCTTTTTGTTTCTCGGAACGGTAGCTAGGAT